>VCII01000428.1:0-133499 GCA_006030095.1 Triplophysa siluroides | reverse complement strand
ACCACAAAGTGGCGGGCACGGGACCTGGGTCGGACGATGTCCAACGGAAGTGTGGTCCAGGAGAGTCACCCCCGGCTGAACCTGCGCAGATGAGTGACACGAGAAAGTCCGCTTTCTTGTTACACCCGTCTCGCAGGGGGGCTGTTGGACACCTCGAGGGACTGCGCTCAGCAGTTTTTGACGGTGAGAAGCAGACAGTGGCGATAGCCACATTTTACCACGCTGCGACTCGGCCGCCCTCAAGCCTCCGAGATCTCACGTCATGTCTGTTTCCCGACAGCCCAGGACCCCTTCCACATCGGCTCCGGTTACTGTGCCCCCGCAGGTGGCACCCCGGAAGTCGAAGGGGAAACCTCACCCGTCAGCTAACTTCTCACGAGAAGTGACACTGACGGGAAGACCCCAGGGGAGCAACATCGGGCCCGACCTTCACAGCTACGGCTCTGATCAGTCGGTTACGGGACGGCTCCTGCCTCGTCACCAAGCCGGGCCCTTCTCAGGGCCTGGCGCCCACTTACTCACAGAGAGTTTTCTGTTTCCCCTGGAGTTCATTCCTGCCGATCGCACACTCCACTGGACTGTGCCCGGCAAACCCGACCCCACGCCCTGGCGAGGCGTAGGGTCGTACACACACGACAGCTGCTACCACTCTCAATGACAGTGCGTGCAAGCTGTCCCGCCAGGCAGGTAAGTAGGCAGAGCCAACCTTCCCTCCGGGGCCCCCTCCCCGCGACAGGGTTAACTCCGCCAGCCATCGAACCACCCTCCATGGGAATGGTGAAGCAGACCGTCCCTTGGTCCCCCTGTTACAGTCCCTGGGAGCTCGAGAGCTGCCCACACTGTCTCGGTGGCTAGGGCAGACGGTCCGTCTTGGGTTACTCGATCCAGTTCGCCAGAGACTCTCCCAAGTTTTGGGCATCATCTCTCCCTCTGTCTGAGGCTAGGGACGCCTACATACTTCGGGTAGAGGTCACCACCCTTCTGGCAAACAGGCATCGAGTTCGTCCCTCAAACCAAGATGTTCGGTGGGTTACAACCCGCACTTCATCGTTCCCAAGAAAGGGGGTTGCGCCCCGGAGGTCTGCGTACCCTGAACTAAGCACCTTCACAAGCTGCTGCTCAGGATGCTCACGCAGAGGCGCGTCCTGACACCCATCAGGTGTCAGGATTGGTTCGTGGCAATCGACCTGAAATTCCTTTCGATCTGTCCCTGTCTCCACGGTCTTCATGAAGATCGTGGAAGCCGCCCTTTCTCCCTGAGGGGAGGAAGGTGTGCGGGTACTTAACTATCTCAACGACTGGCCTGACACACTCGTGAGATCTGTTATGTATACAAGGGGCCTGGTGCTCCGGCACCCAGATCGATTGGGAATCCAGGTCAACCGAGGAAAGGACAAGCTCTCCCCAGGGCAGAGCATCCTCTTTCTCGGTAGGGAACTCAACTCTGTCACCATGTCGGCGCTACTGTCCGCAGTACGCGCCCAGCCGGTGTTGAACTGCCTGGAACATTTCAGGCAGACAGCGGTCCCCCTGAAACGATTCAGAGGCTCCTGGGCATGGCGTCCTCGTCGGGTGAGACCCTCGGGTTGATGCACATGAGACCGCTCCAACACTGGCTTCAGAGTCGAGTTCCGAGGAGAGCGTGGCACACCGGCAGCAGGCGCATGGGTGATGACGCCCTGCGGCCGACGCACCAAAACCCCTGGTCTTCCATGACTTTTTCGACGTCCCTCAGGGCAGGTTATGAGGCAGTCGTGGTGACGACGGACGCCTCCCAGGGGGCGGTGGTTGCAGTGTGTAACGGGCACGCAGGCGGGGCATTGGGCGAACCCCCACCTGCGCTGGCATATCAATTGCCAGGAGTTGTGGGCAGTGCTACTTGCACTGAGCAGGCTGCGGCCTCTCGTGCGGGACAAGCACGTGCTGGTCCGAGGACAGCACTACAGCTGTAGCGTACATCAGATCTTAGGGTGGCGTTCGCTCACAGCAGCTAACACAACTTGCTCGACGCCTCCTCCGGTGGAGTCAACAGGTGATCCGTTCCCTGTGGGCCACACTCACCTCGGGCAAACTGAACTAGACAGCCGACGCGCTCTCTTGTCAGTTTATGCCTCGTAGAGAGTGGCGACTCCACACCCGCGTAGGCCGCTTGGTACTCCTGTCCGAGGCTCTCGACACGGATATCCTTGCGCACAGCTGACCGCGGGACGGGCGGAAGCACACCTTCCCCCCCCCAGGAGCCTCCTTGCACAGACACTGTGCAAGGCCAGGGAAAGGAGCACCAAGTGTTATGGTTACACCGCACTGGTCTAACCGCACTTGGCGTCAGAGCTGATGCTCTGGACAGCGACTCCCCCTGACCCATTCCCCTGACAGAGGACCTGCTCTCTCAGGGGAAGGACACGTTCCGGCATCCCAGATCAGACCTCTGGAACACCATGTCTGGTCTCTAGACGGGACGAGAAGTTCCTGAGTTGGCTACTCCCCCTCTATGGCGAGACCATCACCCAGGCTAGGGCCCCATCTACTGGGCGGTTACACGCCTCTAGACGGCGCCGCTTCTTGTCCTGGTGTCTCTCTCAACGAGAAAGACCCACTGAGGTGCTCGATCAGGATTGTGTTGTCCTTCTTACGAGACTGGAGACTAACATCTCCCCTCCACACTGAGTGTGTATGTAGTCGCTGTCGCCCTCATCACAACTCAGTTGATGGAAAGTTTCTAGGATGTCACGACCTGGTCACCAGGTTGCTAAGGGGCGCGAGAGGGCGGCTCCCGCCTCATCTCCGTTCCATACCCCCTGGGGCCCTAAGGGGTCCTCGGGGGGCTCTGGGCCCCCCAAGAGCCCTCGGAGGTTCCGATCTTCCTCACCGAGTAAGACGGCCCTCCTGATGGCGCTCGCTTTCTTCAAGAGGGTAGGGCACCTCCGAGCATCCTCCGTGTCCCCGGATTGCCTTGAATTCGGCCCTGGTAGCTCTCACGTTATCTTGAGACCCAGGCCCGGATGCGTGCCCAAAAAGTTCCCACTATCCCTTACGGGGCGAAGTGGTGAACTTGCAGGCGCCCCCATTGGGGAGGAAGACCCAACCCCATCCGTTGTTGTGTCCTGGACCGCACGCAGGGCCTCAGTAGCTCTGTCCAGATCCTTGTCTGTATTGGAGGACAGCAGAGGGGAAGGCTGTCTCCAAGCAGAGGTTGGCGCACTGAGTCGTGGATGCCGTTACGAACGACATTCCAATCTCAGTATCTCCCATGCCCACTGAGGGGGGTATAGCCACCTCCTGGGCACTGGCAGAAGCGCCTCTCTAGAAGACATCTGTAGAGAGCTGCGGGTTGGGCTACGCCCATACACCTTCGCAGGGGTTAAACAACCTAGCGTAAACCCGGTGTCAGCCACGTCCTGCGTGGCAACATGTAGGACTGGCATCCGGCGGGGCGTATGCCTGCGAAAGCATCACCCCACCCTCTAGGAGGCTGGGTCAGTGTGCTATCTACCTCTCTCCTTACCCTACTCTGGCTAAGGACAGGTACCCTATCCGCTTCCCTTCTTACCCAACCACTGGTTAAGAATAGGCATTCTATCCATCACTAAGCAAGCACACCTGGGGGTTGGCTGGGCAGAGCAGCCTTCCCTTAGGCCGGGATAACATGTGAGCCCTCCCCTGGCTCTAACCGGACCTAGTGCTACCGGACGCCTGTAACCCCCCCCCGTGGGCTGTTCCGTCTGATGTATCCTCATGATATGGTTCCCACTCTGGTAACCCATGAGCTTCCCCAGGTGGACCTCCACCTCGCGGTTAACTACTCAGCCCACACGTTCCATGCGTTCTCCTCCAAGGACGAGACCATACCTTATCCACCGTATTCCTCCCCACGGGTAGGAGGTGGCCTCTGCAGCGCATCCCTAATTAAGGAAGTTGCGCTACCCGGTGTAAACCCGAGCCGGACGGCCTCTCGCCAGTAGAGAGCTAAGGCCTCCGTCCGTGAAAGGTTACCGGTCAGGGCTGTTCCCATCTTTCTCCCAAGAAAGCTCTGGAACCCCCGACCACCACACTGGAAGGTTACAGTTTCGCGAAAGCATCGAGCTGACACGCCCAGGCCTGTTACCGTCGCTTCGCTAGAGATTGTGACGCGATACAGCGTTGTGGCGTTTTCCATAGGGAACCCATCATCTGTCGTCTTCGACACAACGTCGAGAGACTGACAGAAAGGGAACGTCTCGGTTACGTATGTAACCTCGGTTCCCTGATGGAGGGAACGAGACGTTGTGTCCCTTATGCCCACTAACACGTATCGTATTCTGCTGCAGTCGTGAGAGGCTCTCAGGCTCTTCAGAACAAAAGGTGAGTGAATGCTGCACGCCGGCTTCCTTTTATACCGGACATCCGGGGGCGGAGCCCGGCATGCAAATTTCATTCGCCAAATTTCATTCGCCTTTTCTATAGTAGTCAGAGGTGATTGGTGATTGGTGATTCGCCCCTCAAGGGCGAACCCCATCTGTCGTCTTCGACACAACGTCTCGTTCCCTCCATCAGGGAACCGAGGTTACATACGTAACCGAGACGTTTTCTTCTACAACATAGTAGGCGAGTAGGCGTATTCGGACGCAGTATTAGTATACGCACGTCCAAATCTCGCTAGAAATAGTCCACCACCTGGGTATTCTTTCCTACTGTTTTGTGAATACTGATGACACGGACATACTATTCGTTCGCCTACTGCTTTTTTGCCTACTATATAGTAACAAAGTATTCCATTTCGGATATATACATCCATATATATATATACACACACATCTATAAATATTACACATGCCTGGCTGGTTCTAAGATGCTGTATTGCTAAACGTAACACTCACCAGCAACTTCATTAGTTACACCAGTTCAATTGCTTGTAAACCCAAATTGCTAATCAGCCGGTCACATGGCAGCAACTCAATGCATTTAGGCCTCTAGACATGATGAACATGACTTGCTAAATTTCAAACAGAGCATCAAAATTGGGAAGAAATATAGGATATATATGGTGTGAGGATATTTTCTCGTGACACTTTGGGCACCTTAGTACCAACTGACCATCACTTAAATGCCACAGCCTACCCGAGTATTGTTGCTGACCATGTCCATATCTCTTAATGACCACAGTATACCCATCTTCTGATTGCTAGTTCCAGCAGGATAATGGGCCATGGCACAAAGCCTAAAATATCTCAAACTGGTTTCTTGAACATGACAATGAGCTCACTGTACTCCAGTGGCCTTCACAGTCACCTGATCACAATGCAGGTGGCTTTGCTGAATGAGTAATAAACAACAGATGATCTTCACAGCTGTGTTCACGGTCCACTGTTGGGCCTTGCAGTCTGCTGCACTGCAATGTGTATTATATGTGCGTATGTATGCAAGCACACGTTGTCTGTTTTAAGTATTACTGACTAACCCTGACATGTTTATGTGTGTTGAGGACTATTATACATTGTGGATGTGTTAAGGTGTGAACCCTCAGCCTAGACGGCAAAGTTGCCTTAGAGCCCTTAAATCGCTTGAACCCCGGGATTATTTCTTTTAGTTTTCTACTTTTGAGAAGATCTTTGAAGTTTACAAAATGATAACTCAGCGTCTGATCTGTGCTCAAAATTTAAAGAGACAGTTAAGCATAAATTGAAATAGCCATTAAATTTTGTATATAACATTTTATCTATGCCTTAATTCTGTTGTAGTGGGGATGGATTCAATAAATTATTTTACATTTATAAATATATTAAAATGTTTTCCATGTACACATGTGCATTGACCGTTGAGGTAATGATTGCCATCTCCACTGGTCATCTTTATACAGTATATTTTGTTAGAACGGCATCATACAAAAGTTCCAGCATCATGTCCTTGGCCAGTGCAGATTCCTGATTCATCATTGAATATCACTTTCATCCAATCATCCACACTCAATGATCGCTTCTCTTAGCCCACTTTAACCTTGTTTTTTTCTGTTTGGTGTTAGTGCTGGTTTTCGTTTGGCTTTTTATATTTAAATCTCATATTTTTTAGGTTTCTTACAGTTCTGTCACAAACATTGACTACTGTTTGTTGTGCATTTTTAGTTTTCAAGGCATACGCTTTGACTTCTTCCTCGGTCAGCCTGTATGTTTTCCTTTTCTAACCTTCCCTTTCAGTTTATTCTTGGACCACATTTTAGACAGAGCTGACTGGGAGAAACCAACTTCTTTGGCCACACTCCGTGGTAACATTTCTTGTGGAATGAATCTTATAATCCTTTCCACCGTTTCAACTGAAAACTCTTTTGTTGGAGCCCAAGTCCAACATCTTGTCAAAGTGCGTGAGCGATCCCTTTAAACTGATGACTAATTAGCATTTTTAGACCAGTCTTAGTATTTCTTTTAAAAATATAAAGTAAAGATGATTCCATAATATTTTCCTCATCCTTGAGTGATTCCAAACTAATTTGGAAAAAGACATGCCTTAAATAAATGTCAGTGATTTTTTTATGTTTCATAAAGCCATAATCTTAAGATATTGAACCTTTTTGTGCCTATCAGTGTTTTATGTTTTTGCTATAGTGTAAAAAATCTGAGTGAACTTTCTCCAAGGGTGGTGATTTCTTCATTTTTGCCAGGGGTTGTAGTTGAATATAAGCCTCTGTTTGTACAATATTTAACCGAGAATCAACTGGGACATGCCCTTGAGTGTTTGTCACTAATTTTCTTCTCTTCTTGCCTAAAAGAGACAGAGATTGCTGCAGACCGACTTGATTGTAGAAGACTATTTGTGTGCACAAATTATCTTGAAGTATTCTGTTGGAACAGATAAACATCACACATGTTCTTTTTTTAATACAACTTTGCCATGTGGGCATCGGCTCAGGGCGGCTTGATTTGTCTGCTTTTCTTTACACAGTGTCACTAATGAACAATACTGAATGAAGCTTTGGTGATGAACCTTTTGGTAAAGCAACAGACTGCGAAGTCTCAGTGGTTCAGAAGCTCTTCTTTTATCATCACTAATCAATGGAACACAAACAAGTAAACAGCCTTCCCTCATACACCAACATATACAAGACAAAAAAATTGTGGTAACTGAGGTGTGGGGTTTTATCCAGTGTGCTGGTGATTAATGATTTGTGGCAGGTGTGTGATGGTGAGCAGAATCATGGGAAATTGAGTTCCTAATGTAAAAGGCTGGGGAAAGTAACATGGGGTCGTGATGCCACCATGTGGCATAAGTTTGCATATGGTGATCCCTCTCTGAAGCTGATACCATTAATCCAAGAAAAACTGGCAGACTTTCTTTGGGACAAACTGCACAGGGACAGAATTTATTGTTTTATCCTTTTGTAGCTGAAGGAGTTTTTAATAAGTTTTATTACGTTTAAATCTTTACTCTTTATCATGGTGTGATTAAAACAATGTGTGTGTGCCTTAATGAAAATGTTTAAATAATAACTGTGAGGGGTTATGTGCTGTTATTAAATGTGCTTACTACACGTGGTATGTGTGGGGGTGCAGCCTTGCGTGAAGAAACAAAGCGAGGTGGAATGTGCACGCACACACATAGCTACAACTGATTACTTAGAACAGACTGTTGCTGGGCAGAAATTGGGTGGGGGTTTGTCATGGGATGCTTTACAGAAACTAGGAGAACAAAGGAGTGAAAGCTGATTGGATGAGCACAGGGAGGACCCTCCCCTCGCAGCAGAAAGAAGAGACACGTCGACAAATACTATATATAGGCTGTAAAACTTATTTCCGGGGTTGGTTCTTTGTGAGACGTTGTGTCTGAGACAACCCAGCGCTGTATTTTGAAACTTTCTGATCAATAAACTTCAACGATTATTTGAGCTGCCTTTCTCTCCAATTTTTGAACACACAGACATTTTAAAGTCCATCAAATGGTGACCCCGACGTGATTGGCGAAAAAAGGCATTTAGGACCATCGTAGAGATCGGACATTGGCCGAATTTTGGGACGGAACGATTTTGACTTCAACACACGGTCGACCGAATAAAAAAGGTGAGCAGAAACCTGTTTAAACAAACTTCTGCCAATTGAATATTCTAAATTTCATGTGTTGACTTCGATATGTATTCCGTACCATTGATTAGAAACCGTTGATATCTGTTGATCAGAATATACAGTTGTGTTCAAAATTATTCAACCCCCAATGCTGTAAATGGTTTTTAGGGAATTTAGTGTACATTTGTAATTGTATTCAGAATGAAATCCTACAAGGACTTCTTAAAGAACCATATGCAACTAAAATGACATCAATTAGTTTTATAATACAGTAGTAAATGTTTCTTTTGTGAATTCTTCATTGACATAATTATTCAACCCCTTAAAGACTACCACTCTGAAGAACAGAGGTTCAATGAAGTGTTTTCAATCAGGTATTGAAAACACCTGTGGATATCAGGGAGCAGCAATAAAGCCTAATAAGCACCAATTAGGCAGCTTTAAAATGACTGTGATACTCAGCTCCTTCTAGACATTTACTGGTGTGGTTACAAACATGGTGAGGTCAAGAGAATGATCCAGGAAGACAAGAGAACAGGTGATTACTCTCTTCACAGGAAGGGCAATGGCTATAAGAAGATTGCAAAGATGTTAAACATACCAAGAGACACCATAGGAAGCATCATTCGCAAATTCAAGGCAAAGGGCACTGTTGAAACGCTACCTGGTCGTGGCAGAAAGAAGATGCTGACTTCGACTGCTGTGCGCTACCTGAAGCGTAGAGTGGAGAAAAGTCCCCGTGTGACTGCTGAGGAACTGAGAAAAGATTTGTCAGATGTGGGTACTGAAGTTTCTGCTCAGACAATACGGCGCACCCTGCGTAATGAAGGCCTCCATGCCAGAACTCCCAGGCGCACCCCTTGCTGTCCCCAAAGAATAAGAAGAGTCGACTGCAGTATGCCAAAAGTCATGTGGACAAACCACAGAAGTTTTGGGATAGTGTTCTGTGGACTGATGAAACAAAAAGAACTGTTTGGGCCCATGGGCTCAACGCTATGTTTGGAGGAGGAAGAACAAGGCCTATGAAGAAAAGAACACCTTGCCTACTGTGAAGCATGGCGGGGGGTCAATCATGCTTTGGGTCTGTTTTGCTTCTGCAGGTACTGGGAAGCTTCAGCGTGTGCAAGGTACAATGAATTCTCTTCAGTACCAGGAGATATTGGATGACAATGTGATGCAGTCCGTCACAAACCTGAGGCTTGGAAGACGTTGGACCTTTCAACAGGACAATGATCCCAAGCATACCTCCAAGTCCACTAGAGCATGGTTGCAGATTAAAGGCTGGAACATTTTGAAGTGGCCATCGCAGTCACCAGACTTAAATCCGATTGAGAACCTCTGGTGGGACTTAAAGAAAGCAGTTGCAGTGCGCCAGCCTAAGAATGTGACTGAACTGGAGGCTTTTGCCCATGATGAATGGGCGAAGATACCCGTAGATCGCTGCAAGACACTTGTGTCAAGCTATGCTTCACGTTTAAAAGCTGTTATAACTGTAAAAGGATGTTGTACTAAGTACTAAGATTGAATGTCACTTGTGGGGGTTGAATAAAACTGATAATGATGTGAGCTCAGAAAAGACATTTGTGGTTATTTCATTATAAATGTTATGTTATATTTGTCTGACCTACACGTGCCTCTTTGATTTAATTGTAAGCAGGATGACTGAATGATCATAATCAATGTCAAACCGACCAAAACAATCAATTTCAGTGGGGGTTGAATAATTTTGAACACAACTGTAAGTAAAAGACGATGGGTTAGAGTCCCACCGCAGGACAAGGATTGAGATCCTTTAACGGAGATCGTAGGTGAAAGTCCTATGACAGAAGACTGTGGGTGAAAGTCCCACAGCATAAAGACGTGGGTTAGAGTCCCACGGCACGATAAAAAAAGGAAATAGTTAAGACCGTAGGTTGAAGTCCTACGGCACTAGCGGAAATAATTAAGACCGTAGGTTGAAGTCCTATGGCAGTAATGGATAATAAATAATTTGTGTTGCATAATTAATTGTGTGTTGATAAATATATATATTATTGTAAAATGTCTGAATTTGAGAGAGAATGTGAGGAGTATGGGTGTCCCCCTGTAACAAAACAATGGGGAAATGTAGTGGATATGTTAATGGCTCAGTCAGAGCCGAAGAATCATAAGAAAGAGAGAAAAATTTGGGAAGGAAAATGGAGTCAGATATGTGTCGAAAACACGTGGGAAGATCCAGAAAAAGTATTGGTTAGATTGGCGCCAAAAGTTAGAGTCATGGAGAAAAGAGCGCATGTGTGAGACTGAAAAGACATGTTGAAGAAGGAAAAAATAAGTAATAATAAGTAATAAGTGGTTAGAAAAGAATAAACATAAAAATCAAGAAGTTAAAATGAAGGAAGAATTAAGACTGTGGACATGCATTGCGCTAACTGCCACTGTTCTGAATCCTCTTAAGAAGGTGGAAGGACATGTGCAGTCAGGAAAGTCAGGAAGTGAAGAAGCCAGTATCTCATGTCATACTGGGACCGCCTCCTTGTATCCTGATTTGAATATGTTGAACCCACCGCCCTATGTGCCAAAATTGCAGCAAGTTCAGGTCAATGTGAGAGACTCTGCAGTGGAGGTTGACATACCTGACCTAGAACACATGAGAAGCCAGTTACAGCAATTAACTTCACAACTAGAGGGCGTAGTAGCATCACAGAGACAGGGCCAGTCCCCATCTAGAAGAGGTATGAGTAGTGTAGAGGGAGATGCAGTGAGTGTTCATGAAGAGGGAGGAGAGGAGCGTGTAGACATTAGTATGAGTGATAAAAATGAGCATGAGTCTTTAACTGTGGACGTAATAATTCAGGGACAAATGACGACTTCCTCAATAGCCTCAAGAACTAGAAGCAAATTAACAGAACAATCTGGTGAGGTATGTAGCATAATGGGACATGAGGGATATGACCTCACTCATACCACCCATTTACCGGTCCCACCCCCAACACATTTAATGACCTGTAATTATGAAGACGATATCCACAACGACGATGTGGCGAGTAGACAATTGGGGGCAGGAGCAGCTCAACAAATGCCATTAATACGAAGTGGCCAGGGCCGAGCTAAATACCAGCCCTGGAGTCACAGTGACATGACGGCTGTCTTGGCAAAATTGCCCCCCCATTACATCTGGGGCCGGAAGATGGCTTAACAAATTGACGGCATTATGCCATGGCACCACCTTGGCGGTGGGAGATTTGAGATGCCTTTCGGGACAAATTTTCACTGTTTCTCAGATGACAGAATTTGAAAGAGATGCGGACATAGAGACACAGCCCAATGAGACATTGTTTGTGACTGTCAGCACTGCAATTGCTAGAGCCCTTAGAGTAAAATTTCCAACGCCACCCACAGTATATCAAAACATTAAATTCCGCATTAAGCCTGGTGAGACTGGTGCAAGTTATTATTTCAGATGTGCGGCAGAATGGGAACAAATGGTGGAAGAAAACAGTTTAAATAATCCAATTACCCGTGATATATTCAGAACCGCAGTGATGACAGGGGCTCCTAATGGAGTCAAACAAGCAATGGAGGGTAACCCCGACATCCCAGTAGCATCAAATGAAGTGTGGGAGAGACATCTAGTATTTCATATTGACAGGTCAGTTGATAAACAGAACAAAGAAGAAGAAGAGTTAGAGAAGACAAAACACCAATTGTTAAAACTACAACTAGAGTTAGCTAAGGCCAATAAAAAGCCAAAACAAATGTCCCAGCAGTCCACTGATACCCCACCTAACCCATCTGTTATTCCCCCTTACTTTGGGTATGATCAGGGAGGGAACTACCAACCAACCCCTCCACCAATGGGTCCCTGGGGGGGTTATAGGGGACAGAGGGGAGGCAACATGGGGGGCAGGGGAAGAGGAAGTAGGGGTAGAGGGCGTTCGAGGGGTGCCTGTTTTGGGTGTGGGGGCACTGATCATTGGAGAAATCAATGTCCCATGGCAGGGGATGGTCAGTTTACGGGGCCACCTCGAGGGGGATGGGGTCCTCAGCAGGGTGGACCCAGTGGTCGTGGCAGGGGACCACAAGCCTCACAATACCCGGGGCAACAACACCCGTCTCCACCCAGTTTTCAGGCGCCCATGCACCCAACATGGGGCCAGGGGGGAAGACGCGGGGGATTGTTGAAGGGGCCCACAGAGACTCACCATGAGGGGAATGGCCGAGCCCCTCATGGACATAGTGGTTAACAACAGACCACTAACAGCAGTAGTACTGGAGCAACATACTCCACTGTAACAAGAGGCACAATCACTGACAAAGACATAAGTGATAAAACAGTGGGAGTTATGGGCTTCTCTGGTGGGTTAGAATACTGGCCAATGACTAAAAAACGTACCACTAAGGTGGCGAATCAGAGCCTTTCGCATTCATTCCTGTACTCATCTAATGTCCCTGTACCCCTCTTAGGAAGAGATTTACTGATTAAACTGGGAGCAAGCATTTTATGTTCACCGCAGGGGGTAGTTGTTACATTCCCAGACGGCACTGCCGTTGATTGTTCACAGGCACAACCTAGAGGCCACACCCAAAATGTTTTATTAGGAGGACCCTTAGAAGAAATGGCTGACATCTACTGGGTAGAATTAGATATTTCCCCGTCACCATTGAGTGTAGTTACCTGTAGTGGAGTTGGCGGGGCGAGACTGTGGTTCGAATCACGTAGGAGATTGGGAGCATATAAAAGGAACGAGCGACCGGACCGTCGATGAGAGAGGACCGGGCCCGAACTTGTGTTACGTTTGTATTTGTATTTATGTTTATGTTTTGTTCGCCGGCGGTCGTCCGTGAGGGGCCGCCGGCTGTTATATTACTTTATTAAATGTTTGAAATGTCTTCCGGTTCCCGACTCCTTCCTTCCCTTTTATGGAGATTTATTACATTGGTGCCGAAACCCGGGAGGAAGGAGTCGGGAACCGGAAGACATTTCAAACATTTAATAAAGTAATATAACAGCCGGCGGCCTGTTACGTTTGACAAATACAAACGTAACACAAGTTCGGGCCCGGTCCTCTCTCATCGACGGTCCGGTCGCTCGTTCCTTTTATATGCTCCCAATCTCCTACGTGATTCGAGCCCGGTGTGCGCACAGCTGGCGCTTATTCACAATTACTCACCGGTCTCGAACCACGGTCTCGCCCCGCCAACTCCACTACATTACCCTTTATAACAATCACTTACCATGGCTCAAAGACTTAGCTGTTTATCTACCCCCAATTGACCCATTACATTGCACAATGTTTTATGACAGGAATGACAATATCACTTACCAGGAAATGTTCAACAGCATTGAGGGACAGAAATGGCGCCTTATGGGAGAGGGACTGTACATAGGTAAGGAAGGCGTAGTGGCCCCCATCACTTTAACACCTGAACAACAGATATGGTATGAAATGACAGATACCGCAGCGCCACATATTTCCATGGCACTGCATCCAGGCCATGAAGCACGAGAATTAGGAGGTATGACTAAGAAATTAAGGTTGGTTACTGATTGGGAACCCTCTGACATCAATGGTGTTCTATTTTCACGTACAACTGATTCTTATTGGGTTACACAAAAAACTGATGATGTGGGTGTTTTAACCCATTGCCAAATTTCCAGAAGTCATGGCCGCGAATTCACAGACGGCCCAGGAGCCGAGCAGTTGATTGCAATGCAGCCTAATGATCTCTGGTCACAAGGCCCAACGGACGTTGGCCTGTGTAACATTGAGCCTGTGACATTCACTTTAACACCAACAGAGCCCATGTGGGTTCCACAATATCGTAACAAACCAGAGTCAGAAGACGGCATTGCATCAACTGTTCATGGTTTATTACAAAAAGGTGTCATTACCCCTTGGCGTTCCCCATGGAACACCCCAATTTTCCCCGTCAGAAAACCGGGCACCGACAAATATGACTGGTTCATGATCTCCGCCGCATAAACAGCCTGGTAACTACACCCACGTTGGCTGTACCAAACCCATATACCACCATCTCAAATTTGACTCCGGCTCACCAGTGGTTTACATGTATTGATTTGGCAAATGCCTTTTTCTGTATACCAATCAGAAGAATGTAAATCATGTCTGGCCTTCACCTACCGGGGGTGTCAATATTCTTATAACAGACTACCGCAAGGTTTCATTTTGTCACCAGGGATATTTAATCAAGTCCTAAAAGACCAGCTACAACATTGTGTGCTACCAGATAACTGTGTTTTAATAATGTATGTTGATGACCTTTTGCTGGCAGCCACAACCAATGAGGACTGTTTAACGGCCACAGATATCATTTTAAAACAACTAAATGTGTCTGGTTTCAAAGTGAGCAAGGAAAAATTGCAGGTCAGCAGGCCATCTGTCACCTTTATGGGTCGTTTGATCACAGGACAGGGCTCAACTCTGTCTCACCGCCAACGTAATGGTATTTTGTCACATCCCAAGCCAGAAAATGTGAAGGACATGCTCTCCTTTTTGGGACTTACAGGGTTCAGCAGAAACTATATCCCTATGTATGTAGCTGTCACCACACCATTACGTGAAATGGTTAGGGAACAGGGCATGAGAAATTTACAGGCAAAATTGATATGGACCCCTGAGGCAGAAGCAGCGTTCATCAACCTCAAGACACAAATGTCACATGCAGCACATTTGCATAGTGCTGATTACAGGCTAGGATTTTTCCTAGATGTTTCTGAAACAAAAAACAGTGCCCATGGGGTACTTTTCCAGAAACAGGCCAACACCAGACGAGTTCTGATGTATATCAGCATCCTCATGGATGCCATTGAACAACGCCAACCAGCCTGAGCCAGGTTTGCTGCAGGGTTGGCTAAAATCATTGATAAAACAGCACACATTGTTATGGGCCATCAATTGACTGTTCTTACCACACATTCAGTCATTTCATTTGTTAACTCAGCATCATTTACATTTTCCCCATTGAGACAAAGAAAATTGGCAAAATGTCTAACAGCACCAAATGTCATTTACACTCATGAAGGGGTTAACATGGCTGATTTGTTTACCGCAGGTGAACCACATGACTGTGTTCCTGTTACAGAACTGGCATGCCGTGTTCGCCAAAACCTCTTTGCCTCACCAATATCACCAGCTGATGACGTGCTCACCTTGTTCACAGACGGCTGTTGTTTCAGAGCACCGGACGGTTCTCTGGTGTCAGGTTATTCAGTAGTGGAACAAAACAACGAAGGGTTCATTACTAGGAAGGCAGAGAAGTTACAGGGAAAACAGTCAGCACAAAGAGCAGAGCTAATTGCAGTCACAGAGGCGTTAAAGCTCGCAGGTACTGTAAAGGTCAACATTTACAGTGATTCTGCATATGTCGTTGGAGCAGTGCATGTCGAGCTCCCTGTCTGGCAGAGGTGTGGGTTTGTCACCACATCAGGAAGACCTATCACCCATGATGTTGAAGCCAGAGCCCTATTGGAAGCCTTGCTAATTCCAGAAGCGGTAGCTGTCATAAAATGTCAGGGTCACTCTAAAACAGATACGACAGTGGCAAAGGGCAATGATGTTGCTGACCATGCTGCTAAGACAGCTGCTGGCTACCATGTGAACATGGCACAGACCGTCTGTTCAAATGACAAATTGCTGCCATCTTTCAGCAGGACCCTCCTGGTTGAAGAACAGAGGAAATGTTCACCAGAAGAACTGTCAGTATGGTCAGAGCATGGTGCATTGTGTGCCCCGGATGGCCTATGGCAAGCCCTGATGGTAGACCAGCAATGCCCATGAATTTGTCACATTCAATCATGGCCCAAGCACACACACATGCACATGTAAATTCAAAGCAAATGATGAAGATATTGCAGTACTGGTGGCATCCTTTTCTGACTGCCATGGTATCAAATTTCGCGTTGTCTTGTAAAATTTGTCAGGAACATAATGTTAAACCGTCACTGAAACAATTACAAGGCACCTTTTCACCATTACGGGGACCAGGGGAAGAAATTGTTATTGACTTCACAGACATGATAGAGAGGTGCAAGGGAAAAGATACCTACTTGTGATTGTTGACCATTTCACAGGATGGCCTGAAGCCTTTCCTACAAGTAAGGAAGACAGCACCGTAGTTGTCAAATGTCTGATTAATCATTACATCCCACACCATGGTTTTCCCCGTCGTGTCCGTTCGGATAACGGCTCGCATTTTAAAAATGAACATTTGCAGGTGGTAGAACAGTCACTTGGCCTGACACATGCATTTGGGGCAGTCTACCATCCACAATCACAAGGAAAGGTTGAACGAATGAACTTGACGTTAAAACTTAAATTGGCTAAAATCTGTGCACAGACCAAATTGTCATGGTTATCAGCTCTTCCGTTGGCATTAATGTCTGTACGTTCATCTGTTAACAGAATTTCTGGCTTCACACCTTTTGAATTGCTTACAGGTCGATCTTTTCCAGGACCATCAACGCCGCTGCAGTCGGACACCTGTTTGCCAATTTCACATTGTGTATATTTTGACAAATTAACTGCTATGATCAAACATTTCTCTCAGCAGGCCCCTTGTGAAATTGCTCCAGAACCTATTCCACCCCCTTCGCAGTGGGTCCGCCTCAAGAAATTCCGCAGGAAATGGAATGAAGCACGATGGTCTGAGCCCTTGAAAGTGACCGAAAGGACATCGCATTGTGTCCGCCTGTCAGGAAAAGGCGACACCTGGTATAATTTGTCTTCTTGTGTTAATTGTGATCCACCAAGCAGGTCACTGTATGAGACTGGTGTGGACCTGAGGACTCAGGTCCAAGACAGGGAGGTCCAACACAGGGAGGGTATTGATGATCTTCCTGAAGAAATAACAACAGGAACATTGCAAATTCAGCACAAAAAAGGTGACATTTTTTCAAGCCCACAGGGTGAACCTCTAGCACATTGTGTAAGTGAAGACTGTGCATATGGAGCAGGTATTGCAGTGACATTTAAAAACAGGTATGGGGTGGAGAAAGTAAGACAACAAAACAAAAGAACGGGTGATTGTGCAGTGACCCATGAGGAAGACGGCAGAACCATCTTCCACTTAATCACAAAAGTAAAGTGTACTGACCTCCCCACTTATGAAAATTTCACTAAAAGCCTGACACACATGAAAGACTGGTGTGTAGAACATAGAGTGAGAAGTGTTTCTGTACCCCGGCTGGGGTGTGTTCTGGACAAATTAGATTTCCAAAGAGTCCAGAATATCTTAAGTGAAGTGTTTGCAGGAGTAAGCATAACCATAACCATATATTCATCATAATCAGTTTTTACTAATAATCGTTTCTAATCATTTTTTCCATTATATGAATTTTTCATTATATCATCATAAAACAATTTTTCTATCCTTTTATATTGAACGTATTAAATGTGATAAGTTTGGATTCTTAAAACCACAGTGTAAGTTTTAACATATTTCATTAATTGTGTGAAATGACAAGGTCAAAATGAGGTTGTGGGAGAATTGGCCGTGTATGAGACTGCTCATTGTCATCTCTGTCACCATAGTGAGTATCATTTTTAGTATTGAGAAATTACAAAAGGACAACAAGAATATGATCAGACCAAGAAGAGAAATCAAGTCAGATCAATGTCTGACCAGATATGGGGGTGTAGAATTGGAATATGAGGCCAACAGTACCACGTCATTTACATTTGATCTGTGCAGGGTTATAGATTGCGGGGGGTATAATAGTTCATATAGAGGATATGATGTTTACATATGTACGGACAGTGGCTTCTCTTCCAGGTGGTGTAGGGATGGTCGAAGAAATGATAGGATATGGTGTAGATCATGGTCTGAGGTAGTGATTTACACAGGGACATGGAAGCCAGGTCCACAAAAAGATGATCAGAATTTATGGGATAGAGCAAAAATGCAAAGTGTGTTTATTATAGTGCGACACAAAATCCGATCACAATTTCAATCTCACAGTGGCCGCAACTACCACAAAAGGTGGCGGCGAGACGAACTGGTGAGCAGAATGTTACAGACATGTGGTTAGTATTGGGAGTGGAAACAAGTGGAAGTGATCTAATGGGTTTGATAAAAATAACCATAAAAGAGCCAAAACAATTAGCAACTAATCAGACAAGAAATGACACTGAGTTGCCAGTGGAACAGCATCAAGGGCAGGTAATGGGAGTTGACTACACTAAAATGACCCCAGAAGACATAATAGAGAAAGCCACAGGATATGGAGAGACAAACTTATGGTTAGAATGGCTAATAAACACTGCCAAAGAACAGAAATTAGATGATTGTGTAGCATGTGCAGGTGCTAGGCCTAAATTGCATATTGAACCAGCTCCTCTATATCCAAATGATACTTGGGGTTATGACTGTATGTTGTCTCTGACAAGACAGCGTGTAACATCAAATTGTACCACATTGGCAGCTATATTTCCACCCATTGCTAATAACAGTAAAACTGGCCCATTTGTACCAAGGCCAAACAATTACACATGTTTTAATTTTACATCTAATCAGGCGTCCACCAATTATGGGCAGATTATGTAGATTGGTGTCAGGTCATCATACCGGACCATGGGACATTGATAGGGCCATGGGCAAGAGCAGGCCTCTATTACTATTGTGGTGATAGACGTCTGTTCACCAGGGTGCCTCCTAAAACTAAAGGTTTATGTGCAATGGTAAGGCTAGGAGCACCATTGACATTAATTGGGGAAAAGGTTGTTGAATTGCAGGGAGATAAGAGCAAAGAATTGACCAGAAGAAGGAGACGTCATGTTATCAGGAGAAGGAGCATAGACTTCTCTTAACAGCCCCACATATATAGATGCCATAGGGGTCCCACGGGGAGTCCCAGATGAGTATAAATTGGCTGACCAAATAGCAACTGGGTTTGAGAATATACCAATCATATCTATATATGTTGTTCCCTATTACCCCAAACAAAAATGTAGACAGAATAAATTACGTGCATTATAATGTTATGAGGTTAGCCAATTTGACAAGTGATGCCATTGACGGCCTAAAAGAACAGTTAGCACCGACTTCATTAATGACAGTACAGAACAGACTAGCGTTAGACATGTTACTTGCAGAGAAAGGTGGGGTGTGTTATATGTTTGGCGACCTATGTTGTACATTTATCCCCAATAACACAGCTCCAGATGGTTCAGTCACCAAGGCATTAGAGGGTTTGTGAACGTTATCAGCTGAAATGAAGGAACATTCTGGAGTGGACAATCCCATAGGGGACTGGTTAGATAAGGCATTGGGTAAATGGAAAGCACTAATAATGTCTATAGTGGTGTCTATTGCTGTGTTTGTAGGAATTTTGGTCACCTGTGGATGTTGCTGTATTCCATGTATCAGATCATTATGTAACCGTTTAATAGTGGCAGCAATAGAAAAGAAAGATCTCACCCCACCCCCTTACAGTATGCCACTGTTGTCTGGCAATCAATTTACTGATGATGATGGTGATGACAATGATGAGGATGAAGTTGTGTGTCAAGAGAGGGATTGAAGGAGTTTTTAATAAGTTTTATTACGTTTAAATCTTTACTCTTTATCATGGTGTGATTAAAACAATGTGTGTGTGTGCCTTAATGAAAATGTTTAAATAGAAACTGTGAGGTTATGTGCTGATATTAAATGTGCTTACTACAGGGTGTGGTATGTGTGTGGGGGTGCAGCGTGGAATGTGCACGCACACACATAGCTACAACTGATTACTTAGAACAGACTGTTGCTGGGCAGAAATTGGGTGGGGGTTTGTCATGGGATGTTTTTACAGAAACTAGGAGAACAAAGGAGTGAAAGCTGATTGGATGAGCACAGGGCGGACCCTCCCCTCGCAGCAGAAAGAAGAGACACGTCGACAAATACTATATATAGGCTGTAAAACTTATTTCCGGGGTTGGTTCTTTGTGAGACGTTGTGTCTGAGACAACCCAGCGCTGTATTTTGAAACTTTCTGATCAATAAACTTCAACGATTATTTGAGCTGCCTTTCTCTCCAATTTTTGAACACACAGACATTTTAAAGTCCATCAAAACCTAAAGCGAACGATTACTGGCTGCAGAGACATGAAAGAGGAAAACATTAAAGTATGAAAAGGAAAGCTTGTGGAAACGAAGTTGGCAAACTCAGTTTTTAAACAGACACCATGGAAGCTATTATACACAAGATCCGGAGAGAGCAAAGCGCAGAGTTTAAAGTCTGCGGCGACGAGGACAAAGGGTTTTTACACTGCAGAGAGCTGGAACCTTTTAAAACAAATGCAAAGAACTGTTCGAAAAACTGAAAGGACGATGATTTGAGAAAGAAACAGACTGGAACAAAACAGTAATGCTGGGCCAACACTATAAATGCAAAAACGGAAAAATCCTCAATTTACTAGTAATGCTCATAAAGTCTGCGAAATATGAATTGTTACTGTGTTTTTAAGTCTGTTTTCTTAAAATAGTGTGACGGGTGGAGGAACGACACGCACAACAGTACACTGTTTATAGGTCCCGAAGGGGGAATTTTATTAAAGAACCGGCCCGTGGCCGTTCAAAAGAAACAGGAAGTCCGGGTCTCTGAGCCCAAGGAGAGGGGTGTGAGGCGGTGCGTGGTGTCCCGGCTCTCCTATGTGTTCCCAATGTCTGGGGTGTCCTTGGTGAGTCTTATGTTCTCCGTGTGTCGCGACTCCAGTCGTGTCTGGTGTGGGCTTCTGTGCAAGCTGCCGGTGATAATATCGGCGGGACAAGCATTATCCATGGAGTGGTAGTCCACCATGCTTCCTGTACAGCCGGTTTTTATGCCGGCTGAGATCAGCTCTTGACGACCAGCAGCTGCGCCTCGTTAGTCCCCTCTGTTCCCATGGCGACGCTGATTGCGCCATGGGTGACTCGCCACAATAGGAAGCTATTATGTATTTAACTTTTTTTTGCTCTCTGAACAGTCACTATCCCCAGGTTTTAAACGTGTGATTTATATTTTGGACTCTTAACTCTTCCAGTTTTTTAAGTACATATGGGAAAATGATGAGATTTATTGATTGTTAATAAAGAAAATAAAATAAAAAGCACACCCGCTCTCGTCTGATCTCGGAAGCCAAGCAGGGTCGAGCCTGGTCAGTAATTTGATGGGAGACCGCCTGGGAATACCAGGTGCTGTAAGCTCTAATGTTTCAACTCATGATGGCCTTTTGGCCGCTTTATGAGGTGAGCTCGGGCTGTCAGCTTTTGCTTACGGCCACACAACCCTGAGTGGCGCTATTGAGTAGGAAGTGTGAGTTGCAGGAAGCATTGGGTGAGAGAGATTCATCAGACTTTGTGTTTGTCCAATTTTATTTTGAGTTATCAAGTGTTTATTTTGAACTTTTTTGGGGGGTTTTTCATGTTTTTTTTACGAGTAGGAGTTTATTTAACAATGGCGGACGCACATTTGGCAAAGACAATGGATATGGCTGGAGGAACACGCACGGTAAACGAACCTGGAACTGCATTAAGACGACGAGATGGGAATACTACGCAAAAGGAACAAAGAAACAGCAATACCATCAAATGGGATTATTTGAAAGAGGCGACGTTGACTGTGGATATATCAAACGCGAGGGCTGAGGACATCATAAAAGCTGTAACGGAAAAGATTGGTAGCAGTAAGACCCAAACAGAACTAAGAATATGAAGTAACTAGAGAAAGTGAATGATGTTAAACTGCTGGAAGATGGAATAGGATAAAGGAAGTGAATTGTGGAGTTAAGAGACTACATAAAAGGGACTATGTTGTCTCGTTTATGCATCTGCCCGCCTAGATTGATGATTGAGAGATTTTAGATAAACTTAAAGGGTGGGGAGTTACCCAGATATCTGAAATTAGGAGACGCTTTTATCCAGCACGAGGTTTGTCGTATCTCTCCCGTAAAGCACTAAGTTTGAAACAGCTGAAGGGCTGCAGTTCTTCAGGGTGATGCACAACCATCAGATTAAAACCTGTCGGCTGTGGATGTGCCCTGATCACATCATGAAAGATTGGCCAGAGTTTCAGTGCCACAAATGCGAGGATAGAGGACATTTTGTAAGAGATTGCAATGCGGTTAAGTGCCCAGGACTGTACATTTTGGTTTGACGATGACAAGAGTCATGTGGGCGGGCAGGTGCCATGTGCGAGATGACGTAATACTAACTTCGACATTTACACCGTTAACACACAATGATGCTTATCAACCTCATGGGGGAACCTGTGAGCAAATGTTCTAAAGTGTCGCTTTAAGTTGTGTGTGTTTTAATGCAAGAAGACTGCTGCACTTTAAGATTTAAGAGAATAAAACATCATTATACCACAGCAGGGACGTGCACAGACATTTTGAGGGGAGGGGGCTAAAATGGAAAAAGGGGCACTTCTCATATTTGTTTTCTTTTTTTACTTCTAACCTGTTGTCTTAAAAAAAGGGTGGAGATGAAACACAGAATAATATTAATAATAATAAGAAAAGGGAATAAATGAATAAGAAAGAGGCAAAATAAAGGATGGAGTTCTGCTATAGTTGTGTTGTTAAAGGAGTCATCGGATGAAAATCCAAACTTTTCTGTGTGTTTAAGTGCTATAATCGGGTCCCCGGTGCATCTAGCAACCCAGAAAACGTGAAAAACAAGATCCCAGTAAGTTTGTTTTGATGAGCCTTTCCCTGCAAGCATGTGAGAAATCGAGCTGTTCAGATTTTGCTCCTGTTGTGATGAAGACGCAGGATTTTATTATAATATTACAGTTTCTTAATCTACACAATTCCACCCACCGCGCTCCGCCATGGCTAAAGTTCATGGACAACATGCAATGTGGTCGCTGCACAGAGTCCTAACCTGGGAAGAGGGAGGTGTGGATTTATTACATTTTTAGTGGAAATCCCCCAGAAACCATAAGTAAAAACGTCTCGGTTACGTATATAACCTCGGTTCCCTGATGGATGGAACGAGACGTTGTGTCGAAGACGACAGATGGGGGTTCGCCCTTGAGAACCAATCAACTCTGACTACTATAGAAAAGGCCAATGAAATTTGGCGAATGAAATTTGCATGCCGGGCTCCGCCCCGGATGTCCGGTATGAAAGGAAGCCGGCGTGCAGCATTCACTCACCTTTTGTTCTGAAGAGCCTGAGAGCCTCTCACGACTGCAGCAGAATACGATACGTGTTAGTGGCATGAGGGACACAAGTCTCGTTCCCTACATCAGGGAACCGAGGTTACATACGTAACCGAGACGTTCCCTTTCTGTCGGTCTCTCGACGTTGTGTCGAAGACGACAGATGGGGTTCCCTCTGGAAAACGCCACAACGCTGTATCGCGTCACAATCTCTAGCGAAGCGACGGTAACAGGCCTGGGCGTGTCAGCTCGATGCTTTCGCGAAACTGTAACCTTCCAGTGTGGTGGTCGGGGGGTTCCAGAGCTTTCTAGGAGAAAGATGGGAACAGCCCTGACCGGTAACCTTTCACGGACGGAGGCCTTAGCTCTCTATTGGCGAGAGGCCGTCCGGCTCGGGTTTACACCGGGTAAGCGCAACTTCCTTAATTAGGGATGCGCTGCAGAGGCCACCTCCTACCCGTGGGGAGGAATACGGTGGATAAGGTATGGTCTCGTCCTTGGAGGAGAACGCATGGAACGTGCGGGCTGAGTAGTTAACCGCGAGGTGGAGGTCCACCTGGGGAAGCTCATGGGTTACCAGGAGTGGGAACCAATCATGAGGATACATCAGTTGGAACAGCCCACGGGGGGGGGGTGTTACAGGCGTCCGGTAGCACTAGGTCCGGTTAGAGCCAGGGGATGGCTCACATGTTATCCCGGCCTAAGGGGGAAGGCTGCTCTGCCCAGCCATAGATGCCGAAGTCCTACACGCGTTGGACGGTAGGCGTGGCCGATTCTCCCCAGGTGGCAGCCGTCTGCGGCACAGATGCACCGCAGCCGCACGTTCCACCCGGGGGATCTCGACGTAGCCTTTGGCTGCCCCACCCTCGAGGGAAGTGAGGGAGCCGGAGCTGTTTCGACCGGAGCGGTCCGTGGAGCGCTCCTAGTCTTACACAGCTCCTCATGCACCTCCGGGAAACAAATGGCACCCGGGGTGGGCGCGGTTTGCACCGCGCTCCGCCCCCAGGAACCACGTATCCCCGGATTAGCATGGCTGACATCACTTCTGCTTCCTCAATGGAAGACGTGGCGGCGGGATTGAGGAGATCCTCGAAGTATTCCTTCCACCACCCGATGATATCCCCGGTCGAAGTCAATAGCTGCCCCCCTCCACTGTAAACAGCGTTGGTAGGGCACTGCTTCCCCCTCCTGAGGCGCTGGACGGTTTGCCAGAATCTCTTCGAGGCCGACCGATAGTCCTTCTCCATGGCCTCACCGAAATCCTCCCAGGCCCGAGTTTTTGCCTCCCCAACCACCCGGGCTGCAGTCCGCTTGGCCTGTCGGTACCTGTCTGCTTCCTCGGGTGTCCCACAAGCCAGCCAGGCCCGATGGGACTCCTTCTTCATCGGCATCCCTTACTTCCGGTGTCCACCACCCGGTTCGGGGATTGCCGCCTCGACAGGCACCGGAGACCTTGTGGCCACAGCTCCGGGTGGCCGCGTTGACAATGGAGGTGGAGAACATGGTCCACTCGGACTCAATATCTCCAGACTCCCTCGGTATCTGGTCGAAGCTCTACCGGAGGTGGAAGTTGAAGATTTCTCTGACAGGGGATTCGGCCAAACGTTCCCAACAAACCCTCACAGTACGTTTGGGTCTGCCGAGTCTGTCCAGCTTCCTCCCCCGCCATCGGATCCAACTCACCACCAGGTGGTGATCAGTTGACAGCTCCGCCCCTCTCTTCACCGGAGTGTCCAAGACATACGGCCGTAGGTCAGATGAAACAACCACAAAGTCGATCATCGACCACCGGCCAAGGGTGTCCTGGTGCCATGTGCACTGATGGACACCCTTATGCTTGAACATGGTGTTCGTTATGGCCAAGCTGTAACTAGCACAGAAGTCCAATAACAGAACACCACTCGGGTTCAGATCAGGGGGGCCGTTCCTCCCTCTTTCTTTCATGTACAGTAGCCTATGATGCGCGGATCTCGGATACCCGCAGCTCGGGTAGCAAACAAATAAGTAAATGACGTTACAATAATGAATTGCGGTTGGGCGGATGAGAAATCATTCATGTTCATTTAAAAGCAGCATTCGTTCACATCACTGAATCTGCGGTTGAAAAATGTTCCAAATATGATTGTTTGCACTCTACTGTAACACTGGATTTTCCTAAAAACCATAAATATTTGATGTACGAAACATGGCGGCCGCTCTGTATGTAGATATAAACAGCTTATTGTAAGGTATGAGAAATATAACGGTTCATTACGCAAGGTCTTTATACACCTCTGAAGAATTAGTTTTGTATATTATATTGCATTTCTGTCAATAGATCCTCCTAAAAACCCAGTATTGTTCCTTTAAGAGTTATTAAGAGAAATAAAGTGCAGGACCTGATCGATGCGAGTTATAAGAGCTTTCATAAAAAAGAAAATGCAGGCAATACATTAGTAATCCCTGCGGCTCCTGACGACATATTGACAAATTATGAAGCGAATTGATCGGTCTCTAAAATAAATATGAAATATCAACTGTAACTACAGCTTCTGCGACTGAAACTTTGGACGAATATCAATTGCACCCATATGCCTCACTCAAATTCGAAAGGGAGACTAGCAACTATCTCTCATAACAAACCGTTATCACACGGGCGACCTGAATAATACATATCAACGTCATTTTCTCTTTGACAGACACTTCGCAGTCGTCCCTTTCAGCACGGGCGCAAACATGACGCTTAGAACGCCTGACTCTAGTTGGCCCAACGACCAAAAAAGACGACGCGGTTAGTTGTTATCTTGATTCTGGTTGGCCAAACAAATCCAGGTGCTGGACCAAAGACATTTCAGCTCTCAAGAGTAGATGCCTAAGACTCCCTAAACTCTTCGGATTTACACGATTCAAATAAATTACCTATTTTTGATTCAAAACGGCGAATTTCTCAGAAAAGCGACTAGTCTGCAGGCATGTGTGTACAAAAGGCCCGGCTGTCTTCAATGCCCCGGATGATATGGACCTATCAGAGCATGCATCGCTTCAGCAACGTCATCAGGTATCAAATAGACGTTAGATAGTTTAGACAGCGCACGTGAGAAGACGCAAAGTTCGACGGCTGTACTCTAATCCACTCAGATACAACTGAGCTAGAGACTTTTTTGGGTTACAGAGTGCGTGAATGTGAAGTAAGAAATGGATGTTCCTATCTCTCGTTAGGGGAAAGTGGGGTGAGTTGTGCCAGTTTTTACTCAACGTGACTTTAAAGCGAGGCCATGACCGTAATGCCTTCAACCTAGGAATGTACATATATTTCAGGATGTGGTGCATCTCCAAGAACAATAACTTTGGATCTGAAATAAATTGTTTCTGAAATATAGCTTTTGGGGAAAAAGTGGTCTTGCGGCACAACTTGACCCGGGTGAGGGGTAAGTTGTGCCTTTGGGGAGAATACGCTGGGGTAAATTGTGCCAGAGATTTCTGAAGTAAAACAGAACATTTAAAAGTTATGAACTATAGTGCTATATGAAAGCAAGACAAATTCAATACAAATTAATAGGCCTACCACATTTAGCTTTTCTTTAGGATGTGCATGATGATAACTGATAATGAGCATGTCCTGGGAAAATATTTATCAATGTTCCCTATAACTTTTCCTTAATAAATGCACACTTAACCTAACCTGCTTTTTTCTCTTTGATCCAGCTGGCAGGGATATCAATGTCATTTCTTTGTGCATACTCAAAAGCCAGCTCACGGCATTTCATGGCATTTATGCTGTAAAACATTGCTGCTAGTGCCTTTATATGGTCTGCTAGCTCTGTCTCCATGTTTTCTTTGAAGACTTGGTTGGCAAGTCCTGTTCTCTTATACCCTGTCTTTGTTACTTCTCCTATCTTTTTCTTCTCCATGAATCTTTTCAAGGTCATCCTGCAGATCTTCATCTCCCTTGCCACCTGACGTATGGTCTTTCCCTGTTGCACCTCTTTCACTGCTCTGTCCAACTCCACAAGAGGAGTTGAAGCCCTGTCTGTCTTCCGATTATAAGTGCGTGGCATGATGGTTTTTGGTCTAAAATTCAGAATATCACAGTTTATGTCATGAATCCGCCTAACCATGTCAGGTTTTCTTGGTCTTGAGGCGGAATCAGACAGGATCCCTTGTTTTATGTTGGAGAGAGACTATTTTGGCACCTATTGGGTGCCATACTCTCTCTCCGGTCTTGTCATTGTTCCTGCCCTCCTGTTTCCTAGTTAGTGTTAATTGGTGTATCCCCTGCACCTGTCCCCTCTTGCTTTGGTTCCCTTTATATTGACCTTGTGTCTGCTGGTTCATTGTTTGTGTGATTGTGGTGAGTTGCTGTGTCTTGTGTAGTCTAGTTTATGGTAGTTTTATGTCAAGTACAATGTACAATTACAAATTAATAATATGTTGACAATAATCATAAGTGGGGGTGAGTTGTGCCACTGGCACAACTTAACCCAGGCCCTTTGGCACAAATCACCCCACACCCACAAGTTTGAAAAACTAGCATGATCCAGCAGTCAAGAGCTAACATCATGCTAACTGTATATACTCATTGTGTAGCCTGCTAAAGCACTAAAACATCATTGAAATGTTTTTCAAACTTGTCTATAATTGTTCAGTTTGTACACTACAATCAAAAAACCTTGATCATAGAAATTTTACTTTAAAAAGAAAAAAACAGTTTTTTAGCTAAAATGCGCTTACCTGTCATGCCATGTGTCTCTCTTCTCTGGAGGATGAGTAAAATGGATGGCTTTTCAAAATGATGTGGTCACATGACCAATTTCTTCTATAGTTTTCCAGAAACAAGGGGTGGAACTATTTCCCCCCTGGCACAAACCACCCCACTCTCCCTTACTATGTAGAAAGTGCGCTATCGTTCTTGTGCTGTTCATGTTAACCGATAAGCCTAGCTCTGTTGATATAACATGCTCGATTCTGTACATTCCTAAATGCTTCCATGGTGTTTGCTGTAAGATGTTTATATTTAAACTGTTAGTATTACCTATCCGCATTATTATTGGACATGTGTGCCATGTAACAATGCTCATTTACACGGGAATCCATGTTTAGTTCGGAAAGCTGCCGCTATACCACATTTGCATGCTGGTAGGGCCCCCTTGCGGACATTTAGAGGATATTACCTCATATATATAAATATATATATATTAAATGACATATATATATATTAAAATCAGTGTTTAAGATATGTTTAAGGTGAAAACTTTGTATATCCATGTGATTAAGTTTGTTCTTGGTTTAACTTGTTACAGAAAAACCACATCTGTATATCCACCAAGCTCTTCAGGAAAGAGGACATCTTCCAAATTCTGATCTAAGAATCCATCTCACTCAGTTCTTACCGACTGCCTACCGTGTTTCATACATTCGAATTTAATCATCAACGAACTCCTCATTTCAATGTGCTTAGCAACGACAGACGCCAAGAAACCGCAATCTCCCAAATGTTTTGGATAAAATGAGAAAGCAACGCAGCTTGCGTTTTCTGTGCAGTTTTAGACACGTCATGTGATCTCCTTCTTAAAGTCCCTCTGATCCAAAAGTAGCAATTGATTTTATTTTTGTATTCTGATGAATGTGAATTCAAATGAAAGAACAGCTGGCATGTCCTGTGTTTGTCAGTTTTTTGTCAGAATTATAATGACCAACTCTGGTAAACTATTTATGATTAATACTACTATATTTAATGACAATAAATTGTATTGTAATTGTTACTTTCACTGGGATTTTAAGAGTTACGTGTGTTCATATGTTTTCTTGTCCAGAAAAATAGGAATTTCAGTGGAAGGCAGGGTGATTAAATAAATAAGATTATATTGACAATAATTCCGATAGCATGTGAAGGCAGCAAATAATCCCAGAGGGGCCGTCCAGGTTTTAAACTCTACCCCTGTATCCCTCTCCCCCCTCATGTTGGATGATCACATTATACTAACCATTTCAGTGTTGTGCATTGAAGTCTTCATGCATAACACTGTTTGTTTTATCCAAAGCGATGTTTTCACATTTTTATGATATGTTCATCAACTTCATTAGTTGAATAAATGTGTTCTGTCTATCAGCACCATCGCCTGTTTCACATTGTTTAGGAATAGTAACATTTTCTTCAAGCACTGGTTCATCTTCTTTGTTTACCTTTAAACAATTTCATAATTCTGCAAAGTTTTTGTCTTCCGGCACATTAAAATCGCCACTTCAGCACAATGCAGTCATGATAGCTGAAGTATGTGGGCATTATGTCTATCTTTATTTTATCCGACTCAATATCTTTTATATAAACATGGTCAATCAATGTGCCATTCTCGGTTGCTGCACTTGTGTGTGAAACCAAACTGCTGCATGACATCACAAATAGTGGATTTATTCAGAAGGTTTTCATTGAAATCTTCTAGAATTATTTTGCCACCTGGTAAGCAGTTCATCCGATTAATAATAATCAAGTTCTCTCTAAACAATGGCATGTTAGATGATGATGAACTGCAACATTTGTGTTCACATGTTCAATCTTGCACGTTAGACATTCCATGTTAAAACATGACACATCAACTAAAGGAGCTTTTACATTGTCTCTGCAATATATACCAACACCACCATGATTTTATACTTTTAGTTTATCAAAAACATCCTGGCTTGTGTCATATGCAGCACTTTGTGGTTTGTCATGGAAATAGTATCCAGTAAGACTGATATCATTCTCCAAACAGTTTGGTTTTAGCCATGTTTTTGTTACACAAATCATATCTACTTGAAAATATCTGTTATCTTGTCGAAGATCTAAGATATGTGGAATGAGCCCTAGCACATTGTGTTACATTATTAATCCGCTTTGCGTCGTGCCACAACGCCTTTAGCTTTTATAAAATGCACTGTAACCCACTGCTTCGCAGGGCTTATTGCTTTTATAAAACGGTTATTCGATATGCGTAGCAAGGTTTCATAAAATAAAGTGATATGTAGGCTATGTATTGCGATCAGCCATTATATATTGGGGTATTTTATAACAGCTTTGAACTCGGCTCAGCCAATCAGAATCAAGGACCAGAACTGACCGCTTTATAATTTGGGGTATTATTTTGGAATAATAGCATGTGTTGTGGTTTTCATTTCATTTGATTTTCATTTCAAAATGTTGTGATAACGTTTTGGTTACGTATGTAACCTCGGTTCCCTGATGGAGGGAACGAGACGTTGTGTCGAAGAAGACAGATGGGGTTCGCCCTTGGGAACCTATCAACTCTGACAACTTTTAAAAAAGGCCAATGAAATTGCCGAATTAAATTTGCATGCCGGGCTCCGCCTCCGGATGTCCGGTATAAAAGGAAGCCGGCGTGCTTCATTCACTTACCTGTGTTCTGAGGAGCCTGAGAGCCTCTCACGTCTATTGCAGAGGGCGATTAGCATTGTGGCATAAGGGACACAACGTCTCGTTCCTACCATCAGGGAACCAAGACGTTCTCTTTCTGTCGGTCTCTTGACGTTGTGTCGAAGACGACAGATGGGGTTCCCTCTGGAAAACGCCACAACGCCTATCGCGTCACAATCTCTAGCGAAGCGACGGTAACAGGCCTGGGCGTGTCAACTCGAGGCTTTCGTGAAACTGTAACCTTCCAGTGTGATGGGTCATGGGGGCCCAGAGCTTCCTGAAAGAAGATGGGTAGGCCCTGACCAGCTACCTTTCACGGACGGGGCCTTATCTCTCTTACTGGCGAGAGGCCATCCGGATCAGGTACCACCGGGTAAGCGCAACTTCCTTAATTAGGGATGCGCTGCAGAGGCCACTTCCTACCCGGGGGGAGGAATACAGTGGAAATAGATATGGTCTCGCCCTTAGGGAAGATCGCATGGAATGTGCGGATTGAGTAGTTAACCGCGAGGTTGAGGTCCACCTGGGGGAGGTCATGGGTTACCAGGAGTGGGAACCAACTCATGAGGATACATCAGACGGAACAGCCCAGGGAGGGGGTGTTGCATAAGTTCTGCTCTGCCCAGCCGACCCCCAGGGGGTGCTTGCTTAGTGATGGATGGAATGCCTGTTTCTTAACCAAAAAGATGGGTAAGAAGGGAGGCGGAAAGGATACCTGTTCTTAACCAAGGTAGGGTAAGAAGAGGGGGTAGATAGCACACTGACCCAACCTGCTGGAGGGTGGGAAGATGCTTCCGCAGGCATACGCCCAGCCGGTCCTACACGTGGCCATGCAGGACGCGGGCTGATAGCAGTTTACACGGAGTCGTGAAGGTGTTTACGCAAACCCAGGGTACTGCGCATTCATCCGCGAGCGTTGGGGGGCAGTGCGTACACTACCGCCCCATGCTCACGGCGGCCCGGGAAAGCATGGCCGGCATTTTCGACATACGATTTTTCCTGATCTCAACCCCCCGAAGGAGGGAGCTTCAAGGAATTATCAGAGTCAAAGATGCCAGTCAGTCACCCCCCAACGTTGCAAGGGACATCTCATCATCACGCACCGTTTCCGGCACGTGATTGAGGAACAAGACAGTTGGACCATCTTTTGGGGAACGATCAAACGAGCAAGGTACGAGCGGTCCGTGAGCCAGTGGCTGGCGGATTAGCGCTTGCAATAGTACTTATGTCACCCTCGGTGCTTGCCGAAACGGATGGCAGGGCCGTAGTCCTGCGATCACGAAACGGGGAGCAACACAAGGTGGCGGCTGGTTCCCGGGGGAAGACAGCCGCCTGTGAAGCAACGTCTGAATCGTCATCCGCCCGCAGTGCGGGCAGGACGTATCAACAACGGCTGCCTCAATGTGCTGGAAGCCCAACACCCGAGGCAGACATCGTGTCCGTCCCCCTCCTCGGTGAGTGTGTTGCACCTGAGAGAACAGCGGGACGTGCCACGCTGAAGAAATTTGCTCTTTTAGAAGGAAATTGCTTCTTCTAGAAACATCTCGAACACTTCTGGCACCGCCAAGACGCCCAGGGGAAAGTCGCTGCAGGAATGGACGATCCGCTGCACCACGTCGTGAGAATCCGGCGATGTAGATACGAGCAGTTGTAGTCAGGAGCGAAGGCTCTAAAGAACAAAAGGTAAGTGAATGAAGCACGCCAGCTTTCTTTTATACCGGACATCCGGAGGCGGAGCCCGGGATGCAAATTTCATTCGCTAATTTCATTGGCCTTTTTTAAAAGTAGTCAGAGTTGATAGGTTCCAAAGGGCGAACCCCATCTGTCGTCTTCGACACAACGTCGAGAGACCGACAGAAAGGGAACTGTATTTACACTACACATACACAGATATTCAGGTAACACAACACGTAACACAACACATTTTTTTATGAAATAACAAAACGCATGATACAGAATAAAAAAAAAGTTAAAATGTTAAAAACGTACAAATATAAAAAATGTGTACCGAGTTGAAACAATTGATTTATAGGAAGAACAGACGCGAAAGCGATCACCATCTGTTTCTGCTGTGTTTTCAGATTTTCAAATCTGGCGCCAAGTTACGTCAGCCTTAATATTGAAATACCATTGGCTTTCGTCTGTCTCAGGACAGACAGCATCATTGCGTTGACTTAGAACTGGCCGTGGCGTCTTGGCCTTGGGCTAGAGCTCCAAGCAACGCGGCTGGTACACCCGGACGGTCAATCGAAGGGACTCCAGTGGTGGGTCCCCCCGGCCTTTGAGCCTCGGACTTGGGCTCAAGCTCCAACTGCCGCAGCTGGTACACCCGGAAGGTGTCCCGCTCCACGCCCCCCCGGGGACTCCCCCGACAAAAGGAGCTGCTCTGCCACTTATGACACCCCGGCCAAGAATCAGGTCGTCTACGAGTCTTTTGGCACCGGTCGTAATCTCGCAGACGGTAGCCTAGCGCCAGTGGCTCCCAAAATGCCAGAAGGATCGTGAGGCCCCACTTTCGCGGTCCGTACTCTTACTGAAAATGAAGATCAAGCAAGCTTTTGCCCTTCTGGTCCGCGGGAGGTTTCAGTCCTCCCTGAGCTCGCCTTAGGACACCTGCGTTATTGTTTGACAGGTGTACCGCGCCAGTCAAACTACTGCGACTGTTCCCAGCCGGGTCGCGCCCCGGCCCGCCAAGGGCTTGACGTCAAAAGCGAGGGACTCGCCTCACTGCCTCACCAGGTGAGTGAGGAAACGATAAGAGTAGTGGTATTTCACTGGCGGTGCCCGCACGAGGCAGGGCCTCCCACTTATCCTACACCCCTCATTTCTCTTCACGGTGCCAGACTAGAGTCAAGCTTAAAAGGGTATTTTTTCCCCGCTGATTCCGCCAAGCCGTTCCCTTGGCTGTGGTTTCGCTAGATAGCAGGTAGGGACAGTGGGAATGTCGTTCATCCATTCATGCGCGTTACTAATTAGATGACGAGGCATTTGGCTATTATCACTTGTTGTCGAGCTAGCGTTGTTTTTCTTTTGCTCGAGGCGCCTTTTTGCGCTTTCCAAGAATTAGAGTCTAGTTTATCGCCACTACTGCAGTTAATGTTGCTTGAGGACTGTTATGTCCCCCTCGTGTAAGTATCGTAGCAATTAAGTGATCCTTGTATTGCTGTGAGACATAAGTCCATGATATCTCTATCGGTGATCGTGAGATTCTTTATGCCTCTTCTAACCACAGGAAGATGTTCAATTGCCATTGTTGTCTCTGACCAGGCCTGTATTGCTGCTTTGCTCAATTTGCTTCCATGCTTCGCTTAATTTGTTTCCATATTTCCCTAAGAGAGTCATAGTTATTCCCGCCGTTTCCCGCATGCTTCCTTGAATTTCTTCACTTTGACATTCAGAGGCAGAAATCACATCGCATCATCACCCGCCGCGGGCAGTCGGGGATTCCCCTTGTCCGTACCAGTTCTAAGCTGGCCGACGCTCCCTCGTGGGGGTCCGGACAGGGGACACCCCCCTCCGCCGAATTCTCCGGTTTGTTTGCATAACCGCACTGGACGCCTCGCGGCACTCGTCTCCGCCACTCCGAGATCTGAACCCGACTCCCTTACGATCGGCCAGGGGCGACGGTGGCCATCGGCCCACGCGTCCGAACGGCGTTCTCCCATCCCTGGGACCAACTAACCCATGTTCAACTGCTGTTCACATGGAACCCTTCTCCAATTCGGCCTTCAAAGCTTTCAATATTTGCTACTACCACCAAGATCTGCACCCGCGGCCAGGGGCGAAGCCAGGAATTTTGGGCCCCATGACAAAAAATCTAATTGGGCCCCCTCTGCGCAGCTGTTGTCACCACATCTCTAGGACCTAACTGTCCCATCAAAAGCTTTACATAACTCTAATTAAAGGCTTGGAACTGTCTTGCTTCTCTTTTAGTTCAATACTAGTACTAGCACAATATTTACTGCTGGTGATTTGTACATGCATGCAAGTCTAGTATGCAGTTCACTATATGGAAGCAACAACAAGTTCACTATATGCAAGATTAAAAGCAACAAAATTATTATTTATTATAATTATGAATTAAAGATAAAAAAACAAACAAACTTAAATATATAAACTTTTCAATCAAAATAAATTAACATCATCCTCTCAAAACAAGGAAAACAGCAGATTTTTTTAACTAAGTTGCACATATATGTGGACATGTAAAATGGAATTTCCATACCAGGGTTGTTAAAGTGCTACAAAACAGATCAAGTGATCACTAAATCAAAAGGTTTGGAGGTTTGGAATATGAATAAGAACAAAGGACTCCTGGAAACCCAAACTTTTCTCTCAAATAACAGCTCAACACGTTTTTGACAGTCCAGCCATACATTTTGTTCTCAGTTTTTTTTAGGTTGTGGGCATTATGTCTGTAGTAATATCCAATCTCCATAGCCATGCCATTTGCCAGCTATCACTGGGCTTTGCTCAGCCTGACTCACCAAGAGCCCAGTGCTGAGCCTTCTTGCTATCAAAGTCACTGATCAAGTCTTTGAAGTCTAGCTTTCTAGCCAACTGGTCTGTAGCTAGCTAGCTTATTTCACTATGGACATTAACTCGAGTTATTACGCCAATCAGTGTTTGTACTGTTGTACAGCAGGTGGCGCTGTTACACAACCTTTGGGGAAAAGTACAGAATCACAGAACGTATGTTTTATCTGTTTTAAATGATTGTTCGGAGTGTAATCTGGGGGGAATCTTTGACAAAAACATTTATTATCTATTAATTATAGGAATTTAATCAAAGTGATGCATTTTTGAAGAAACCTACCCTCATCTAAAGAGTGATAAAAAAAGAACAAATGAAGATTTATTTTGTTTAAAAGCAAAACAAAACTCTGCAAGACTCTGTTCTTTCCTTGGACATATTGTTTGTTCATATATTCTTTACAAAAAAATATACTGTGAGCCATTCAAGTTTGGTGAAAATGTTAAAAAACTCTGGCGTCTGCTGGCAATATAAAAAAAGAAAGGCTGGCGGGAAAGAGTTAAGCCAACAGGTTAATACCACTCACAGACTTTAGGCTGCCCACCTTTCTTGGTGAAAAACTGGGTTACAGTTTGACACCCTTTCCTTTGTCTTTCCTCTCTCTCTTTTCTTTCTTTCCTTTTTTGAAAACCAGATTTAGATTTAATGCTACTAGGCAACATTGTCGTCATTGTAGTTCTGGCGCATCTACTGACTGCAATTAAACACCGTCAGGGAGAGCGTTAAGGCAGGACCAAACCATTTCATGCAGATACAGGGGGTGGTCGGTCAATATGGATGTTTACTTTTTGATCAATAGGGATTTTTAACTTTTACTGCCAAAAACAAAGAGATCCTTCATTTTATTATTATATAAAAATACTGAATGATGATGGTTTAATAATTTTATATTAGTTTTTACCTATTTTTGGGGCCCCTGTCAGTCATGGGCCCTTGGAATCGTCCTAACTTTTCCCCCCTATACAGCGCCCATGCCCGCGGCGATTCCACACGGGCCCGTGCCATAGGCTTCCGCACCACTGCAGCGGCCCTCCCACTCGTTGCTCGTTTAAGTTTCTGCTTTGCACCATACTCCCCCCGGAACCCAAAGACTTGTGGTTTCCCCCACGCTGCCCGGCGGGTCATGGGAATAAGGCCGCCGGATCGCGGGTCAGCATCGTTTGCGGTCTGAACTACGACGGTATCTGATCGTCTTCGAACCTCCGACTTTCATTCTTGATTAATGAAAACGTTCTTGGCAAATGCTTTCGCTCTCATCCGTCTTGCGTAAGTCCAACAGTCTTCGCCCGGCCCAAAAATGCAGCAGTCTTGTGGTGCTTGACCGAAATCACCCGGAATCCATCCGGCGCGGTACCCGCTCTGCTCACCTCCCCAGCCGTCATGTTGATCAAGACGCAATGTCGGTGTCCCGTCAGTATGGACATTTAACCGAGAGCATGCCTTGCAAAAGCAATATGGTTCCGAAAGTCTGCTCTCGGGCAAAGGTAGCGATCAGCTTGGGGATCTTCCTGCGAGCCCCTCTCAAGAACCGGCACAGGGATGTGGGATTATCCTCGCCGAATGTTCGGCCCTCACCCCAGATCTGCTTCATCTGGTACAGGCTGGCTCTTTTTCAGGTGACGGAGCTTGGCGTCGTCCACCGAGGGATCTCTCGCAGAAGAACCGTCCACCTTGGGCATGTAAGGGATTTCTCTTAGTCTTTCTGTAATTTAATTACAGTTACTTCTGATGTTATTCAACTAAATACTTTGTGTAATATATGTGTGTGCAATAGTGGAATTGACATAAAAATTTAAAGTCTAACTTTAAAATCTGTGCTTCAATGTATAATTCTCACATTTGTAATACTTTAGTCAGTTTATAATACTACTTTGTAGTTGTAATGTAGTTTTATATTATTTATTTGAATGAATTAATAGAGGCGTTTCATGTCTATCCTTGAATCACTTAACTAATCAAGGTTGATGAAGGATATAGAAAGTAATTAGTAATAAGTCATTAAATACTTTGTGGAGAGAGTCATTTGTACAGTAATCTAATTACACTATTGATTAAGGATTGCATGGGATGCGATGCGCCGTTTTGCATCCCGTCTAGAACGCGTAGCTTACATTCTGTAGTTCAAAGTCTACTCCTGATGCAAGTGGGACCATTTTTAACTAAGCCAATGTTTTTTTTTTTTTTATGTTATTTTTGATCACAATATTTGCAAGAATATGTTTAATCAAACAATAATTTGAACATTATATAATGAATAGGCTCAATATCACGTTGGTAAATCGAAAAAAAACGAGTTGTAGCAGAGCGTCACCAGCAGAAGCCACATGGCACAGCTGGTGTACAGTTACAGAACACAATAATATTTTATTTAATAACATTAGTTTACTACATTACTAGCATGGCCAAAATACCTATGCAACATTTATTCATCTGTTAAAATAATACAACTGTTACCAAAATTTTTTTATCTTTGATCACCATTTCTTATATATTCAATGCATGTGTCACAGTCACCAGGTGGAGTGCCCTCTCTAATCCACTATTACGAGGGCACTGCCCTCATCACACGGACTGTCTTTGCACACTACATTTCCCATAACCCACTACCCGGACTCATTGAACACTGATCCCCCTCACCTGTTTGTAATTAACCTTGTCACTTCTGCCTACATAAGCCTGGTCTGCTCCTTCATCTTTGCGAAGTCTTGTTTTTTTTTTTTGTTACACTGCATTTCTGTGCTTTCTATGCTAGTCGATTGTATTATTGTGTTTTGACCTTGGACTGTATATTGTTTTGGAACCTCTGCCGCCAGCTTCGACCACTGCCTGTTATATCGGTTTTGCCTGTTTTCTGCCTGCCCTGACCATTGCCTGTTTTGTTGATTTGTTTAATAAAGCTGCATTTAGATCCAAACCTGTCAAGTCTCGGAGCAGTTCGTGACGGCATTATGCTTTTCCACTGAAATGAAATAGTTTTTCAAAAATGATTCTTATGTTATGTGTAAGCATATTACATATACTGGACAATTAAAATTTTACAAAATTTTAAACAATAATGTTGATATGGCACAGTGATTACCAAGAAAAAAATGTAACAGCACGTCATGTCAAAAAGGTGGCCGACCCCTGCCATATAGAGTGAACTTGTTAATCATAGATGGATGATTAGGATGATGGATTCACAGAGGAAACTCTGACCAATAATATGCTTTGAAATGTTGCCTTATGAAAGCGAACCGAACTAAGAAAAATGCAACAATGTTACAGATTAAGTCCCCTTTTTCGGGACGGAACATAAATGTTTTACTGGTGTAAAAACTGCCTCAGACTATGCAAATCCTGAAATTTGCATAAAAGTGATGTGATGTGAGGCCAAGTATGGTGTTCCATACTCAGAATTTGCGCTCTGCATTCAACCCATCCAAGTGCGCACACACACCAGTGAGTAACACACACAGCGTGAACACACACCCAGAGCAGTGAGCAGATTAAGACAGTTATCTGAACATTCAATTATAATTTATCAAGCACTGCTTTGAATTAGAATTTGAATGCTGGACTTTAATACACTGACATCTACATTGTTGATATAATAGAACAAGGAGTCATATATTGGTGATATATATTGGTGACTGCTTTGATATTTGCAATGACTTTGACATATGTAAGTAAAAGTCTTTTGACAGACTTATTTTTGATGAGCTCCAAAGATTTTCAAGAAGCTATATTTTCAACAGGCCTTTTAAGCTTTATTATACAGACTATTATTCAATTGTATGAATAAAATACTTTTTGTTAACAAGTGTCATTTATTTTTCGTACTTAATTACACAGTATAGACGATTTAGATGACTACCACATGATCATGAAGCAATATTCATTAATCAGGTTTTTTTGTATTACATTGTACATTGTACATTTGTATTAATATTTATCTAATTCATTTTTATTAGACATTAGTTTGAAAAGCTTGGTATAGGCCTAGTATTTTTAAAATGTGAGAAACAACTGCCTATTCAGATTTCACACACTGTGATAAAACACTTTTACAATTAGGACGACTTAAAATATTTGCGTTAGAATAACTTTTTTGGATTTCATTTAAATTGGCTACACTCAATCTATTTAAACTGTCACTATTTGACATTTGTGTTGATTAAACATACCACTTAAGGTAACATGAGCACTAAGTTGAAACCACATTCTTACAGTGCACAAAATCTGTATAGACTTTTACATTTCTACTTGCAATGTTAACACTAAATTAACGTAAAACAACACTTCATTACTAAATAAGAAGACCATCAACTGACCAATCAACTGACAGATTTTATGGCCCATGTATCAGTATGGCTAGAAAAAAACTGTCTGCAATTAAATTAGTCCAAATAGAATGTTTTTTTTCTAAATCAAACAGTATCAGTGATAAACAAATGTTCTTGTGTCCAAGGAGAGGCTTCAGGTAGTTTCTCAATTGAAATATCTTGGAATACTAATTGACTCCGAACTTGTGTTTAAAGCTTGGGTTAAATAGGTTAAATAGCAGAGAGAAACGGATTCTAACAGACGGAGATCTAGAAAAGTGGAATCTTACGGACGGAGTTCCGGAAAAGTCGAGAGAGATTCAATTTGAGGATTGAAAGTTGTCTAAGCGCCGTGGCGCAACGTTTTGTTCTAAATAAATAAGATTCTTGTCTCCCAGTTGAACCGACCCCGCCTCCTTTCTTCCACCCACTTACGAACTCTTCTACAGTATTGTTTAACAACTTGGTCTCAGGCAAGTTCATGGACCCTGAAGCCATTAGAGTCCCTATATAAATGTACCTCTCTTCACTGTCCTATTTTAAAAATAATTGGGAAAATGTTATCAGATATGCAAATGTATGTCTGATGTACAAAATCATCCATGGTTTAACTTCTCCTCCTCTTGGTAAATTTGTTAGTATTAGATCAAGTGCGTATCGCTCCACTAGAGGTGCTCTAAGAGGAGATTGTATTGTACCATTCAGACACAGTCATTTCAGTCAGTCCGCTTTTTCTATTAAAGCTGCACAAGAATGGAACACTGTTCCAATATTCATAAGAAATCAAGAGTCATATGAATTATTTAGAGCCCAGTTAAAGAAATGGTTAATTAGTACTCGCCACTGTCAATACTAGAACTCCAATTTGTGTTCTGGTTGTCCCTGCTGCTTGGTATTTTCCTTGCTACTTGGTATTGCTTTTAATCTTATGTTATGTTGTATTGATAGTTTTATGATTGTTTCTTTAAATGCTTTATTACTTTGTTGTTTTTGTTAACTTTATATCTTTTAGGATGACATGTAACATTCTGTCCAGGGACTACAGATGAAAAATAGCTTTTGCTAATTCTGGTACATTTACTGAAATGCTTATTAATGTGCAATGTCCCTGGACAAAAAAAAATACAATAATAAAGTTTGCATTAAAACGCCTTTTCTCAACAAAAAGTGAAACTTAATTTAAATCACATTGGAAGTGTCGATATAGATTTTTAATGGAACGGAAAAAGATGGTGTTGACACTTGAGAAACTTGATCAATAAATGGCACTCCAATAAGTAAAATCTATTAAACATTCTACACAGTCAAATCAGCAGTGTAGAAATTGCAGTGTTATATATTATTAATTCTTAAAGAGTTAAATTAATAACCTACAGTGTTAACAAATACTCCTTTGTAGTGTACAGTCGTGGCCAAAAGTTTTGAGAATTACATAAATATTGGAAATTGGAAAAGTTGCTGCTTAAGTTTTTATAATAGCAATTTGCATATACTCCAGAATGTTATGAAGAGTGATCAGATGAATTGCATAGTCCTTCTTTGCCATGAAAATTAACTTAATCCCAAAAAAACCTTTCCACTGCATTTCATTGCTGTCATTAAAGGACCTGCTGAGATCATTTCAGTAATCATCTTGTTAACTCAGGTGAGAATGTTGACAAGCACAAGGCTGGAGATCATTATGTCAGGCTGATTGGGTTAGAATGGCAGACTTGACATGTTAAAAGGAGGGTGATGCTTGAAATCATTGTTTTTCCATTGTTAACCATGGTGACCTGCAAAGAAACGCGTGCAGCCATCATTGCGTTGCATAAAAATGGCTTCACAGGCAAGGATATTGTGGCTACTAAGATTGCACCTAAATCAACAATTTATAGGTTCATCAAGAACTTCAAGGAAAGAGGTTAAATTCTTGTAAAGAAGGCTTCAGGGCGTCCAAGAAAGTCCAGCAAGCGCCAGGATCGTCTCCTAAAGAGGATTCAGCTGCGGGATCGGAGTGCCACCAGTGCAGAGCTTGCTCAGGAATGGCAGCAGGCAGGTGTGAGCGCATCTGCACGCACAGTGAGGCAAAGACTTTTGGAAGATGGCCTGGTGTGTCAAGAAGGGCAGCAAAGAAGCCACTTCTCTCCAAAAAAAACATCAGGGACAGATTGATCTTCTGCAGAAAGTATAGTGAATGGACTGCTGAGGACTGGAGCAAAGTCATATTCTCCGATGAAGCCCCTTTCCGATTGTTTGGGTCAACAGTAAAGCATCCTAACACCATTCATGTGTGGGGTTGCTTCTCATCCAAGGGAGTGGGCTCACTCACAATTCTGCCCAAAAACACAGCCATGAATAAAGAATGGTACCAAAACACCCTTCAACAGCAACTTCTTCCAACAATCCAACAACAGTTTGGTGAAGAACAATGCACTTTCCAGCACGATGGAGCACCGTGCCATAAGGCAAAAGTGATAACTAAGTGGCTCGGGGACCAGAATGTTGAAATTTTGGGTCCATGGCCTGGAAACTCCCCAGATCTTAATCCCATTGAGAACTTGTGGTCAATCCTCAAGAGGCGGGTGGACAAACAAAAACCCACTAATTCTGACAAACTCCAAGAAGTTATTATGAAAGAATGGGTTGCTATCAGTCAGGATTTGGCCCAGAAGTTGATTGAGAGCATGCCCAGTCGAATTGCAGAGGTCCTGAAAAAGAAGGGCCAACACTGCAAATACTGACTCTTTGCATAAATGTCATGTAATTGTCGATAAAAGCCTTTGAAACGTATGAAGTCCTTGTAATTATATTTCAGTACATCACAGAAACAACTGAAACAAAGATCTAAAAGCAGTTTAGCAGCAAACTTTTTGAAAACGAATATTTATGTAATTCTCAAAACTTTTGGCCACGACTGTAGTTGCAGGGGTGCTATAAGGTGTTAATTGTATTTTTATACTTAAAGTGCAAAAAATGCCAAATTATCTTGACACCTCCCCTCAATTACCCCATCTGAGGAGGAAGAGGCAATTTTCTTCATGCAAGATGGAAGGTAAAGTTATTTTCGTCCTTTATATACAATTATTATAGTAAAAAAATCATAAAATATATTAATGGCATCAAACACAGACGAATGTATTTACAAAATAAAAAAAACATGTTAATAATCACAAAGTGAATCAGGAGGGTACATTATTCCCTAACCCACTAACACATTACATATTAGACAGGACAAAGAACATGGGAACCGGCAGTCTCTTTATGATCGGGGTAATGGCTGGCGGTGCGGTGATTACAAATGAGGGACTGGTGAGGGAGTATGGAGGATGATGGGAGATTGAGTCCAATGGGAAATGTGGGAGAAACAGGCTGGGAACAGACAGGGCCGTGTCAATTATTTCGCTTATAGCACTTACTACACCACAGGACATTGATCATAGGCCTAAAGCATGTGTTACTTACTTCATGTCGTCGTGGGTTCAGGACTGCTGTTTGCTGAACTTTTTCCCTATCACATGTCAGATTATAAAGGTATTTATTTTTAATACAATTATGAAAATATTTGAAAATGGCTGTTCAAGTCAACAAAACCTGTATAGTGTCACCACGAGCGCAGTCTTACATTAAAACACCACATCATCATCTCACTTACCTAACAGAGGGGCAACGCTAACCAAGTGTCAGCCACAAGGTTTTCCTCACGTGCCGCTCTACTGGCCGACCGGATATGACACCGACGCCAAGGGGCGTGACTCATGACCAGTGTTGGGGGTAATGCATTACAAGTAATGTGTGTTACGTAATCAGATTACTTTTTTAAGTAACGAGTAATATAACGCGGTTATTTTATAAATGTACATATCAATACTTGAGTTACTTTGTTTTTCCAGTCTAATCATTGATTTATATGAACATTTTTTGAACTGCAGAAGTGAGTTTCTGAATTAAAAGTAGTGTAGACATGACGCTCATGCTTGCGCAGAAACAGTCGCTAGTCAGACATAGGCAGTGTTGCCATGTCTGCATTGCTGAAGTGTTTCGGCTTTGATTTTGCTACGCAAATCTGGCAACCCTTGACAAAGCGATGGGAGGCCAGAGCTCAGATGTGGAGCTATAGTGTGGCCTCACTCGCCACCATGGACAAAATGCCGGTCATGCTCGATAGATAACTTTTCTATCGGGAAATTAGCGCAAGTCACGAGTCGCAACAGCAATCAATTGTCCTGCAAATGCCGGTCATGTTTGGAAAATAACTTTCAGATCGCGAATGACACACAACAGGAATCAAAGGTCTCATGCCTGGTGAATGTAAACATAAGCTGTGTTCGACTGTTTGTGGCGCTCCACACACAGACAGATCTGCAGATTTAAATGGGCATGGTCACTGTTAGAAGAAGGCCTGGGGAGTGGGCGGAGCACGAGAGAAAGAGAGGAAACGACTGTCATCTGTTAGTCTCCTCACCAAATACCAGCATATATACAACGTAATATGTTTAATGTAATTTCCCCCTCAAAATAATATTAGTAATATATTATATAAAAGATTAATCATAATTTCATATAACACTATCGAGTTGTTTTGGCTCAACAAAGTACTCAGCAAAGCAAAGAGGATTTGTCATATCGCTTATATATTACTTTTTTAAACAAAACAAACACCATTAATTGCCGGCCAAAAATCCTCATTTTCCTACACAGTGTAATACGACTGGAGACTACCCTGCCTTCCCAAAATTTCACCGGCGCCATCTTGTGCCGGTCAGGAAATATTTGAAATGTGTTTTTTATAGAAATTAAAGGTGTGTTAATGGCTATATAGGATTGTTAAATGCACTAAAGTGTTAAACACTAAGGAACAGCTAAGCTTGGAAAAGTGTGAGCATCTGTAGAAAAATGTTAACACCACTAGTTAAAGTAACTTCACTTCCAATACTTTATTTTTTTATATGTAAATCAATATTGTAACGAGTTACTTTTAAAAGTAACTTTCTCCAACACTGCTCATGACGCCAAACCACGTCACTACTGGCTCTATATGTACACCCCTCTGTCGCATGATAGGATGGTTAATAATCACAACCCCATCAATCATCGCTACGAGGGAAGAACTATTGGTTCTACCACACATGGAACTGTGTTATGGGTATTTTAATGGAATACATGTGCCTGTTTTTGGGAACACAGCCTCTTGATACGGGGTAGATTGTGAATTATGCTCCACTGACAGGCGCTGCCTTTTTTTGTTTTTCACGAACGCCAGGGATGAGAACCTAGCTCACACAAGTAGGAGGTTGAAAACGGCAACAGCACACTGACGGAGCAGTCTGGCGGTTTCACATTAGCACTTTTGGTGTGCACCCGGGGTCGATTAAGGTCAGAGTTCGGTTCGTTTGTGTGATGTGAAGGCTGTCCTCGGGAAGGCTGGACTCGGGTACAGTTCGCAGGTGCGCACCCGGGGTCAGCCTTCACATCACACATTTAAAAAGGGAGGTCTGGGTGCGGTTCAGGTGAACTCTAGTACGCTTCGCTGCTGATATGAATGCAATCGTACCAAATCGCAGAAGTGAACCGCTTTTAATGACAAAATAAAAATAAACGTTTTTTACTGTATTTCACTTTTTACTGCTAATTTTGTCTAATTTTAAAACGTTGATCATATTGGGGCACTGGCCTCCCTGTTAAGAACCACTGCATTAAACCAAATCTTATTTGAAAATTATTTCACAGCCTCTGTGAAGTTCGGCATTACCTCTCTAGTCAGCCGGAAGCCAGGCTTTACAATGAGTCTGGCACTGAAGTTGATGAGGATGTTTTCGCGGACGTTCTGAAGCAGCCGAAGCTACTGTTTTTCGGCTCAGATTGGAGAATTTTCAAATGGTCATTATAAATATATAAATGGTGTGGCATTACTTTGTGTTTGTGCATGGCAAACGGCAATGCTAAGACCGCCAAACAGTCACGATTTTTGTGACGCATTTAACATAAGTACTTTCGCGCTGAGTGGGGTAGTGTTTAATATGGGATTCTTTTTCGTTCAGTAAAGTTTATACAGTTTGAGTCACTCAATCAGCCCAGTGTGAGTAGCGTGAGTTTCTTGGTTACGTCTGTTATGTTGCCATGCTGTAGTCAAGACAAGATAGGGCTATCGTCATGCAAATTGTGTAAACGCTATTCAAACTAAACTGCTCGTCTGCTTGTCATCCAGTGATATGGTCAAACGACATTCAAGTGCGCACTTTGCAGAACAAGCAGTTACTTGGGTCTGAAATGTTAGCCGGTTTGTGAAAACCCAGCTAAAGTATTTTTTTGTGATTTACTACATATTGCACATACAGTAAAGACCACTCTGTGATTTTTTTTTCGTATATATATATTATTATTGACTGAGTAAAGCTATGCCAAAAGTTGAAATCATAAGCACTTTTTACACAGCAATGCTGGTAAATTATTGGTAAAGTCATTCAGGTAAATTTATAGTAAATACACAAATGTGCCGTTCACACAAGCAATGGCATTCTGTTACAGTTCACACAGCTGTCTCAAAATACCAGTAATATGATGTCATCAAGCGGATGTTTCCTTATAGCTGCAATACAACCGGAATAATGTTTGGAAAATATGGCTGGGGTGTGATTTTATATCCGAACACATCAAAATCTTATATATACACTGTGAGAGTTAATTTGACCATTTTAAACACTGGCGATTTTACTGTGAACGAATGTGTTGCTGATGTTTGGGTCATACACTTGCTCTTAACCCAAGGACACCTGTGTTGCTCGCATACGGGGTAGACAGTGTACGGTCACTTTATGTATTTACGGTAATAAAGATCTGCGCATGCGAGACGGCATGTCAAGACGAAGGGGGCGAACTAACGTGAGATGACGAGTGACCAAAGCTGGATACCTTTTATGTTTTGTCTCTTGAATCTGTATGAATGCGGATGACTGTGACGATGCACAAGCAGCCATATTAAACTCAAAGGAACTATTACAGCTTTTGCTTCGTGTAAGTCCTTTACTCTGGTTATTTTACTTCTTTCTCTACCCATCCCAACTTTGCGGTACAACAGGGAGATGGAAAACTTTAAAACTGACCTGAACTATATGAGAACAAATGCAGAGATGCAAGAAAAAAAATGTTGTGGCTGGCTCTGTGTGTCATGAATCTCACAGGAAGACATGGCGTGGGAACCCAATTGCAGGCAGACACAGACGGTAAAGGTGGTAACACTGATATTTATTAAACATAAAACAGAGGAACAAAGCAAAAACCCACGAGGGGGGAAAACAGGACAGGAATATATAAATTTTAACAATAAACACTGACTTACTAAACTATAAAACAAAACACTTGGTACAACTATAAAACAAAACACTTGGTACAAACACTAAACTAACACTTACTTAGACAAGGGAGACAGGAACAAAGCAAGACGAGGGCATGAAGCAGACGTGAACAGCATACAGCAAACGATACAAGTACAATGCACGAGCACAGGACAATGAAACATGAGGACTCTTTATAGGGAACAAACACAGGATCATAACGAGCAACAGGTGCTGGGGATTAGCACTAAGGAGAGGCTGACGAGGAACGAGATGTAGGGAACAATGACGAGACACGAGAAAGAATCAGTCTTTCCCACACAAAACCATCAGGCAATGCCATGGCTCCACTAGAGACAGGAATAAAACATGACATGGTAGTGGAACCATGACATCTGTGTATCTGAGTAGCGAGCAAGACTACTATCATCTGACGGAGTCTCAGCTCTGTCGGCCTTATGGTTTGGGCTGCCCGATCAGTTTTAGGGAAGAAAAATAAAAAGTTTGAACACTTGAACACCTGCACACACACCAAATATCTTATCACACTAAGGCTGGAAGTAGTACACCCCACACACTTTTGTAGAGAAGTTTAATTTACACATACAGCCAAGGACGCTGGGTTGCTCATCCTACGCTAAACAATGAGCTCATTTTTAATAAAAACAAGGTTAAATCATGTATCGTCCGAAAGCCCAGGGAAAAGTGTCAAGATAAAGAGGCACCTGTTTTTGAGAGGCGCTCGCTATGATTAAATCCTAATATGGTTGGCCGGAAATATAATGGTAGCGAGCACAGGGGGACGGGCTAATGAAAAGGTGATGTCAGGTAGAGACTTGCGCGGGACAGATTTTTTAATCCCGCTCCCGCATATTTCCCGCAATATTCACGATCCGCAAAAAACCTGCAGTAAATAGTATACGTATATTTTGCCCGTAGCCAATATTATTGTGTTTTCCACTTTTAACATAGAATTACGGTTTCATTATGCTATTAATTTGTCTTTAAAATATGTGTTTTGCAAGTTTTATAAAATATTAATTTAGATCCACCAGTCCGCTATAAAAATTGTACTTAATGTCCATTTTTGCACGCATATCTATTACTATGGTGTTTTCCCACTTATTCACGTTAAGAAATAAAAACAAAATCAACAAAATTACAGTTTTTATGCTATTAGTTTGTCTTTACTGAAATTATATAATTATAAAACATAGCCTACATTAAGGTCCAATTAGAAATAAAAGTTTTACAAATAGACCAATAAAGTATAATAAATAATAATAAACCTGAATTTCCTACGTGGCCAAACCAAAATGCATTTGACCCTATAAAACGTTCTTTCTTATATTCACACATTGTTCCTTTGAAGTAAACTAAAAGCATTTACAAAAAAGCAATCATGTATAAACATATAGATCCTTTTACCTAACAAACAAACAAAGTCATGTTATAGAACAAAATCATTTAGTTGGAACCTTTAGGAACATTGCGCTTTTTCCGCAAATACTAAAAGCTCTCCCGAGGGGTGCTGGAAGCTGGGATGCAAAGAACATAACGTGTTAATTGGCTTAATCTCGGAAACTCTTGACATTGTCTTTTCCACCACTGAAGGACATCATTTGGTCCGTGATATTCTGACGCATCCAACTTGACATTCAAATACGCCACTATTTCTGATTCCAGTGACGCATAGCTCTCCGTAGTATCAGAATCCTCCCATTCTGCGAAGTCTTGAAAAGCAGGCTTTTTTGCAGAAGGTTGTAGGTCTTCCTCTGAGTTTTCCTCATTGAACCCTAACTCATCAATTAGCACTTTGACAGCTTGGATCACAGATTGTCTTTCATTATCATCAATCATCTTTAACTGACGCAGTTTGGGTGTAAGGAATGTCGCTGTTTTATAAAGCATGTGAACTCCATTTAGTGCCAAACTGTTCGGGGACATTAGTTCATCCAAACGTTGCACACAACTCGATGCAATATCAGTGAGAAGGCAGTCAGCCACGGCTGCATTGCAGTGGTTTCTTAGTCTTACGGACCGCGGCAGAACTAGAGACCCACTTAAGGCCGTATTGTCCGACTCCAAGTCATTGGTTGCATCTTTGAACGGCTTCAAAAATGTCACAAGGGTTTTAACTGTGTTCTTGTTAATGCACCCTACTTTGTCATACTGTTTATTTTCCAACAGGATTGTTGCAATGTCATCATACTGTTGAAGCAAAGAGTCTAGCATTTCAAAATTAGAATTCCACCTCGTCTCCACTGACTGCTTTAAAGACTTACTCAGTTTGGCTTGAAGACCGGAATGTTTAAAGTAGGTGACTAGTTTTTTCACGTCTTTCAGAAGGCGATCAATTTTGGGTGTTTTATCCATCACACTGGAAGATAATGCATGTGAAAGAATGACATTGAGTACGTGGGCGCTACAGTTTAATCTCCTGAAGCCACGTAGAGCGGCCACCATTTTCGCTCCTCTATCTGTGACAAAGACATTTTTTTTGCCTGTGAACAATCTATTCCAAAAACTCTGAGATTTTCAAATAAAAACGCACAAATGTTTTCCCCAGTCTTTGAAATACCTGCATCGAACGGGGCTGCAAAGAGCACCCTTGACACCAATTCGTAGTTTGCGTCTATGTAATGTATTGTGGATGATAGGAAAGAAGTCTTTCAATAGTTTTCGGTCCAGATGTCAGTTGAAATGGCGCATCCATATTTCACCATGGTGTCGGTCATTTCATTCACAATCGCTCTTCTTTGTGTTTGTGCCCGATAACTAAGATTGCGTGACACTGTCGTTGGATGAGGCAGTATATCCGTTACATTGAATTTTCCAATCTTGGCTGCTGTGTCTACAAGGTGTTGGGTTAATTTAATAAAACCTTTGGGCGGAAGAAATGTCAGAGAAGTTTGGATTTTCAAAACCGTACAAACATGACGGCTAAGAGCTGAAGTTCCCGACTTGTGCCCGCTGTACGTAAGTACATTTGTCGCAACTCACAAAAGGAAGCTGCTTCCCTTCGCTGTCCTATACAACCGAAAAATATTTCCAAATGTCCGATTTTCCTTAGCTTGGCTTTGTTGTTTCTATGTGCCCTTTTTTAATAAAGCATTGACATCTGTAGCATTTATAGATTTATCTGTTGCGTCGTGCTCAGCCATTGTGTAGCCTACCTCTGCATACACCTAGTGAGAATGATTTTATCACCGACTGCATGTGAGGACATGTGCGCACAGCTAAGACTCAAGTAGATTGCTGCATATTTGCTTGCGAAACACTGTTCCAGTAGTTTGACGTTATGTGCCTCGAAGTTGGAGACACGTTACAGCAATGGAGGCCCCACCTCCATTGACTGAGGCCCCAGGCAACTGCCTGCTCTACCTAAAGGTATGTAACTGTTTGCAGCTGATCCAAAAAATCCTGCAGTGAAAACCTGGTGTGGATGCAATCATCAGAGAATACAAGAAAACCAAAAGCCTGTCTTACAGCACTAGGAGAAGGATTATCAATATTCTTACTGCAGATATGACTGAAAAGCACAGGTAACACATACACAATCCACAGGATTATACTGCCTAATTCATGAACATCTTGTCATCTTCGAAAAGGTAAATTACATTTTTTGCACTCCCTGTCTGCTTCAATTACACTTACATTTATGCATTTGGCAGACACTTTTATCAATTACAAGCCAGTTAGTTATAAAAGTAATGTAAATAGGAGCTGCCTTTAAGTATTGTCTTTGTTTTATATTTAGACAGGGACTAACATACAGGAACTCCTTGATTCCATTGAAGAAAGCACGCAGCTATACCTGCTAGCAGTTGGGAAGAAGAAAAGCAGCATTCAGGAATACTACATCATTTTTAAGAAAACCACACCATGTGTAGTAAAAAACACTTTCACACACACACAATCAGGCTGGAAATGACATGATTCAACCAACGCAGCAACTTTATTTTTCCTCCATTCCCCACAACAATGTTGGGGCACAAGGGTAAATTTCCTTTACGTCATGCAAAAGCCCCTCTCGTTATAATTCCCCTGTGAACATAATAGAATTACCAACAAATAAACATTATGCTGGATTAATAATAAATCCAAACAAAAGGAATAAGTCCTTTGAAATATCACATTTCTCAAATTACTACATTCTCCCTCCTTTTAAGATAGCAATCACAGCAACTAACTTAACATAACATGGTGACTTGACAACATGAGTTTTTTTCAAAACACAAAGTCTTCCAAGTGTTAAGGCTTTTGAACAGTCCTTTGAGACCTGTGGCCCTCTGGAATTGAACTCAAGGTTACCCTTTTAATAGGCCCTGGTTGGTCCTCCTGAGATCCCAACCTCACTATCACAGTCTTTCTACCAATTGAGTCAGTAGCCGGGTTTCCATTACAGATTTGTGCACAACTTAAGCAATATTTTTTAAATGCCAATTGAAAAATTATTGCGGAATGACTGTGTTCCCTTTCTGTCGGTCTCTCGACGTTGTGTCGAACCGACAGATGGGGTTCGCCCTTCGCCCTTGAAAACCAATCAACTTTCGAAAAGGCCAATAAAATTGGCGAATTAAATTTGCATGCCGGACTCCGCCCCCGGATATCCGGGTATAAAAGGGAGACGGCGTGCTGCATTCATTCACCTTTTGTTCTTCGGGGCCTTCGCTGATGACTTCAAGAATACAAACTCTAAGAGTTGTTCTACTACACTGCCGGATTTTAACAAAGCTGTGCAGCGGACTGTCCCTTCCTACGGTGACTTCCCCTGGGCGTCTCGGCAGTTCCAGGAGTGTTCAAGTTTTTTTCTCTAAAAGTGCAAATTTCTCCAGCGTAGCATGTCCCGCTGTTCTCATGGGTGCAATACACTCATCGAGGAGGGGAGACGGACACAATGGCTGCCTCAAGTGTTGGGTTTCCGGCACGCTGGGGCAGCCGTTGTGGATAAGTTCTGCCCGCACTGCGGTTCACGATTCAGACGTTGTGTCACAGGCGGCTGTGTTCCCACGGGACTCAGCCACCACCTCGTCTGCTTCCCATTCCGTGACAGCAGTGGCTATGGCCCTGCCGTCCGCTACGGCGAGCAGCGAGGGTGATGTGAGGATTATTGTGAGCATAAATCCGTCAGCCACTGGCTCGCGGACCGCTCGCAACTCGTCTCGTCTGACCGTTCTCCAGGAGACGTTCCCACCGTCTTGTTCCTCAACCACGTATCGGAAACGGTGCGTGATGATGATGAGATGTCCCTTGCAGCATCGGGGGGTGACTTACTGGCATCTGACTCCGACGATTCGTTGCAGCTCCCTCCTTCGGGGGGTCGAGCTCAGGAAGAAGCGGATCTCCCAGTGCTCGCGGACGGATACATGGTGCCTCTGGGCTGCGCGCGCCCGCCCGCAGTGCCGTGTCTCCCCGAAGTGCATGAGGAACCCCTTTTCGGTGCGTCAAACTAGTTCCGTCACCCTTTCTTTCCTCGATGGTGGGGCAGCTAGAGGATACGTCGATGTCCCCCAGGTGGAACGTGCTGTCTCGGTGCACCGCAGGTGGCTGCCACCTGGGGGGCTCGACCTAGACTCCCGTCCAAAGCATGTAGGTTTTCGGCATCTCTAGTGTCGAGAGCTTACACTGCTGAGGACCATGCTGCCCCCTCTCTCCATGCTATGGCCATCCTGCAGGTCCAGGCCAGGGCGTTGAGAGAGCTCCACGAGGGTAAGACAGACCCAGCGCTTATGCAGGAACTCTGCACCGCCACCTACCTCGCTCACAGGCGACCCAGGTGACCTTGCGGGCCCTGGGTCGGACGATGTCCACACATATGGTCCAAGAGAGACACCTCTGGTTACGGGAAACGATCCGTCTCGGCTACTCGATCCAATTCGCCAGACCCCCGCCCAGGTTTCGGGGCATCCTCTCAAACCTCAGTCAGAGGCAAGGATGCTCCTGTGCTTCGGGCTGAGGTCGCCACCCTTCTGGTGGAGGACGATCGAGCTTGTCCCTCTAGCCGAGATGTTCTCTAGCCTTCATCGTCCCCAAAAAGGCGGGGGGTTGCGTTCCATTCTAGATCTGCATACCCTGAACAGGCACCTACTTAAGCTGCTGTTCAGGATGCTCACGCAGAGGCGCATCTTTACGTCTATCAGATGTCAAGATTGGTTCATGGCAATCGACCTGAAGGACGCCTACTTTCTTGTCTCTTTTCCCCCTTGTCATCGCCCCCGTTCCTATCGCTTCGAGGGTCGGGCAGTACAGGGTCCTCCCTTTTCGGTCTGTCCCTGTCCCCACAAGTCTTTACAAAGATCGTGGAAAAGAGAGAGGTGCGGGTACTAAACTATCTCGACGACTGGCTCATCTTGGCACACTCGCGGGATCTGTTATGTACACCCAGGGACCTAGTGCTCCAGGCACCTAGATCGATTGGGAATACAGGTCAACCGAGAAAAGAGCAAGCTCTCCCCCATGCAGAGCATCCTCTTCCTTGGTATAGAACTCAACTCTGTCACCATGACAGTGCGTCTCACTACCGAGCGCTCTTAATCAGTGTTGGACTGCCTGAAGAGTTTCAAGCAACCAGCGGTCCCCCTGAAAAAAATCCAGAGGCTCCTGGGACACATGGCATCCTCGGCCTGATGCACATGTGACCGCTCCAACACTGGCTGCAGAGTAGAGTTCCCTGGAGAGCCTTTCTGCCGACGCACCCTAACCCCTTGGTCTTTGGGGCTCCCTCTCCGGCAGGTTACAGGCACATCGTGGTGACGACAGGCGCCTCCCTGCATGGTTGGGGTGCAGTGTCGGGGCCATGGACGGGCCCCCGCCTGCACTGGCATATCAATTGCCTAGAGTTGTGGACTGTGCTACTTGCACTCAGGAGGCTACAACCTCTCGTGCGGGACAAGCACCTGTGACGGTGACGGACACCTTATGCTCAACACTTCCATCCTGTCTAGATAACCTTTGTCCTCTGTCCTCCAGACCAGCTCCCGCCACCCCCTCCTGCCCTTGGCTGTCTGGCATCCTCCGTGAACAACGGAGTACACTCAGGGCGGCTGAAAGTAAATGTTCCACCAGGAAGGAGTTGTGAATGAGAATGAGCGGGAGAGCGATTTACTGCCCTTATGGGAAAGCAATATAAGACGCCGCTGGTTTGCTGAACGCAGGGATGTAGGAGTGCAGGAGGGTGTGAAAATAAGCTGGTGCAGATCCAGTGATGGTCCTGTAGGCAATCATTAGTGACTTGAATCTAATACGGGCTTCAACGGTGCCCAGTGGAGAGAGATGAAAAGGGGAGTCACATGAGCCCCTTTGGGCTGTTGGAAGACGAGGCGTGGTGCTGCATTCTGAACCAGCTGGAGCGGTTTGATAGCCTTTGCAGGAAGACCAGCAAGGAGAGCATTGCAGTAGTCCAAACTTGAGATCACCAGGGCCTGGACAAGGAGTTGTGCCGCATGCTCAGTGAGATAGGGTCTAACCTTTCTAATGTTGAATAAGGCGTATCGGCATGACCGCGTTGTCTTTGCAATATGATCAGTGAAGGACAGCTGTTCATCAAATATGACTCTGGATTCCTGGCTGTTTTGGAAGGAGTGATCGTAGTATTGCCAATATGGATGGTGAGATCGTGTTGCATCGTGGGGTGAGCCGGAAACACGAGTAGTTCTGTCTTGGCAGGGTTCAGTTGGAGGTGATGCCCTTTCATCCAAGCTGAGATGTCCTCTAGGCAGGCTGTAATGCAAGCAGCTACAGTGGTATCCTCTGGGTGAAACGAGATGTAGATCTGGATGTTGTCGTGGACATGGACATTATAATTATACAGGAGACATGGAGCAGGGCAAACACCACCACCCACTGCCATAAATTATACTACCATCACAAAATCTCAACACAGTCCGGCAGGGCAGGGCAGAGACTCTGTGAAACAAGGCACATACCACACCTGGCACAAAGTCCACATGGAACTACCCCCATCCCAAAAATATATATTCCTGTGTGCCATATATATCCTGCTGTCAGAGTCTCCTTACTACAGCAAAGACACGTTCCCAATATTAGAGAAGGAGACAAGTCACTTCCAGGAACAAGAAAATGTACTCATCTGCGGGGACCTGAACGCCAGAACAGGACTACAGCCGGACTTCATCGACACACAAGGAAGTTAATATATCAATAGTAAACTGACCTGCATTAATGACACATTCTCTCATATTCACAGAAATAACCATGACTGTACTTTGAATAAGAATGGGAAAGATCTCCTGCAGCTCTGTCAAAGTCTGTTTCTGTACCTTGTCAACGGTAGGTTACGTGGAGACATATTAAGGAGATTCACTTTTTACTCACCTCTTGGGAACAGAACAGTTAATTACATGATAACTGACATAGATCCTTCATTTCTCAGATCATTCACTTTTAAATTTGTTTAATAGGAGTAGGTGTTATAATCCCACAATTTCAGCACAGTTGAATTGCCCAATAGTACATTTTCCACGCCTTATGCATGACAGGGGGAAGCAGTCAAGAATATGAATAGATAAAATGTATTATACCATGCTCTAGATGACCAGTTTTGCATGTGAGGAGAAACACGCTGCTTTGGTGTGTGTCTTTAAGTGCAAATGAGCTTCTAATCTCCGCCCCCTTTTCCAACGACAAAACACTTCCAACGACAAAACAAGAAAGAAGGGTCACATAAAGCGAATGAGAAACAAGGTCTCGTCTTTAAACACCAAACACATTGTTTTCTATAAGCGAATAGACTCCTTACAAAGGCATCACGTTTTCTATATGCATCAACACGCATCACAAACAGATTGCGAGTTTAAAAACCATACACACTGCTTACTGCAAGTGAAATCAGCCTACCCAAGAAAGAAAGGAAAACAAAGCGAATGGGAAATTACTCGTCTTTAAACACCAAGCACACCTGTTTCCCCGGGCCATTCCTGAAGGCGCTCCGGTCCCGGTTGGTCCGGTCACGAATGCTTTCGGGAGTGAGACCCGTGATCGTGTCACGGGATTTCACAGGTGAAATATCAAAACAGGAGGGTGGCGGGAACTCATGTTACTATGACAAACCCGTCGCGTGTTTACAAACCATACACACAGTTTTCTATGAGTGAATGGACAAACGTGTCACAGTGACATTTTATCTACTTTTAAGTTGCCACGGGTCCATGAGGTCTTACTTAAAAAATACAAGTACTTACAATGTTTTTATTTGCATTGCCTCATTCAGTGTGGAGGACTTCCATTGAAAACGAAATAAATCCATTGCTCTCTTGTCTCCTGTTAGACTGGAAATACTGTTCTGTGTTGGTCTGTGCAGCCACCAACAGAACACTTAACATGTTTAACTCTGCTTTTGCCATGGTGTTGGAACTTCAAACACGCATAAACAAAAATGGCGGCAGCGTCATGTGTGGACACGTCCAGAAAAAGGGGCGGAAATATTATAATAAGAACTGCTGCCTACGTGAGAAAGGGAGCGAAATCTGAACCGCTCATTTTCTCACAGGCTTGCAGAGATAACATAAACTGATATATAAAGTAACTGGGTTGTCATTTTTCACATTTTCTGAGTTTGCAGATGCACCAGAGACCGGATTTTAGCACTTAAACATGGAAAAAGTCAGTTTTTTATGAATGGCCCCTTTAACACGGAGCCATGTTACCACACTTGAAGAGGCTAGCAGGCTCTGTAAAAACATACCTCATAGTGGGGTGTAAGTTTTACCCCTGGGGCACAAGCGCTAGCCGAAATTCCCCATAGACTTATAATAAGGGCAGGAAGTATGCCCATCAAAGGTGTCATAAAAGATCCAAGATAAGATATCTATAAGGGGGTGGGCTCATTTTACTCAGGCAACCATCATCATGAAGCAAACAAGCCAAGCCCATAGCAACCATTTACAGCAACCTAGCAACTTCTCATTATGTAAATAATATGTTTTGATATTTTGTGGAGAGCACGCTGGCGCAATTTGGCTGCCGCTTCTTCACTCAATTTTTTTCTACTTTTTTTATTCTATTCATTCTTGAAGAGTTGAGTTTTTAATTGAAGAAAACGGTTTGCCCTGGCAAATCTTTGACTGTCTGGGACGCGCATTCACTTTTGTGGACTGAGGTTCGCCTATGCGGCTGGTGTAGCAGTAAGTCCTCGTCTTTACACGCCCGGATTTTACCTGTCTTTTTGCTTTGGTTCCATGGGTCACTACGTGGGTCATTATACTATTCTCGAAGCTTACATGGATGTTCGGAGTGATCGACTTTAACGAGAAACTGAGGTGCATTGAGGTGCATGTTTAGGCTTCTGTTTCCAACGTAGTCTTGAACCGTACCTTGGTCACTATCTACATTTGTGTTTTATTGACCTGTCTTCGTGGAGAGTGGGCATTCAAAAATCTGGATTACACCATGATAAGGTACTCTTTGTCTGAACTACTTTCACTGAAACATCATTCGTCTCCTGATAGACGTGTTTGTCAAACTTTAAGATCGCTCCATCTCCTTCGTCGGCCTAAGAATGTACACAGGGGATCGCGACGGAACTTTAACATCACCGGGACAATGATTAAAGTACTGTGTTCTCGGCCGGCATACTGTGTTCTCAAGTCAAACTACTTCTCGTGGTGTTTGCCATATAAACTTATGTCATCCACAAGCATCTACCAAGAACTCTATCAGAAATGTATCAGGTTTGCTCATCTTAATGTTCGCTCTATAAACAAAAAGGCGAATTTCTTTGACACCATTTTGGACAAAAAAAATTATGTTCTCTGCATTTTTGAAACCTGGCACCAACAAAATTACTTTCTAAATGTAAATTTGTGTACTCCACCCGGCTATATTTTTAATGACAAACCCAGATATAATGGCAAAGGGGGTGGCCTTGCAGTAGTCCGCAGATCTGATGTAACGGTGACTGAAATTGCAGTACCCCATGGTACGTCATTTGAGAGTATTGTTTTTAAAGTAAGTGGTGTCATGGATCTGATGTGGGAAGAACCCAATTGCAGGGAGAAACGGGGATGATGGGGTTAACAAGGAATTTATTTATAAACACAAAGCAAAGACCCATGATGGGGTTAAAACGAGAAAACAAGATAACAGTAAGCAGACAGGACATAGACTAACTAAGAGTAGATACAACAACACTTGTCATGAACTAAGTAAAACATACACTTGACTTGACTTGACTTGACTTGACTTGACTTGACTTGACTTGACTTGACTTGACTTGACTTGACTTGACTTGACTTGACTTGACGAATCAAGGGGAACAGGCACAGCGGTATAACCAGACACGGAATACAATGCATGAGCATAAGACAATGAACACGAGGATGTCTTATAGGGAGACAGACGAAGGATAATTAACAGGGGACCAGGTGTAGGGGATGAAACACTCAAGGAAGGCTAACGAGGAAACAAGATGGCGGGAACAGAGACGTGGACCGGAGAGAGACTATAGAAGGCCGCTAGGTAAACTATCTCTCCCTCCACACAAAACCTAAGGCTATGCCATGACTCCTACTGGTGCTACTATTAATCAGCTAGAGGGTAAAGACATGGGTATTAGTGATCACAAGCTGTTACGCTTTAAACTCACTGTTCCCTCTCGAAAATCACAAAAATGACTTATTACTTTTAGAAATCTTAAAAATATTGATCATAATCAACTTTCGAGTATGATTAATGATATCCCCATTGTAAATTCTGTCGAGCAATACAACTCAACTTTAGCAGCGACCTTAGATTTGTTGGCCCCAAAGAAAGAATGTGTTATCTCATTTGAAACACCATCACCCTGGTATACTACTGAGTTAAGACCCTCAAGGCCAAAAACAGGCAGCTAGAAAGACTATACAAAAATCAGGTCTCACTGTTCACAAACTCATCTTCGTTGATCATCTGATTAAGTACAGATCAGCAAGAGCTGAGTATTACTCACAAATTATTAATGAGGGACCTATAAATTCAAATAAGATGTTTAGGGTTGTGAACAAACTATTTAAACCCAATAATCCACATACAGTGAGGGAAATAAGTATTTGATCCCCTGCTGATTTTGTAAGTTTGACTGCTTAAAAATAAATTAAGGGTCTATAAATTTTATGGTGGGTTTATTTTAAGTGATAGAGACAGAATATAAAAAATCAGGGATTTTTTTTAAAATAAAGGTTATAAATTGAGTTGCATTTCAGTCAGTGAAATAAGTATTTGATCCCCAAGCAAAACATAACTTTGAGAAACCCTTGTTGGGAAACACAGAGGTAAAACATTTCTGATAGTTGGTCACCTGGGGCCTGTTGCACAAAACTAGGATAAGGGATTAAGCCAGGATATCTTGGTGATCCTGGCTCAATTGATCCGTAATCCGGTTGCACTAAAGCTGGATAGGGGGCAGGAGGATATGTTATGGTATAAATTACCATGGAGATTTATTCTGTGGAGCTAGCCTGCTCCAGACCAGGCTAAATTCCAGGATCTATTTAATCTCATCCCTAATGTCAGTCAGCAGTCACCACAAATGGAAACCAATAGTATTTCACTGCTCACTATACATTGTTATCACATATAACTAGACCCACTGTCATTATTTAAACGTTTGTGATCATTAATTTCAATCATTTTGGATAAATAATGATTTTTAGATGATGTTGCTATCATTAGATAATTTACAGTTTCCCATAGACTATAAGGCTATATATAAAATGATAGAATATTAGGGCCACAGAGGGAAAAAAAAGACAAGTCATAATATTGTAACCAGAGTTGTTTTAAAGGAGGACAGTTGTTAAAATGACAGATGTGGGGCATTTCGTGAAATTGTACTTCAGTATGGTTTCATAAAGAAAGACATGCTGATGTGCCAGAATATTAAGTATCACATTGTCATAAGTATCAAAACTGTAAAAAGAATATGTAGCTTTTCTGCAGAAAGAACCAGACTTTATCCTTTTTCCTCAGTGTGGCCCTAGTACTCTGTCATATAAACAAATACACATTCCATATGAATATAAAAACACAATGTGTAACATTATGTTCCTTTATTGAATAAGGACAAAACAAAGCAGGTAAACCATCAGCTCCTTTCGAAACTGAAGTCACAGTGACTCTACAAGATGGAAAGCACAGAATCAAAGCATATTATACAAAATGATACATACACATTCAAAGGTCTGTATATAACACACCCTGCATGTCTGCACACTAAAATAAATGCAGGACAAATCCATACACATCAACTGAACAGACAAATGAATGGATGCAGTAGCCTCCCTGCAGCCTTGTATTACACACAGTATACCGCACAAACATCATAAGAGGCCAAATTCGTAAAAAACGAACCCAAAAAAACCCAAATTCCTCTGCCACCGCAGGACATATTTAACCAAAATTGAAAGCACACATACTAACTAAAATAATTCAACACATATTGGTCCCTCAGCAGCCGACCACTGTCGTCATCAGGGAAGATTGCCGGATTGTCCCAGTCCATGGCTGGTGGCACTCTGGGGGCCCTCTCCTTCCTCAGGCAGGCCACATTGTGGAGGACAGCACAAGCCACAGTAATATCACATGCCCTAACAGGGCTGACCCTTAATTTGTGAAGGCAGTGAAAGCGTGCCTTCAGGAGGCCAAAGGTCATTTCAACTCTGGCCCTGGTCCTGGCATGGGCATGGTTGTAGGCCTGCTGTGCTTCCTGGGGGTCTGTGAAAGGTGTCAGGAGAAAAGGCTGGCAGCCATACCCCCTGTCTCCCAGCAACACACCAGAGAATTCACCTGTCAACACAAAATCTCATCATTACTACCTCATAAACACAGTGATATTCTTGACACAGCCATGATGGTTATAAATAGGGGTTGTGTGTCTTACCTTGTGATAGGCACTGATAGATTTCAGAGGCCCGAAAGATTCTGGAGTCATGGACTGAGCAGGCCATTTTGCCACAACATTGCTGATCACACAGTCAGCATTGCAGACCATCTGAAATCATAAGATGAGGAATATTACACCAATCAATGCACATCACTGGCAATGCAGAGTGTTCGTCAATGGACAATATCAAAAAGTTATGTTCACCTGAACATTAATGCTGTGAAAGGATTTCCTATTCACAAAATCGGCCTCATGGGCACCTGAGGGGGCTTTTATCCTTATGTGTGTGCAGTCCACTGCACCAATGACATTGGGGAAACCTGTCACACAAAGTAATGAGTATCCTACTATGTGTTAACAGTTGTCCTGTAATTTGTAGATCCTCTTACCTGCAATCCTATAGAACTCCTCTTTGATGTCACAGAGTCTTCTGTGGCCAGGGAAGGAGATGAAACATCTGCTAATGCTTTGATAGCCAGACACACACTCCTTATTGTGCGGCAAATTGTGGCCTTGTTTAGCTGTTCTGCATCCCCCCCCCACTGAGTACAGGAAGGCTCCACTAGCAAAAAAAGCGCAAGGCCACACAAACCATTTGCTCCACACTCAGTGCATGGCTCCGTGCAGTGCGGTGCTTAATCCTGGGACCCAGTAGTCTGCATAGATACCTGATGCCATCTGCAGAAAACCTGTATCTTTCATATAGATGGTCATCAGGGAAGGCCAGTGGGTCCACCGGTCCCTGAAGACCCTTTCTCGCCTGAAGGCTCTCCTCAGCACAAGTGCTTCTTCATCCACCACATCTCGCAAGAATGGGCATGCCATTGTCAGAGCAGAAAGGAACACACAATTTTGGGCCTTCATATAGGCTAGTGGCCACACCTGGTGCTGGGGGGTGGGCAAAAGAGGCCGGTGCCTTATAACGATGACTTGGTTGTACTGATTGCTGGGAAAATAAAAAAAACCTTAGAAAGATGCCACCGTCCTGTGTGCTCACAATAAGATCTCATATGTCATGGCTCACTTGACTTTACGAGAATATACCTAATTTTTATTTTGAGCTGTGTCATCTTCTTGGAGCTGGGGGAGGAAAGAAAAATAATGATTAATACATTTGTGTTACAGTTAGCATACAGTGTACATTGAAGGCATATCTCACCTCCCTCTCAAGTTTTTTTTTTCAAGGTCCAGTTTCCTAATTGTCCTCTTTTTTATTTCGGACTCCAGTGCAAGATTTTCCATCTGTTTCTTCTTGTACTGAATGTCTATGTCTGCCAGTTCTATTTGGCGCCGGAGGTGGTTGCCATACAACTTTCTGATAGCTTGTGAGCTCTGTGAACACAATACAATTAGCGCAGCTGGAATTTGGCAGGATGTGGTGGCCTTTTATTAATACGCACTATGTTGCCACTGGTTTTCCCACTGTATAGCATCTGGGTCCTAAAAGAAATTAGATTTTTTGATTTTGATGAGGACTCCTCACCATTGTAGAGTAAATAGTACTTTCACAGTCTTAACATGATACCTCATGCCTTCTGGAATCCAGAGAGATGGTCTCCTCCTCATCATCGTCTCCATCATGTGCTGTGCTGCTGCTGCACTGGGGCTTTCACCCTATCACATTTAATCGGATTCATATTGAAGCTAGTAGACAAGACATGCCAGGCCTACAGTATGCCTTTGATGGAGTACTCACTGGATCAGCATCGTCTGGTGCTTGTGCTGGTGGCTCTAACAGGAACACAGTGCTGCCAGACACTGCAAGGCAATAGGTAAACCAAAGTCAGACAGTCCAAATTGATTCAATATGAATGTGGTTGTATCCCATGTAGAGATGGAAGGACATACCTTGAATGAAGCGGGTGGCATCTTGGGAGGAACCTATGCTCGTCTCTTTCCCCCCAGGGATCCCCTCTAAGACGGGCCTGCCTTTATTTAGCTCCAAGGCCATGTCCTCTGCTGGGGTAAGGTCAGCCTTTGGTGACCCACCACCCGTGCCTTGTCTGTGGGTATTCTTTTTCACTGCTGAAACAGTACAGACAATGTGTGAGCAGGCACCTTCTGGGTACAATATATGCTTGTGCTTTGTTAAATATTAGTCAGGGACCATACCATTCTGCAGAATGTTCTTGAATTCTTAAATAAAGATGTATTTTCTTGATTTGCTAAATGACCTAGCAAAATAAGTATAGTTTAGACAAAAAATATAAACTTTAAGTAAATGTGTGCTTAAAACAAGCAAAAAAATCTGTCAATATAATAAGAAAAATTCTCTTGAAATAAGTTTACTTTTTCCATAAACACTTAATTTTAGAAAAGTTCTCTTGTTTCACTGGCAGATTTTTTTGCTTATTTTCCTAGGTAATTTTGCTCAAGAAAATATTTAAGATTTTTTTTAGATATTTTTTTTTAACTGAAAACAAGACAAAAATACTAAGTAAGAAAGACATTTTTGCAGTGCAGTGAGCAACCGACCTTGGGTCCTTTGAAAGGCGCTATATAAATTAAAGTGATTATTATTTATAGCTCATCTATTTATTCAATTAAATTTTATTTATATAGCACTTTTCACAATTGTTTCATTCTGTCAAAGCAGCTTTACATTAATAAAAGCAGGAGAAACACAAAAAAAAACGGGGTGGACAACATAAGAAGCAGAGTACAATGGCTAAGATTAAACCGTACTGAGCGTAGTAACGTTAAATAATAATGTAAGGCTTTAATAATAATTTATCATAGCTTTATACAGTGTGATGGAGTTACTTTACACAATTTCACTCATATCTGCAGTGCATTTCAATTAAAAATTTAACCGTTTCATAATTACAGTACAACTGCGTTTTTGGAGATGTGAATTAAATATTTGAATTGTAATTGTGATGTTTCAGTGGAGCGGTGAGTGTGTAATTGTGCACTACTTACGCATTCAGGCGGTCTGCAATACTTTGCCACGCTTTTTCTCTTTGCTTTATCACTGTGGCGGTGTTGCCTTTCTTCTTAATTATATCTTTTACCTCCTCGTATGCCTCCATGAGGATTTGTGCTTCCGACGGGGAAAAGTACGCGGCTCTAGTTGCCATGGTAAATCAGTTAATCTGTGATCTGTGGCGGGGTCTATTTGAGTGAGCCGTGAGCGCGCACCTATCCAGGATTGGTTTCACCTGGCTTAATGAATCCGTGTCTGCTCATCCTGGCTTGGTCTTTGTGCAACCAATTAAGCCTGGACGCACATGTTTTGGCTTCATTGAGCTCAGCTGAGTCATTTATCCCGGATGTCTTAATTCTACTTTTGTGCAACAGGCCTCAGGTTTGCACATGTGTCAGGATACATTTTAGTCCACTCCTCTGTAAATCTTTAAGGTTTCTTGGCTGTCGCTCAGCAAATTGGAGTTTTAGCCTCCTTCACAGATTTCTATAGGACTAGGGTCTAGAGACTGGCTAGGACATTTAGTATGCTTCTCCTTAAGCCACTCTTTGGTTGTCTTGGCAATATGTTTTGGGTCTTTGTCATTTTATAGGCACATCCACGACCCATCTTCAGTGATATAGTTAAGGGGAGGAGGTTCCTGTCCAAGATTTTACGGTACACTGGCCCGTCCCTCAGCCCCTCAATGCAGTGAAGTCATCCTGTACCCACAGCAGAGATAAAAATCCCTAAAGCATAATGTTTACAACACTGTGCTTCTCTGTAGGGATGGTGTTCTTGGGGTCATAGTTAACATTTCTCTCCCTACAAACACAGGAGTCAATTTTGGTCTCACAGCAGTGCTAGCACATTCACAAAGGCCTTTTCTGAATCATTTTAATGTTCATTGTCAAACTACAGACAAGCCAGACGGGCCTTCTTGTGCAGGAGGACGTTGCGGGTACTTCAGGATTTCAATCTATTGTGGCGTAGCGTGTTCCAATGGTTTGCTTGCTAACTGTGCTCCCAACTGTCTTGAAATTATTAACAGGCTTCTTCCGTGTAGTTCTGGGCTGATCTTTAAGCTTTCTCATGATTATCTTTACTACTATGGACATCTTGCAGGGAGCTCCAGAACAAGGGCATTTGATAGTTGTATTTCTTCTATTTCCAAATAATCGCACCAACAGTTGTCTCCATCTCACCAAGCTTCTGTCAGTAGCCTATTCAAGGTTTGTGCAGGTCTACAATCTTGTCCCTGACATCCTTAAAAACCTATTTGGTCTGGACCATGGTGGTGGTGGAGAGGTTGAAATGAAATATACAGATTATGTTGGCAGGCATCTTTTATATACATAACAAGCTGATTTAGGAGTACTTTCTTAAAGTGACAGGACGAATCTGTGGTCCATATAGGCACATAATCAATCCGTGGAGACAGAATTCTTGCTAGTTGGTAGGTGATCAAATACTTGTTTCACTGACTAAAATGCAAATCAATTTCTTACCTTTATATAACATTTTTCCCCTGATTTTTTATATTCTGTCTCTATTGTAGTGAATTTTTCTTTGCGTCTTCTAAAGAATTATTCTTGAGTCTCGAGTTTTGATACAAAAGCCACTTTATTAATGGAGTAGGATTGCAATGTCACTCTCTCTCTGGTCTTGGAAGAACCCTTATGTAGTGTGCTAAACACACACACATATACACACACAGAGTCAACCTGAGTTATATGAGACCCCCAATATAATGTAAAACAGAAGTGTTTTACTCCCCCGGCGCACATATTGGTTCCTTTGTGTCAACCAACATTTGGCCTCCCAGATAAGACACTTTTAAAATGACTTTATAATGGTAAACAATTATATACATTTTTCGTCTATATTTTAGCCAAAAATATCTTCAACATTTCCCCCTTTGATACGTTTTTACGTTTCATGTCCCAGAATACTGTTTCATGATACAGCTCACAATATCTATCTAATGATTATGTAGTCAGAATTTTCTATTACCAACAGTGTTGGGTAAGTTACTCTGAAAAAGTAATTAGTTACTAGTTACTAATTACATATTCAATAGTGTAATTAGATTACTTTACAAATTACTCTGTCCAAAAAGTATTTAGTTACTTATTACTAATTACTTTCTATATCCTACATCAACGTTGATTAGTTAAGTGATTCAAGGATAGACATGAAACGGCTTATTTAATTCATTCAAATAAATAATATTAAACTACTTAAAGTACTCTATTAACTGACCAACGTATGACAGATGTGAGAATTATACATTTTACAAGTTAGACTTTGAATTTTGATGTCAATCCCACTATTGCACACACATATATTACACAAAGTATTTAGTTTAATTACATCAAAAGTAACTGTAATTAAATTACAGAAAACATAAGAGTAATCCCTTACTTTACTTTTTCAAGGGGAAAGTAATTAAATTACAGTAACTAATTACTTAGTAACTAGTTACACCCAACACTGAATACAATGTGTATACATGATTTGAGCCGTAATCCCACATGCTGCCCAGGTAGCCAAAACATTTTGGCCCAAATCCGGCAGGCCAGAAAGAAAAATAACTCTGCCCAGTTGCGGTTGCCAGACTCATGCCAAATCGGAAGTTACGTGGCTCTAGACATAGGCTATATGAACTCAATGCAGCCGGAACTAGTTTCAATCGCAAATAGACAAAACTAAGTGAATGGGCAGTGTGCCTTCAATTGGCATCACACACAAACAAGCAGAAGAACATACACTTTGTCTAGTGCTCTTGAAAAACCGTATCGCACCTGTGAGACCTCGCAGCATAACGAGAGTGATTCGTCGTAATACGCCAATGGGCCTGTCTGGTGCCAAATGATGTTAACACACCTCTCGTTTTAGGTGACAGTCAAGTAAATGATCCTCACGTTCTCGAGGATGCCTTCAAGATCCATCGTGATGTTAGATCATCAGATCGCCCCCCCTTGTCCCTGGTAAAATCCAACATTTATCGAGGCAGGAACGGAAACTAAGTTTTATTGTTTTACACTTGGTATTCTCAGTCTCTTCCTGATGGCAGCAGTTGGTACTCGCTAAAATGGGAACGTCCGGAATCTGTATTGTTATTGCTTTCTCATCATCGCCTGTCACATAAAGTCTGCATGGTCTCATATTGTTTTATTTCATCGATTTTCATTTTCATCAATCGTCTTTCGCTGTACAGAAAAGTTCCAAACCAGGCTGTGATCCCGTAACGAATAAGACTTCCAAGAGGGGATTACGAACCTTATAAAATTAAAGTTCATTCCATATGCAAAGTCGTATACCAGTAGCCTTAATTCAAGTATCATGATGAGCTTAAGTATATTTAGTGCATCTATACACTCGTAACCTAAAGCCTAAGTACTCATGACAGGACTTCAGCGTGGATTTAATTTATCTCGTCGTAATTCCTTGATGGAATTAATTCACACATTTGTTTAATTACCCTCAGAGTTTTGGTAAAATGAAAGCATAAGTTAAACCCTGAAGGCTCAGCCAACTCAAGTCACAATCTATATATTTTTCATAGATATACTGCTGGTATCGTCTATTGGGATCGGAGCAGCTACGACAGCAGCTGAGTGAGGATTTCAATAAAGCTGGTGTGCAGATGGTTGTCGTCTGCATTCCAGCCCTACATAAGACCTGACTCCAAAACCATCATGGAAGCCCAACAAGCTCTTTTAAGTCAAGATCAAGGTATTTCATGCATTTACTAGTGGTGTCTCGCTTCCCCCAACACTTGTTTCCATGTCGTGGCCTATCGAGGCGTCGTCTCTATGTTAACCCCTCCTCTATACCGGACACTCCTTCATGATCGGAGCAGCCACTACCGCCGCTGAACGCGGAATTCCAATGGAAACTATTAAACGGATGGTTATGAGTCTTAATAAGACTGGACTCCTCTACCATCACGGCAGCTCAACGAGCCCTATCCAGCCAAGATCCAGGTAATTCATGCATTTACTGGTGGCGGTGTTTTGTTTCCTCAGTCACCGGGGCCTATCGGGGCCTTGGCAGTGTCGTGGCCTATCGAGGCCTTGTCTTAGTGTTGTGGCCTATCAGGGCCTTGTCAGGGTTGTGGCCTATCGGGGCCTTCTGTCACTGGGGCCTATCGGGGCCTTGTCTCAGTGTTGTGGCCTATCGGGGCCTTGTCAGTGTTGTGGCCTATCGGGGCCTTGTCAGTGTTGTGGCCTTTCGGGGCCTCGTCAGTGTTGTGGCCTATCGGGGCCTCGTCTCAGTGTTGTGATCTATCGGGGCCTTGTCAGTGTTGTGGCCTATCAGGGCCTCGTCTCAGTGTTGTGATCTATCGGGGCCTTGTCAGTGTTGTGGCCTATCACGGCCTCGCCTCAGTGTTGCTTTAGGCCCGGCGACCGGTCATTTGGTTATATCATTAACATTTGCATTCTAATCTCGTTCTGCAGGAACCGCTAGAGACTCTAACCAGCGGGTGAGTAACAATCCCTTTTTGTTTTGGGGATAGGCCCCGTTCCAGAGGTAAGCCTACGACCATTCTCAGGGGTAGGCTAGGCCCCAGCCTTCATCTCAAGGCGGGAAGAGGAGGACGTCTTGGCCCTCTGGATGCGAGCCACGGACAGGGCCTACTCCAAAGAAACTCAATATTCATATTTACTATAACTATATATTCTGTCTATCAGCTGTATAATACATGTTCAATACTCAACATTTGCCTCCCGAGTATTTCTGGTAGAAATGCTTTATCAGTTCAGAGCTGAGTTAAATAATAAAACAAGCAGATGGACCAGGAGACATTTGCAAGCAGGACTTCAAAGGACATAGAATTGTTTTTAGCGGCATGTAAACACACTATATCAGTGTATAACACAGAACAGATTTTACAGCAGAAATCAAATTTCCTTGAAAATCTAATTTAACCTGGATGTCCTTAGTGAATCAGATGGTGAAAGTCTATGGAGACGTTTATGCTCATTGGTACATACCAAAACATTACATTTGTAATGCCTCTTGGGCACAGACATCGTACAATGTACCTTCTTAGTTAAGTATACCTTTTGTAAGTCATGGTCTGGACCGCTCTTAGCTATACCTTATCGCCTTTGATGGTTCATACCGCTATGCAATAAGCTTTCCTACATCGCAGTTTAATTTCACATAAAATTAAATTCAGTATTAAATTAACTTTTTTACTTTAACTTAGTTTTACAAATAAAATACTCGGGTTTAATACACACAGTGTAGGCTATTGAAGTGTTTTCATGAATAAAATTGTCATACACTGATGGTTTTTAGCGTTTTTAATAACAGCCTATTATTCCAAGGGATATCAGCTGGTAAACATCAGACAGGAAAGCCGTAGTCTATATAAAGGGAATGAATGTTATGGGGAGTTTGGTCAAACTATGGCAGCGAGACAGCAAATATTGTTCTTAAATCCGCGGAGCCAGTTAATTAGTGTATTTTATTATATCATTTTTATGCCGTGGGGAGTTTTCTGGAGGTGTTTGGGGATGAATATGGGCTGAGAAAGACCTCAGTGTGGCGGTGCGTTCAGTGACAAACATTCTGCTCCGTCTTGCCACCGATAACATACGTATGCCTTTCGTCAGGCACATCAAGGCTTCCATAACATTGCAGGTGTTCCGCGAGTGATTGGCATTCTGGATGGGACACTTATCCCTATTCACAAATGGGTGATTTACGCCAATAATGTGAATCAACACAGATCGTGGAAAACATTAACACACGATGGCAAACTATGAGAATATAAATGACCCTTTCAAAAACAAGCGAAGCCAAACAGCCTGTTAATGTAGCTGGTTAACGCAGAAAACGTATGGCCGTGAGGGTGCGGGATCGGACACTTGCAAAATTATAAATACATACACACACACACACACACATATTTCTTTCTTTCTTTATACTATTTCAGTAAGCCCTGATAAATGCACTTTCTACTATTTCTAAAGCATTTCTTTATAATAAACATAGTTTTCTCAATACTTTATTCACTCTGACTTTAACAAAAGGTAGAGCGAACAATCGATTCTCAAAGCATCGATATCAACCTAACGTAACACTTACGAAGGTTTACCTTAAGTAACAGGTAACACGCCTAGAAAAGGTATAGCTTGAGTTAAGGTGTATCTTTAAAGTCTTTGTAGCGTGCTAAGAGACAACGTTATCGGAAAACACAGCCTAGATCATTAAGGGAGAGATCCATGAGCTGAAGCGTGTCAGTTCAGGGAGACATACAAAACAAAAAAAATTGCAGAGCAGTACGTCCCCAGGAACCGGTTTGGGACCCACTGGTCTACACCAACAAGATGGCACTTGGGTGCTTTGCTCCTGTTTGCAAGATTTGGGACACAAACGGCCCACAGATATGCCAAATGTCAGCCAAGAATAATGCAAATAACTAGATTTAAAACATGCCTATGCAAAACAGGTTTTGCATATTTTATTTCTGATATCGTGACGGGTGTAGCTCTCTGCATCTCTGCCAATCTGAAAATGAAGAGTAATCTAGTTGTTGAGAGGTGTGGCCAATGGGTTTCCCTTAAAATCACTGGTTCTGTGCTGCCATACTGAGATCATAGCTGCCCTCTGAGACTCATCAAGCAACATTGCATCCAAACAACCAGCCTGCTGACCAACCTGATATCAAGCCTACTTTCTCTTGAGATTCCAGCTTCAGGTACCTTTTTGAGTATAAGTTTTACTAGTTTACATTATTTTGTAGACAATTTTGTCTAAAGGGACAGAAATTATTGAATAAAAATGAACATTAGATATGTATAATTATGAGCAGTTTTGTTACTATGGTGTATTTTCCACTATAGAACTCTACTTAAACTGTTCTTGAACCACCACCACTATTTTTAGTGTTAAATACACTATTATTTCCAAAGGGTACAGCGTGTATTGTTAAATTGTGTCCAAATGTAAGATTGTTGACCATCGAGGAAATATTGCAAATACTTGACTGATTTTATAGTGATTTTGTGAAAGAAACTGTGTTTTGATGCTATACTTAGCTGACCTGATGCCTGCATCAATAAAGTGAAATTTATTTTTATAGCACTTTTAAAATTTGCTTAACAACAAAGCAGCTGTACAAGAAGAAAATAGAGAACATATGTTGAACACAAATGGACTAATGATATACATATACACATTCACAAACGTATCTATACAGTATAGACACACGCACACAAATTATGAACTAGTGATGAGTTATAATATCAACAAGTCAAAGAGAATTTGTAATAATATCAAATTTTGGGGGGAAAATTTGTTTGACCTCTGTATGGTTTTAGTTGTCTTATTCATACATAAAACATATGCAATATGTAACAATAAAGCCCTATACTTAACTGTGCACATTAAGTTTGATCCCCTATAGTATGTTCAGGGGCATAGCACTAAATAATGGGGCGCCTCCAAGCCAAGGGAGTGGGCCACTCACAACACCACACCCCATTAAAACACCCAAGACTATGTTATTAGTGATGCTTTTGCTTCCCACAGCTGTTTGTTGTACTCTGATTGGATATATCCCCGACACTGATGATGTGTTAACACGCAGCAGTGATAACTTTATACAAATAGTTGCGTGTTTTAGTCCCGGTTTCTTTGTTTCTCCTGGTCTCCTCAGCCATTTTGCTCGGTGTTTTGCCACCCAGGGCGTGTCCCGACATGCTGACGTGGGAAAGGTACGTCAATGCATGCCCTCTATTCCCAAATAGGGGACTAGGAAAAGTTGGTATGTAACGTTTTTTCATGTTCGAAATAAACTTTCCCAAAACCATAAATGAACCTTGGGGTAGTGCATCTAGCACAGAACTACTACGTCATACATCCAACATCCGCACGTTTCACATTGTAAAGAAGTCAGAATGCATTAAACACCGTTAAATCTCCCCTTTAAACTATGCACTACTCACTCAACCATGTAGTGTATGAATTTAAAAAGGAGGGCGTATGAACTGCAAGAATGTTGGTCACCAAAAGCATTCGTAGCAATTAACTTGCATTGGTTGTGTGTTCATACGACGCCCATTCTTCAAAATAGCATATTTTGTGTTCTGCAGAATTAAAATAGAATTTGAATGTAATAGGCTCCGCCCATTTTAAATGGTGGCGTCCCTAAGCAACCGTGAAAAAAAAAAAAAAAATGTATTTACATTCACACTCCAAAGAAATTATCTGTGTTGCTTTGGTTCCAATCGAGTGAAAAACCTAGGACTAGTTCGCGAAAGTAGGTTTTTGACATCATCAGCGATAACTCAAGAACCGTTTGATCAACAGAAGTGGTTTCAGAAGCAAAGTTTCTCAGAATAAGGAGAGCTATCATTTGATATAAATAGTTTGGGTATATGTCAAATGTGACGTGATACACAATTGTTCATGCACTCCAAAAGTGTTATTTCGCCCCCCGGTGGCCGATTGAATTCAGATTTCTTACAGACCATCAGGACCATGAGACGAATAAGCCCAGTGAGTGTCATTTTGTTTGGCCTCCGATAACCTGGTGTAATGAGTGCTCAAACTTCATTGGCCGATGGCGGCCATGTTTTTTGAGATACACCAAGGTCCTTTTTGGCATGGTACATGACAAAAAGACACACCAGTGTTTCCCCTACCATTACCTTAGGGAGGCGCTCCGCCCCTCCAACGGCACCACCCGCCCCCCTTGAAGGTCAAGTTAATCCTATTTTCTATATAGCGCCAGATCACAGGAGTAGAGAAGAGCGTTTAAGGTTACCTCTCCTACAGAACATGTCTATACCTTTTTATTTTATTAAACAAACTAAATAGCATTATGGTCTTTATCTAATTCATACGGAGGCATGTCATGTCATTTCAGTCTCTACGTTTACAATTCTCCTTTGGTTTCCGTATCGAGTTCCGCTCCGATGCGTGCGCACACACAGACACGTGCGCTTCGCTCACACACAGGTAAGCACACTCCGACCAGTGGACAGAGAGCGCGTGTCCGACAATATTTCGCGTCAAACACCTGAAAACTAAGCAGATACAAATATTTGCGTTTTAAAACGCTCCCATGGTGGTGAAAATGGCTAAGTAAAGAAAGGACGCACGCCCTGCCCCTGACAAGCAGCAACAGTCCGGTCACCACCGGATGACAGGTTTTCGCCCAGCTTGGCTTCATTCCATTCGGACCGCGGGACATAATGAACCATTCACATCATCAGACTATTTCTGTAGTTTTAATTGAGCAGCGCGTCTACATAACTGAGCTGTACACATCACGCGCACTCAGGGAAAGTTATGTTGACTATATTTGGCCGATATCTTTAATATCTTCATATAGCGCCAAACGCATTTCATTTTAACCCTTTCTGCTCCGTAAACGCTGCTTCTTCCCGCCAAAGACGCGTCGCATATAGAGACCTGCAGACACCAAGATCAGGTAAATGAATGGACACTTTAACTGTAACGTTTAAGCAAACGAAATGCAGCAGTAATGAAGTATTTTAGGCTGTCAGTCAGTTTTACTGTTTATAGGTTTGTTGCATTATAAACCATAACGTCTTGTATCTACATTTAGCATTAATGATATTAATAATATCAATAGCATTAATAATTAGCATGTTAAGAGCATTTCATAATGAATCATTTTTTAATCTGGGATTATTTAGAATCAGTTCTAGTATGAAAGGCATCAAAATGCTACTTGTTAGTCACTTTGTAAGTACTTCTGCTCATGATAAATTATTTTCAGTTGTGACATTTAGTTGTCAGTAGTTTTATTAAAATAGGCCACTAGGACTTCGCTTTAGCACGAGTGCCTACAAATTGTGGGTATCTGAATATAAAATAAATGGCCTGATAAAACGTTAGATGTTCACTTTTTATATATATATTCGACTGAGCTCAATTGATTAAATATGATTAATTTGAAAAAGTATTGTCCGGACCCCTGCCACAAAGAAAATATAGAGACCGCACATAGCACCCAAACATTTGAAGCCAGCTGGACAAAGTTTATCACATGGACTCCACTTGTTAGCATTTGTCCAAGTCTCTGTAATGAAAAGAACATCTAGGCAATTAAAATAAATAAAATAATTCGTAATTGTTTGTAATTGAGCGGGCATTTACCAGCGACATCTTCACAGACTGAGTAGTTGTAAAAGCGGCAACTGAAAATGAGCAAAACTTGAATAATTTTTGCTTTATCCAAAATATATTTGTTCTGGCTTGACCAGAACAAAACAGCATAAATGAAAGAACGTAAAAAACAGATGCAAAGGCGGGGCTACGCCAAGCCACAGCATTGTTCGGCACCATCACTGTCAATACTACTCTGACCCTGATGGACTTACTATTTTGGAGAATGGATGTTGAAGGAGGCATGAATTTAGATCACAATTTTAACCCGAGCTTTTGTTATATAAGAGGAAATCATATTCACGCGAACATCCTGTAAGTGTCAGAGCTGAAAACATCCTTGTTACTGAGATTACATCTGTTATTGACACAAGGCCCAGCGAACGCCAGGTTCTGAAATGCACCTATCAATGACATTGATAGGTTGAACACCGCTTTCTCAGAAAGAATATCAACGACTACTTCTCTAGCCCCGCCCACTGGTTCGCGCATGACAAGTAACACATGTGGCGCAGAACCAGATAGAGCGAGCAAGCAATAAACAAACATGCTGTTAAAGATAGCTAGATATTGTGCCATCCCTGGTTGTGGAAGAACACCGTCGCTGAATAACCTTCCTTCAGATTCCGATATTAGTAATGTGGGGTTAAAGTTTATTTTTAATGACGTTCCAGCTCATGTGGGAAGAAACATGGAGCATTTGTTCGTTTTATGTCTCTGAGGATTCCTTAGTGAACGAGGCAAAAAGGTTAAAAAGCAGTGCAGCGTCGTCAATATTGGATCCGATAGGAATGTTGCAATAATCTTATGTGAGTAAAACATTTTTGTACTATGCGTCACTATGGCTTTGTTAGAGATCGCTTGATGTGCCCGGAGCACTATTCACACGAGATAAGTATTACCTGAGGACCTCTAGACATTTGTATTAATTGCAGAGGTTGTTTTTGGCAGGCTCATATATAATTTTTCAAGGTTTTATCCACCGTTTGCAAATAATGGAGGCTGTTTTGAAGTGTTCTGGTATTATTTCAGCTGCTGGGTCATATCCATAAGTTACTAGGAGTGTCCCATTTGTTTGTTTATCATGGAAACTCTTGTAACATTTGAGATTCGCGATCGAGGTGATATTTTGTCCGGTTTGCGGGTCTCAAATGCTGACAGGTACGGTCATATATTATTAAACACAATACAACTGAAGTTATAGGCTCTACAAACTATACGCAAAGCCTTGCCATCAGATACGGGAAATAAGTCAGTAAATTTGAGTAAAATTACAGGCTTCATTTATCCCGTGCGAATGCGCCACATGAAATACAGATGTGGGGAGGTCATTTATAAATCACACGAGGTCCCCAGATAATACTAATCCTCCAAACTATGTGCATTTATACAAAAGTATGTTCATGTTCTGTTGTCTAAACAGTCAGTTACAGGTTTTGGGAAATGCTTTTTTCAATAATTTAATGACAAGTCAGCTGTTATACGGTGATTTAAAGGCACTGCTTCTCCCTGCACATATAAGAGTCAGAGCGTAGCTCAGTGGTAAGAGCATTGCATTAACAACAAAAGTTCGTGGGTTCGATCCCAGCGGATTGCACATACTTAGAAACAAATGTATAGGATAATGAAATGTAAGTTGCTTTGGATAAAAGTGTCTGCCAAATGTGTAAATGTAAAAAACTTCCTAAAATTGATTTTGTTTATCTTGTAAATAAGTCCAATTTGCTGTTATATCATGTCACTTTCTAAACTGTGCATGTACTAAAGCACTCTTTTGGCCCCCGCGGGGTATACTACTGGGCTTTACTAATAGCTCAAACTAGATTCTGAGGTAGCAGCTGGTTGTTAGCCGTTCATAGTGTGCTAGCTAGCGTGCTAACGTGAGCTACATAGCACATTTGCAGTAACCCAAAATGGACGTAATGTGTTTAGTAACCAATGAAAATAAGACTTTTCTCTAGTTATATTTTCGGAAACACACTCGCGTTGTTCTGTGTGTAATAGGTGCAATCACTAACTTAAACTCAACTAGCTATGAGAACAGTGCCTAGCATGGTAACTATAGAAACCGATAACATTAGTCTACGTGCATGAACTAAAGAAATGAGCAACTTTTGACCATAAAACATTTATTGTGGTTTGGTAGTCATCGTTTACAAGCATAACACTCAATTCGTGACAAGGCACGATCATGCTACGTAAACTACTGAGACCTGGCAACATTACATAATCTCTAGTCTACCTACGGTTATAAATTGTGAACCAGTAACGTAAGTGCGCCAATAAACAACTGAACTAAAATAAGAGTAAAATACTTATTGTACTCAATGAAATGCAAATCAATGTGTAATCTTTATATAATATGTTTTATCTGGATTCAGTTAAAATAAACTTACCATAAAATGATAGACCTTCATTTCTTTGTAAGTGGGCAAACTTAGAAAATCAGCAGGGGATCATATAATTATTTAGTTCTGCTAACTAAAAACAGTTGTTTATATTCATTATGCTCATTTTATAAGCGTTGTACACGAGTAGATGAGGCATGCAGTTTGAACGTTTTTCGAAACTAACAAGAGCAAGCTTTATTTTCTATGACCTTACATATAATCTCTGCAACACTCTGTTAGAGTTAGTGTAACCAAGTGCAAAGTTGGTGTAATATTAAACCAGTGCTGGTAGAAAATATGCTTGTTTTAACCAAGTCTATCAATAGTTATTTGAGTTTATTTGTTGTAATAAATATATAATTAACATGCTTTTGTTTGTTACGTTGTGTGTTTTCAGTTATGGCGTCTGCTGGGCTTTCATTCCTGCTGTTGATATTTTCTACCCTCCTCATCTCCACCACGAGCATCTCTACATCTGGCAACCAGAACCAACCGCAGGAATTATCTGAGAAATTAAAGAATGCCAAAGAAGTGTCTAAAACAAAGATCAAGAATATTCTTAAAAACATAGAGATGATTTCTTCAGTAGCCATCCCGTTTCTGGAAATTTTGTCAGTTACTGGTTTAGGATTAAACATCCCAAAATTTATTTTCAGTGCAATGCACTTAGGTTGGTCATTAGGGAACCAAAACAACGATCTGGAACCCATCCTCAATGAATTTGTAAATCTAAATTTAAAGCTTGACAAATACCATGCAGAGCAGAAGTGGGACATCTGGAAAAGTCAGTACCACAAGCAAGAGATGGATATTGAAGTGGCATGGACTACATTCACAACTCTGTTGCAAACTTTGAAGCAGATAAAAGATACCACTAAAATGGAGACGCATAAAGAGGAATTTAAGAGAGCCTATAAAAAGTATGAGCCTGCTACTAAGAACATACACAAGATGCTGATTGCTGACGGACAAACCTTCATATTACCTCTGGGAGATTTAGTGGCTGGAAGCTCTAAATGTCATGAAAAGACTATCAGACAATATATTGTGTTAATTCACCAACTTCTCTACAAGGGCAATCTAATGAATCATTTCTACTATGAACTTCAGAACACACAGTCCAAGGCAAAGGTTGATGAGGAATGTCAAATTACATACGAGACTAATTTAGTTATGTTCAAAATCCATATGATGTGCATTAATAACAGCATGGACTACATAAAAAATGATGTGACAGCACACATCAACAAAAACAAAAAACATTCAGAACTAGCAAATGAGGTCTGGTCTTTTCTGACGGAGGTGTACGACAGGTACGACTTTATGGTTGTTGCTTTCAGAACCAAAAAATCTGATCATACAAAATTAAAATTCCTCAACAGGCACATCTTGTCAGGATTTTCACAGGTGACAAAAGAGGGTGTTACTGTGGCTGTAGCTAGACAGGTGAAAGGGAAGCACAGAAAGGCATCCTTAGTCAAACAAACCATAGGCAGGTGCATTGATGAGTCAGTCTTTTGTAATGATGTAGAAAAGAAACTTGGAGAATGTTCTGAAACTGTGGATGGAATTATAGTGTCTCAGACATACACAGCAACACACGCCTATAGATTACATGCTGATGACAGCCAACATTTATTAGATGAAGTCAATGATGCTCCTGAAAACAGTCAAGATAATTTCATTTATAGGGGTAAGTGTCAGAAGGTTGTAGGTATTAAGGGCAAGTTTGTGGTTTTGATTAAAAGTGATGAAGAAATAATGACAAAAGATCCCTGTTCCGAGCTGGACTGTGGTGGAAACGAAAGAGGCACCTGTGTTCGTTTCAATGACATCTTCTTGGCCGGTTGTCAGTGTAAAAGTCCATACTATGGTAAGAAGTGTGAGAAGAGCTTAGAAGATGAAAAGAAGAACTTAATGGGAGATTTGAGTGATGACACTAGCAGTAATCTTGTTACTAACTGATAATGCATTTTGGTGTCGTCAAATCTCATGAAATGACACAAGCTTGCCTGATGCCCTTTTTACACCTGGTATGAAGATTTATTTTTGCTGATGCGTGGACAGTAAGTGGACAATGTCAATACAGGTGTAAATGGGGTCTAAAACATTTTGAACTTTCTGGTTTGGACCACTTCCAAAGGTAGTCGAAAACACATTCGACTGGATTGCTTGCTCTTAGTGTTAATGGACATGCGGTCCAGTAAAGATTTGAAATATTAGATGTGAGACGCTCCCCTTAAAAAGTTGGAAAGAAAACAAAAAGACAGGAAGGTGTAGACAGGGCCTTAAATGACACTCAGACATTAATTACAGTCAGCTGGAGAATTGATAAAGTCACATCTTCATCTGAATATATTGGTGAAGCCCCAAAAGTCCTAAAACATTTATTGTGTCCACCAATTATTATCTTCATCTCTCAACATATTGTTTGGTAAACTCGATACTAACACATGCACAAAAAGATCAGTACTATCTGTAGCTTGATTTCCTGTGCACATTTGTTAGAGCACAATAAGATGCTCAAGATGATATGTTGTGCATGTTAGAGCCATGTCAAATTTGTGCCTGTGCCCTATGGAAATGGAGGAGCCATGGAAATATTACTAGCACAACATTCAACAGCACAGGGTGCCCTACTGTATTTTCAGTCCACACCGAGGACACAACACAATTATTAAGTCTAAAGTTACTAATTAGTTAGCCAAGACAGTTTGCTAATTAAATAAGCAACAAATCTGAAGTAAACAGTAAATGTTCAGTCAATCATTTACAGTCAAACAGAGAAGCTGTTTGTTTTAAACCAAAAATAGGTTTTATCTGTGAAAACACATGAATCCCAGAAACTAAAACTGTAAACTAAACACCTGTCACTTGATTTTAGAGAAACCTAATCTGAACACAATTCCCTTATTTGAGTGTCAAAGTTCAGGATCATTTCATGAGTTTTTTTGATACTTAGCTTGTTTTTGTTCTATGATGATGTATGATCAGTAGGAGCTCAGCTGTAACGCAAACTGCTAACTAAGGCAGGAGGGACTGAATTTCTTTTGTAAGGTAAAACATTTTTTGAATCCATTCTGTGCATTCAGCATTTCATTGTGGGAAATAAATTCCTGTAAAGAAAAGTACCAATTCCTAGACATAATTTGAAGAAATATGTGGTTAAAGTGTGTAAGAAGGTAAAAGTACAGTGACAGTTGACCTGATTTTTTGATGTATCTGCACTACAGTAAATTTTTGTTCCCCCCTTCTTGATATCTCATTTGTCCCCTCATGGGGAAACAAAGAAACTGCATCAAAGACAATAAATTAATTTCATTATTTGTTATTAATATTTTGTTCACCTATTTGTTTTTACACCTCCTGCCTGTTAATGTGAGATGCTTTTCTTGCTTCAAGCCTCTGTCCTGATTTTGTAATCGGCTAAAATGAATATTAAAAATCTGATATTTGCAAGTCTATTTATTTTCATTCACGTTTTTTGCCACTCTCATATTAATTTTGAGTACCTATAGTTATATATTGCATACTTCATATCTTCGATGAGTATTTAGTTTGATCACATTTATAAAAGATAGATACAGTTTTACGATTATTTCTGAAATGAGGGGTAGGCCAAATTAAAGCACGTGCGCAGCAGCGCACCCATTGCCAACAAAACACAGACATCAGTTTCACTCACCGCATGGGGTTCATGTCCGGCATCTTTTAGCGCTGGGACGGCTCCATATATCAGTTTCAAACAATCTCCAAATCCAGCGTTATATCCACCGTTTATATAACATTCATTACCCAAGTGCAGTGAACAAACAAACACCTGAACTGCGCCAACAAATGCTCTCTCTCTCCTGAACACAAGTGAAAGTGACGTCTGTGCATGTTCCTTCTCCTGCTCTCCTTGCTGCCGTGTGCTTTTCCGGGAAAATTGCCCGGAAAAATTGTTACAAAACAGTTTCATATGTTCCAAAAAAACTTTCCGAAACCTGTACGATTGCTGGGGGAGTGAGCACAGGAATACTACGTAATACACCCAACTTGTTTTTTGACAAGTTGAACAAGCAGGTTTAACATTGTAAAGAAGGCAGAATGCTATGAAACACTGTTGCACGGCCGTTTTAATATACATTGTTTACAGTGTGTGTGTGTTAAAACATATATGAAAGTGACCTATATTTGTCAGTTATGGTTACCCATACCCGAAATGTGACCTCTGCATTTAACCCATCCAGTGAGTAGTGAACACACGCACAGCAAGTGGTGAACACACGTACACCCGGAGCAGTGGGCAGCTATCACTGCAGCGCCCGGGGAGTATATATATATATAATATCTATGATATTACCAGTATAAGAAGTTCATCCATTCAAATAGGGACATTTTGGAGTGGCTGAATATTAACTTATAACAGATGGCTTTCATGATGCTCTCGCTTCTGTGCCTTTTACACTGACACATCCTGCATACAATGATTTTATTATTTCATTATATCTAACGTGTCTAGTTAGGTTGTTCTCATAGATTAATACACATGATCTGATCACAGAATCCAATCTTATAAAATATTTGTGACACCCAGGCTACGGTTTCATTTCAGTCATTCATTTCACAATGATTAAAATGTTTGTCATGTCATTACTTTGTCAATATTAAAGATATCAAGGTTATATTGTCAGGGTTCCATCCTTCCTGTTCCAAGATTTCTTGCCTTGTGGACGGGACCGTGACAGTACCATGTCTTGCGTGTATGTTTTGTTTTACGTGGAGACACGTGGCGGTATGTTGTGACAGTTCGCCGCGTGTTTTCCTGTTTTCCGTATAGCTCCGCCCCCTTGTTTCCCCGTTAGTGTTTAACGTTCATCACCTGTCCCATCATCTGTCCGTTTTAGCGTTAAGTTATGTCACCTGCCCGTCCCGATCCCTTTGTCATCCCACCTCATTAGTTTCCTCCTATTTAATGTCCCCGATTCCCTTGCTTTTCGTCGGTTCTTTACACCTACTTGTTTTATGCTTGTGTGCGTTGTCGCTATCGCTTCGTGTTTGGATTACCTGTTCCCCGTGTGTTTGGACTTATTATTTATATTATCCTGGACCTTGTTTGTTTTGCCCCCTCGAGGGAAGTTTTCTGTTTTTGAGTCTTGTTTTAGTTTCTTGTTTGCCCCATCGTGGGATTATTATTTTATCTAATAAATATTTCTGTTTACCCCTTCATTGCTGCCTGCACTTGGGTTCTCTCACTTCCCGTTTCGTGACAAATATTTTCACAGAATGTTATTTACATTATGTAAGATGGTTTTATGTAGAAAACAGTGAATCATAAATAGTGACTTTAGCTGGGTTTTCACAGATTATGTCACAATTATTTATATATATGTGAAGTCAAGTAACAAACAAGATGTTCACGAGTTCACCTACACAGATAACAGTGATATTGATAGGGATAGTGATAAAGCTTGGTTATGAAGGTTATGCGTATTTGGCGTGCTGTCCGGGAAGCGGGCTCCGAGCTCGCCAGATCTATCCGCGCCCGAAACACTCTACCTTGGTACGGGTGAGTGCGCCGAGCTCGGAACCGGTCTGAGCCCAGAGCACACCCCCCGGGGTTCCTGTGGGATAGTGAGCTTGGGAGAGGAGCCGGGGTGGAGGAGGGATGCTTAATCTTAGGAGAACGAGCAGGTAAGATGGTTTCCCTATTTATTAGCGAGCTCGCTAGGGCTGATTGGGTGTACGCTGTGATTGCTGATTATAGACCAGCCGGCTGATTATATGCTCCGGCTCCTCCCGAACTTTGTTAATTAAACATCATTTCACGAGTTCACCTACACAGATAACAGTGATATTGATAGGGATAGTGATATAGCTTGGTTATGAAGGTTATGCGTATTTGGCGTGCTGTCTCGGAACCGGTCTGAGCCCAGAGCACACCCCCATAAAGCAAGAAAGTGGGACAGCCGCCGGAGTACGCATACCCCCCAACGCGATGCTGAATGCTGCGGAGGCGTGGCCTGCATTCGGGTAGAGACAAGAGGATGAGGGCTCCTTAGGAGATGTGGTTCGTTATAAGACGAGAAAGGGGTAGGGGTTCCTCCGAGGATGGTTGAGACTGAGAAGATGAAATACGGGTGCCTGCTGCAGTGATGAGAAGTTTGAATCCACGAGCGGCTGGTAGTAGTGCGTGGAGAGTTGGCCCCATGGGTGTCCCTGTTGTCAAGACTGATACTGGAAAGAGGCGACTGAAGGAGGGAGCCGGCTGCAGCAGAGCGCCTGATGGAGGCTCCTGCTGGGGTGATCGCTGCTGTGATGATTGCTTCCGTAGAAAGTCGTAGGTGGCAGAAAGCGAGGCGGAAGCACTGGCCTCTGCGGAGGCGATCGCTGCGGCGAGACGCCGCACTGGCCTCTGCGGAGGCGATCGCTGCTGCGGCTGCTCGACGCTGGCTTCGACGCCTTAGATGGAAGCACTGGCCTCTGCGGAGGCGATCGCTGCTGCGACGCTGGCTTCGGCGTTTGTGATAGAAGCACGGGCCTCTGCGGAGGCGATCGCTGCGGCGACGCTGGCTTCGACGCCTTAGATGGAAGCACTGGCCTCTGCGGAGGCGATCGCTGCTGCGACGCTGGCTTCGGCGTTTGTGATAGAAGCATGGGCCTCTGCGGAGGCGGTCACTGCAGTGATGCTGGCTTCTGCGCCTTGGATGGAAGCACGGGCCTCTGCGGAGGCGATCGCTGCTGCGACGCTGGCTTCGGCGCTTGTGATAGAAGCATGGGCCTCTGCGGAGGTGGTCACTGCGGTGATGCAAGTTTCTGTGCCTTAGATGGAAGCACAGGCCTCTGCGGAGGCGATCGCTGCTGCGACGCTGGCTTCGGCACTTGTGATGGAAGCGTAGGCTTCTGCGGATGATTCTTAGTTGCGGCACTTGGTTCCCTGCCTAAATTGGGAAAGCTGGCCTTGGCTGAGGCTGTTGCTGTGGCAACGCTGGCTTCTATGCTTGAAATGGAAATGCTAGTCTCTGCCAGACTATTTCCTGCGGCGATGCTGGCTTTCCATGCTTGGGATGGAAGTACTGACCACTGCTGAGGCAGTCGCTGCTGCGATGTTGGCTTCTGCTGTCAAGTCTGCTGCTGCAGAGCCCGAGACTTGGGCACTGGCCCCTGAGGCGGTTGCTGCGGCGGTGAGATCTCTTGTTAGGGAGATTTAGGCTGACATGGAGGAGGTTCGCGCTCATGCGGATAAAGGATGGATTCTCTAGATTATTCGGGAAATTAGGGTTCGATGGGCTTCCCTGATGATGGAGCGATCTGACCTGATGTAGCTCTTGAAAGCTTCCGATGTCCAGCGCCCTAGTGCTTGGGATTTGAGACTGCGAGAGGCCTTTTGGGCGGCTGTGTGCTGCACCTTGCGGAAGGAGTGGCTGGAAAGTGGTGCGGGGATGCCGGATGGACGGCTTTGAGGTTTTGTGAATTGAGGGCGGTTAGTTTGCTGTAACTAATCTGAAATGTGGGGGCGGGGAAAGGAGCAGGAGTGATGATAAGGAGAGATGAGGATTGGGTAATGAAATGTAATGAAATGTTAATGTGTGAAAACTCCTGGTTTGGTTCCTTACTCTTAATGGAATGACATCGTCTCTGAATCGAGTACTGACAGGTCCGATACCGTTGGATGGGTTAGGGGGTTGAAGATGGATGTGGTGGAAATTTCTGAACGTCTTAGAAAGCCGAAGAATGCTAGGATAAACATGGTGTCGAGTGTGCGATCGACGTGTTTGGAGTGGTATCCTTTACGGAGGGTGGAAATGCATCTGGTCAATATATCCAGGGTTATAGGTTGCCTTGCATCCTGACGAGCAGGCTGGGTACGTTGAATGCCCTTGATAAGCATAGATGTTTGGGAGCTGGCTATGGCTGCCGATGGTGAGTTGAATATGAGTTTGTGGAAGAACTGGACTCCACTCATGTAACCTTTAATTGAGCTGGCTTGGAGGTTTTTTGAAGAGTTTAGGAAGGAGATGTAGGAGGTGATGGTGAGGACAGAAAAATCGGGAAAGGGAACGTTGAACGCCTGGTGAAAAGATTTGAAGCTTTTCCATGCAGTGAGATAAGATTGGAGGGTCCTGAGGGAGACGGCTTGGATGATGGAGTTTAGAGAGGCATCGAGGAGGGTTTTTAGGGGGTGGTTAACCGGAATATCAGCTCTGAATAGGGAGGTACCGGTGTTGGCAAAGGGTCTGCTTCGGGCGCCAGCAGCCTGAACTTCTGTCAAGATCTGGGATCTGATGTTCCCCGAAACTGGAGGCGGTTCCAACACTGGTGCGTTAACCGGCACTGGCATTGCTGTTGCCGTGGCCAATGCGAAGTTTGATCGGCTCTGCGGGAGAGAGAAAAGGGAGGGGATTGCGGCCACCTGAGCGGCTAGCGGAGTCATGCTCGCGCTAGCGGCGGCTTCTAAGGGGGCAGTGAAATGGCCGAGGACCGGCGCCTGCATCGCTAGCTGAGGCAGCCTCGCGCTAGTGGTCGACGGAGGCGCCGTGGGCCAAGAGCCAGGGGCGGGGAATGGGTGAGAACGCACCGGAGCTCCAGGTGCTGGCGAGCCAACGTTTCTTGGGTGGCCCGCAGTGTTTACTGCTCGCGGGGCATTGGCTGGAGGTTGGAGCTGGCCTACGGCGAGAGGGACGAGTTGCTGGAAGCCCTCGACCGGACGGATCGTGGTGTCCGTGAAATCCGTTGCGTTACCCGCGCTCGCGGAAGGCCTGCTGTGCAGGCTTGCCAGCGGACGGCCACGGCGAGCTGCATTGGTGGATTGCCCGGGCCGGGAATAAGGAGAACCACGGGCCGTGCCCGGCTTGTAAGGGGTCATTTGCGGAGCGGACTCCGGTGGGGCGGTGTCAGCCAGGGAAGAAGCGTAGAGGCAGTAAATTGGTCATCCGCCTATGGAATTGGACGTCCGCATTGGACAGAGCCTGTCGCAGGCCCTGGACAGTCCATTTCTGGATGGCGGGGATCGTGTTGTGAGTGGAGGTGTAAGAAGAAGCCGGTGAAGGCGGTGGACGTCTCTCTGGGGCAGGTGATGAAGTGCCGCCTCTGGTTTTAGCCTTGCGAGGTGCGGAACGTCGGAGCTGGCGGCCACGTGATGAAGCCGGGGAATCCATTACTGAATCCGACCCCGAGCTGGACCGATGGGACGCGCTCGTCGGCGCTGAAGGATTGCGGTTTGTGGATACGTCGTCAATGACGGAAGTCTCGGACATAGCGTCGAGCTAAAAGTTGATGCTTAATCTTAGGAGAACGAGCGGGTAAGATGGTTTCCCTATTTATAAGCGAGCTCGCTAGGGCTGATTGGGTGTACGCTGTGATTGCTGATTATAGACCCGCCGGCTGATTATATGCTCCGGCTCCTCCCGAACTTTGTTAATTAAACATAATTTAGAGAGATAGGGGGGGGGGGATTCACAGTACATAGTAATAAGCACGTAAAAAGCACATTACCATACATAGTGATCTCTTGCCATCGTCCTGGTTTTAAGTGTGTAGCGATTTTAGCTGCATGTTAAAATAAGGATGAGTTTGTCTCACCAAATATGATTCTCCACCAGATCTTTCAAGATCACATCCATGAAATGAGTTATTTAAAACATCAATTTCAGTCAAGGAATTAGTTTAGCTCAAAGGAAAATACGTACAATAATCGTTATTAAAGATACATATTTTACAGTCTCTGATTAGTAATATAAAGTATAACAATACTTGTATGCATTCGGCCGGCGAATGGGTCAATGATATTATACACTTAACGTTATCTCATGGCCATAAGTAATTTACCAAACAGGATTTAGAGCAGAGGTAGCATTTTAAGTGACCAGTTTGTGAGCGTGAGCACAGAAAACCCATCACAAATGAATATATGTCTGTTTATTAAAACACTACTCTACATGGTAAACATAATGACGACACAAACAAATACATGAAACACAAACACGCTATGAAGCGCAGAGAGAGAGAGTGAGAGAGAGAGAGAGAGAGAGGGAGAGAGATGGGGAGAGGGCATGGCCGCGAGGCAGGCAAAACGTGTCTGAAAACCAATAAAATCATTTTTCACAAAGATCTCTTTATGCAGCTATTCTATACATAGAATTGGATACTTGCTATCTCTGTGCTGGACCAATATCCATTTGCACGTGGAAGGAAATCTTGAATGGTTTCAGAATGCAGTCCTGTTGAAACGCTGAGTTTAGGTGTCCGAAGATCCATGGCATAATCGGACTCCCCAGAGGGGAGCCACAAGCAGGGGTGTCCGTTGGATTGTCCTCTGCGTTTTCTTTCTTTTTCCCCCGAAGTTTATCGATGATGGTCTTTTTAAATGCATAACTGCCCTGCCCCCAGCGCCATGAAAGGGATAAGTGGACCAGAGAAAGTTCCGTTGTTTCTCATGGTGCCTCATTTGCATAGCACTGACAGTATGGTCAGTTTTTATGGACATAGTATGATGCATGCTTTGTTTTTATAACATAGCTCATCATATAGGGAATTAGGAGAGGAGTAGTTACATAGGAAACTTGCTAGGCTTTGAGCTGTGAATCCCAACGTATGAATACATCGAACGAACCCAATGGCACGAGTGCCAACACACAACCTAGACATTTATAGAAAAGGACAGTTGTTTAATCACCTATTGTGGCTCGCATCAAATTCAAATCCCTCCTGGCCTACAAGTCCACCACTGGTTTGGCTCCCCCTTATCTTCTTTCGCTAATGCAGACGTATGTACCCACCAGATCTCTGCGCTCTGCAAACGAACGACGTCTTGTGGTGCCATCCCAAAAAGGTAAGAAATCGATCTCACGAACCTTCTCTGGATCGCTACCACTTATGTGGAACTGAATGGGGGAGTGTGCTGTTCTGTTACCAACATTTTTCAAAATATCTTCCTTTGTGTTCTGAGAGGAAAGAAAGTCATACAGGAAATGACAAGAGGGCGTGCACATGATGACAGATGACATGATGACAGAAGTTTCATTTTGAAGGTGAACTCCTTTAAGTTTTTAAGGCTTGTGTTTGTTTTTCATTTAAATATAGGTTTTATGTAGAAATGGTTACATTGTCGCTTTATAGTGTTTGTTTTTCATTTCTACCTAATGTGGTTTGGAGAAGCAATGGTTATATTGTTGCTATATAGTAAAATTAGTTAAAGCAACCAAAATGTTATGGAAAAGCACAGTGTTCACCAATAAGTAATTTATTTAACTTAACTTAAAGTGTAACCAGTTTCTTCATTTGATTGACATTGTAATATATTTTTTGTTTTCTCTTCTTAAAGCATGCTATCTGCTTCAGGATTTAGTAAACAATACTGTACTATGTGTTGACACAATAAACACAGGTTCCCCTTCAGTCGGTCTCTCGACGTTGTGTTGAGAGACGACTGGGGTTTGATCTTGAGAACCTATCATCTCCGAGAGGAATTTCTAAACGCCAATAGGATTGGCGAATGGCACGCCCACGCCAGTCTCCGCCCCGTACATACGGGTATAAAAGGAAGATGGCGGCGGTCATTCACTCACCTTTTGTTCTTCGGAACTAGTGCAATTTATGTTGCATGTTATTTTCTTCGAGAGTGTTTCTTCTCCTGCCGGCGCGACGCGGAAGCAGCGGATCCCTTCTCGTGACGGCCTTCCACTCGACATTCGGCAGTTTACCACAGAGCCTATTCTAAAAGAGCATATTTCTCCAGCTGCTGAGCATGTCTCGCAGCTGTGTCCTTAGGTGCGGCAGACTCATCCCCGAGTCAGACGGCCATGAAACCCGCATCACATGTTTGGGCAACAAGCATGCTGAAGCCGGTTTCGTTGATATGATATGTTCTGTCTGCGAGGACATGTCTATCAAGGTGTTGCGGTCACGGCTGGCGACGTTCTTCGGGACTGTTGCCGCCAACCCGCTCGCTTGTCAGGCGAGTCTGACTGCCGCTTCGGCGAAGTCGACCGCCTCGACGAGCAGCGGGGGTGATATGGGGATCTCTATGGATGTCGCTCCGCCAGCTCCGGCTCGGCGGACCGCCCATACCCCAGTTCGCGCACCTGGTGCGTCCCCGATGGACGGCGGTTGACCGTTCCATAGCGGGAAGGCTCGTAAACGGGATGAGGACGAAATCTCTGTCGCGGCATCGGACAGCTGCCTACTGGCATCTGACGCGGACGATCTCTCCGAGCTCCCGCCCACAAGCGGTAGAGCTCGTGATGGGAACCGACGCGGAGATGTCGGCCGTGCTAACCCGGGCGGCCGCGAGCATCGGGTTGAGGTGCGTCACGCCCTCCCTGAAGCGCTCGCGGCTGAACGAACGGTTTCTGGGGGCGGGGCGTGGTGAAAAACCGTGAACCACCCAGGTGACGTTCTCCCGGAGGTGCATGAGGAACTCACGAGGTCGTGGAATGCGCCCCTTTCGGTGCGTTCCACACTTGTGAGCTCTACAGCTGTGACTTCCCTGGAGGGCGGAGCAGCCCGAGCCTATGTTGACAGCCCACGGGTGGAGCGTGCTGTAGCGGTGCAACGGTGCCCGCGACGGCTGCCACCTGGGGGGCGTCGACCTAGACTCCCGTCCAGAGCGTGTAGGCTCTCCTCGATATTCGGGTCGAGGGCTTATAACGCTGCTGGACAGACTGCTTCCGCTCTCCGCGCTACGGCGATCCTCCAGGTCTTTCGGGCTAAAGCCCTGAAGGACCTGGATGAAGGGAAGCCTGACCCCACTCGCATGAGTGAGTTGCACACTGCCACAGACCTCGCGCCCCGTGCGACGAAGGCCACGGCAGGAGCACTGGGTCGGACGATGCCCACTATGGTGGCCTAAGGAAGGCATCTGTGGCTAAGCCTTGCACAGATGGGTACGTTCAGAAGGTCCGCCTTCTGGACACGCCTATCTCGCAAGCCGGGCTGTTTGGAGACACCGTGGAGGACGTCATTAGTTCTCCGCGGTGCAGAAGCAGACTAGGGCAATACCGCAGATATTGCCTCGCCGCGGCATGACCACCCACAGGTCGTCACGTCCCCGAGCGCAGCCTGCTTCCCGACAGCCCCGCCCCTCCGCAGTGGTGCCTCCGGCGCAGGGCTCTCCCAGAGGGCAGCCCGCCCGAGACGCAGACCAACACGGAGGAGAGCGACCCCCCCCCGTCAGCAGCCCGCAAGGGAGGACCCCAAGCGGCCCTGACGGGACGAACCCGGGGGAAACATCGGGTCCGACTCTGCCATTCTTCGCGGGGTCGGGACGAGACGCTACCTGCCGCGTCTCCATCATGTCCGGGCCTTTTCCAAGGCCCAGCACCCACCTCCTCATTAAGAGAGTTGTCTTCCCTGGGTTCCCTTCCTCCACAGCACCCTCAAGCAGACGGTGGTGAGGATGGATAGCGCGGCCGAACACAACCTCCACGTGACGTTGGTCGACCAGCGCCCACAAAGCAGGTAAGTCAACAGAGCCGTCAACCTCCCCCATGGTGCGAGGTGACCGTTCTATCAGCCATCGAACCAGCCCTCCCAGGTATGGTGAAGGAGATCGCCTCTCTGACCCCGTTGTCACGGTGCATCAGCCCGTCTCGGTGGCTGGAGAGGACGATCCATCTCGGTTATACGATCCAGTTCGCCATGCGCCCACCGAAGTCTCGGGGCATTCCGTTCACCTCGGTGCGAGGAGGGAATGCCCCCGCACTTCGGGAGGAGGTCGCCACCCCGCGGCGAACATGTGGTCGATTCCGTCCTGATAACCGAGATGTCCTTGGGGTTACACCTATACTTCATAGTGCCTGAAAAAAGGGGGGCGGGGCAGCGCCCCATCTTGGATCTGCATCTCCTAACAGGCACCTCCGGCTGCAGTTAGGATCTTGACGCAGGTACACATCTTGGCTTCAGTTCGTCACCAGGATTGGTTCGTGGCAATCGACCTGAAGGATGCGTATGTCATCCTCCCTCGACACCGGCCGTTATGCGGTTCGTGCTCGAGGGAAGAGCGTGGCAATACAGCATCCAACCCTTCGGTCTGGCCCTGCCTCCTCGGGTTTGTATAAACTCAGTGAGGCCGCCTTGTCCCCTCGGGTACAGGCGTGCGATTCTCAGCTGTCTCGGCGACTGTTGCCTTGGGCACACTCGTGAGATGTTGGGTACGCGAGGGACCTCGTGCTTCGGCACCTAGACCGTCTCGGGCCTCAGGTCAACTGGGATAAGAGCCTGCTCACCCAACGCTGAGCACCTCTTCTCTCGGTATGGAACTAGACTCTGTATTGGATACCAGCGGCTCACTGCGAGCACGCACAGTTAGTGCTGCACTACCTGACACGGATCAGGTAGGGTCCAGCGGTCCCACCGAAAACACTTCGGAGGCTCCTGGGGCATGTGACATCCTCGGCAGGGGTATCCCGCTCGGGTTGATGTCCATATGACCGCTTCAGCACTGGCTTCAGAGTCGGGTTCCGGGAACGGCGTAGCACCCCAACGCTAGGCGGATGACGGTTACGCCTCAGTGCTGGTGTACCCTCATTCCTGGTCAGATTTGACCCTTCCGAGTAGGGGTTCTGCTCGGGCAGGTCGAGGCGCGTCGTGGTACGGCTGACGCCTCCCTGAAGGGATGAGGGGCAGTGTGCAACGGGCACGCAGTAGCGGACTGGGACGGGTCCCAACTGTGACGGCACATAGTGCCTGGAGTTGTCGACTGTCCTCTGGCACTGAGGAGGCTTTTGCCCCTAGTGCAGGACATACATGCTAGTCCGGTCGGACAGCACATCTTTTTTGCCGTGGCGTACTCATTCGAGGGCGGCACACGCTCACGGCGAAAGTCGCAACCCGCCCGACGCCTCCCCCTATGGAGTCAACAAGTCTCTGCAAGCACATTCATGCTGGAGAACCTGTACCGGACAGCCTATGCGCTCTCTCGGCAGGGAACTCCCCGTGGAGAATGGCGACTCCATCTCCGCGCAGTTCGGCTTGATGGAGCGGTTCGGCAGCACACTGCCTGAACCCCACCCATCCTCGCTTGGGCCTCCCTGACCGAGGGTTCCCTCGGCAGGGACGCCCTAGCGCACAGCTGACCGCGAGACAAGAGGAGAACCCCCCCCAGTGAGCCTCCCTGCACAGACCTGTGCAGGGTCAGGGAGGAGTGGCACCAAGTTCTGCGAGTTGCGCCGTCCTGGCCCAACCAGACTTGGTTCCCAGACCTGATGGCTCTGGTGACAGCCCCCCCCTGACCGATTCCCCTGACGATCTCCCGCAGGGGAAGGGCATGGTGTGGCCCCCTTTCCAGGCCTCTGGATCTTCCATGCCTGGTCCTTGACGGGACGAGGAGAGTTTGAGCGGCTTGCCGCCGACGGTCCATAGGACATCCGGCTGGCTAGAGCCCCCGCCATGCAGCTTATGGCTTACAAGTGGCGTCTCTTCTCATCCTGGTGTTCCTCCCAAGGAGAGAACCCACGGAGTTGCCGATCAGGTTAGTGTTGACATTTTTACAGCAGAGACTAGAGAGTAACCTCTCCCCATCCACATTGAAGTGTGTGTAGCCGCTTAGCCGCTCAGCACGACATGTGGAGGGTAAGTTTCTCGGTCACCTCGACCTGGTCACTAGGTTCCTCTAGGTGCGAGGAGGGTAGTTCCACCTCTCACACCCTCTTGAGCGTTCGAGCCCCTCGGAGACGCCTCTCTTCCTCGGTAACGATGAAGTCTGCGCTCCTGACGGCGCTCGCTTCATCAGGAGGATGGGGAACCTTCAGGCTTCCGTGTCCTCGGGGTGCCTAGAATTGGCCCTGGTAACTCTCACGGGATCCTGAGACCCAGGCCCAGTTACGTGCCCAAGGTTCCCATCATTCTTTCCGTCAGATGGTGAGCCTGCAGGCGCTCCCCTCCGGGAGAAAGACCCAACCTCTACGTGCTGTGTCCTACGCGCATACCGCGTTGTTCATGACCGCACACAGAGCCCTTAGAGCTCTGAGCAGCCGTTGTCTGTTCCAGAGACAGCCCCAGGGGAGGACTGTCTCCAAACAGAGTTGGCGCGCTGGATTGTGAATGCCGTTTGGCGTACCAATCCCCTGGTCAATGCCTACTTGTAGTGAGAGCCAACTCCTCACGGAGCGTGGCCTCCTCGTGGACATTGACCAAGAGCGCCACTCTGGCAGACATATGCAGTGCTGCGGGTTGGGCTACGCCCAGTACCTTCATGAGGTTTTGCAATCTCTGAGTGGAACAGGTGTCAGCCCGCGTCCGACAAGGATAGGGGCCGGCATCTGGCCTGGACGTACGCCTGCGAAAGCGCCTTCTCCCCTCTTCAGGCGAGTAGCGTGCGCTATCAGCCTCCCTACTATTCCCCCCTTAGGGTGAAGTATAGGCTTCCATCCATCATTAGCATGGCATTTGGTAATAGATCGGGCGGAGCGATCTGTTTGAACCAAGTCCAGTACTGGTAGAGTCACCCCTAGTCAGGCGGACCCCTATACTTGGACTAATGCCCCATACGTAGTGACTCCCCTACAGGGTAGTCCCGTATGTAGATTCTTCACGTTTTCCCCTATAGGCGAATCTGTGATCCTCCGGTGGCTCTCCACCGAGTATACTGTCCCCCGAGTCGGTTGACACATTCCTGCATGCGCTCTCCCCATGGGAAGACCATGCCTTATACCTCCACATATACCTCCCCACGTGGTAGGATGTGGTCTCCGCAACACACTCTTCATGGGAGAGTAGTGTTTTTTCCCAGTGCGGCCCGGAAGGGACCTCGTTACAGGGGTAACGCCACCTTCCGTGATGACCGTCAGTAGAAGCTCTTCGTATGTCTGATACTGAATCCACTGGAAGATTACATCTCGCGATAGCGTTCAGTCTTGACTCGCAGGGCCAGTCACTGTCGCTCCGCTAGAGATCGTAATGCGGCATAGTGCCGTGGCGTGTGTAGATACTTCCCCAGTCGTCTCTCAACACAACGTCGAGAGACCGACTGAAGGGGAACGTCTCGGTTACGTATGTAACCTCGGTTCCCTGATGGAGGGAACGAGACGTTGTGTCTTCATGCCACACCACTGCGCCGACCCGCTGCAGTGACGAGAGACACTCTCTCAGGTTCCTCAGCACAAAGGTGAGTGAATGACCGCCGCCATCTTCCTTTTATACCCGTATGTACGGGGCGGAGACTGGCGTGGGCGTGCCATTCGCCAATCCTATTGGCGTTTAGAAATTCCTCTCGGAGATGATAGGTTCTCAAGATCAAACCCCAGTCGTCTCTCAACACAACGTCTCGTTCCCTCCATCAGGGAACCGAGGTTACATACGTAACCGAGACGTTTTCCCATAAGCTTTTCTTTTTGTTGTTATGTGTTGTTAATGTCAGTACAGCAAGCATATAAGTTTTATAGATCAATCGTAAGCGTTTATAAACATTTACAAACGATGAATAGTTTCAACTTTAGATTGGGTACTGCAAAAACATGCACTAATAATTAACAAATGATTTGTGTAAATAGTAGAAGTACTGTATGTTTACACACCATAAACAAAGAACAAAGGTGTAACCTAAACAGCTTGGTTGTGAGTTTATGAATAATTTGTTAACATGAATAATCAACTCAGTCCCACGGCAGTTCATGATATAGTCAAAAAAAATGTAATCTATCGGTTCGTGATGGTGGACACGAATTTCAGTCTTTTTTCGTATCACTCAGCACGAACTTCCATCTAATGTATTTCATTGGGAAAAAAAATTCTTGACCTCCACCACGAACATAACCCAAATCAAAGTTGTATAATGCCAGTAAAATAAAATAAGCTTAATAGAGAGGTTTTCATCATAAATGTATTTATAAAACATAACTTGCAATTGTTGATCTGGTTGTACACATTCCAGTTGTGATTACATTTAGTATTTCTGTCAGCATTACCCATGATCCTCAGCCTCTGGAGCCCGGCCGCGCTCGAACCACTGTCCAGGTGAGTTACGAGCTAATGACTAATGATCACGGTTTGTTTAAATGTTGCAATTGATGCCTTTCTTTCTGGTCCAAAAAAATATTTTTATTCACTTCTTGGCCATCATCACTATTAATAGAAACATAACTAAAACACTGCACACTGATGCATTTGGGCCTTCAGCCTTCCCAAGCCTGTGCGTATAATTAACATGTGTAACTGTTATATATAATTAGTCAGTGAAGTTGCCTGCCTGCTTCTGACTCTCACAAGCTCTCTTTATACAGTACATCAGTCTGTCTGTTTGTCTGTATCTGTTTGCGTTGTAATGACCTCCAAACATAAACTTGACTCACAGGATCCCCACAACCAAGAGGAGAGACGTATGGCTCTTGAACTGAAACTAGACCGTGTTCTAGCTGAAGCCAGGGTAAGAGTTTATTTACCTCAATCATTTTACTTGAACATTTGTGGATGGGTGACAAATTAAAGTAAAAATTTGATGAACGTAGAAGAAGGATGAGTGCAGAAGATTACATGCAGGTACGTTGCATGATGCATTAACATCCTATAATGCTCTGTGGCAGGTGTAACTGAGGGAATATATTTTGGTGTTACAGAGACTTGGGGCTCTATCATACACGCGGCGCAATGCGGCACCAGGCACGACACAAGTGTTTTTTAGGGAATGGGAGATGAGACTCTGATGGGTTTACTGCACGTTTTGCCCAAAACACACCCATGACTCATTAAGAGAGTAGGGACAACCCTTTTAGACCATTTGTCCTGTCCTTAAACTAGCAAAAATGGATTCGGACACGCCCTAAGTTCACTTGCGCTTTAGCCCATGTGTTCAGATCGTTAAAATAGGGTGCTTGGAGAATCTATGGCAAGGTTCATTTTAGCCATTCATCACCTTACTAACACACTATGTTGTGTTTTCCTTTCACTGATCACCTGTCTTTTGGATCCAGTATCTTTAACAACATCAATCTTACAAGAAATACTCCCTTCAACACACAGACAGCAGCTGTGGAGAGGAAACGTGCACGCTCTGTAGGAGACCCTCCACAGACATCCTAAAGGGACTTTTTGGGACATGACAAGCCGAGGAGGAGGCAAGGAGGGCGACGCCAAGCTTCAGCTACCGGTTATATCTGAAATATTTTACATTTGTCTATTGTAGGAATTTCCTGTGTAAATGTAGAACTAAATCAAGTTAGAACAGTGTAATTGATGGTTGAGAGTTTAAAATATTCCGATATCTAAAGGACATTAACAAATGAATAACCTTTTAGTGGCACTGTAGTAGAATAAAGTAATAATCCCCAAAAAGCAGTGGGTTACAGTGCATTTTATAAGGGCGTTGGGGCACGACGTGAAGCGGAGTTCCACCGTTATAAAATGCACTGAAACCCACTGCTTCGCGGGCTTATTGCTTTTATAAAACATTTACTCCATATGCTTAGCAAGGTTTCATAAAATAAAGTGAATAAAATGATATTTAGGCTATGTGGTGCGGTCGGACGTTATATATCACAAAGAACATAACATAAAAATGTCTGAATTGTTCAGTTTTGGGTCAAAACAAACAAGCAGTGATAGCCTAACATGTTTTTATTCTTCTATGTTTTTCAGTCACACACACCCGGTCGAATGCTCCCTTGCATCCAGTGTGGAGGTTCCACTTACTGTTCCCTCAGCAGAGCTAAATCCTCAAGAGCAATTTGGTCCATGTGTGATTAACTCTTTCCTGCTATTGACAGTTATCGCAGTTATCTCATCATTTAAAATCAACCATTCCCTGCCAAAGACGAGTTATTACTGCAATCGGCGTTTGTACTGTTGTACAGCATGTGGCGCTGTTACACACCTTTGGAAAAAGTACAGAATCTCTGAACCCAGAACATATATATCTTACCTGTTTTTAATGATTGTTCCGAGTGTAATCTGGGCGGAATCTTTGACAAAAAATGTCAATTATCTCTAATACTCTTCATACAGAAGAAGCATCATCAATCCGGAAGTCGGCCATGTTGGAGGCACTCGGACGTAAACAATATCATGGATTGCACTGTGAATGCGCTACTCAATACACTGTCTACTGATATATTATTGTTGCTCCAGCTACCGCTAGGGTAGTTTGTTATTCATACAAGCTTATATCTAGTTGTCTTATCTTTTGTCCAGGTACTTCATTCTCAGCGAATACAAGAAAAGCCTCTGGAACCCTGGGTAATTGCAGAAAAGTCTGGAAGGATTCTTGGAGCCCACTGTACTTGTATGGCTGGCCTGGGGGAGACGTGCACACATGTCGCTGCTTTGTTGTTTCTGATTGAAGCAACAGTGAAGTTAAGACTCAAAGACAGTGACACAGGAAAAGGGCATATTGGATGTTACGTACTGGAATGTCAAAAGTGGAGTTCAAGGAATATCGAGAGATTGCCTGTTTTGTAAAATAGCTGCAAAGAGTGAATGTGCTGGTAATGTGCAGTCACTTGAAAAAGAAAGTGACAGTTCTACTGTAAAAGAAAGCAGAACACAGCCTCCTAACAGTAATGAATTGTCATCGTTATTCAACACTCTCAGCACAACTGGCTCAAACTCTGCAGTTTTATCCCTGATTGAGCCTTAATCGGACGATTTTTTCCCAAACCAATGAGTGAAAACTTTTCCCTGGTGTTGACTGAACTGCGGAATGAGGAGGCAATTCACACGGACTACAGTGAAGTTTTGTCCATTCGTAATGATTTAAACATTTCAGTATCTGAAGAGCAATAGCTTCAAGGGATCAAGCTTCTTCTAAACTGGGTTCAGTTTGGTGCTGGTCGAATCACAGCATCTAAAATGAAAACTGTATTTTGTACTGATCCCAATCAACCAGCTCAGTATGCTTTCCCCAATCATATACATTTACATCAGAAGCTACTACCTGGGGATGTTCTCATGAGAAATTTGCACTTGATATGTTTACAGATGAACATAAGAAATCTTATGAGCATGTGAAAGTGCACAAGACAGGTTTTTTCATTAATCCATGTGTGCCATTCCGCGAACCCCCCGGCCCCATCCATCACATGCGTCAGCTGCGCGTGACGAGCGCGCTTTTCCTTGCGCATGTTAGAGAATATCACTTCGCAAGCTGAAGCACATAGATTGAAAGTAACAACAAATTCATATTCAGTAACTAATTCTCCTTAAAAGTGATATCTGTGTTTTAAATAGTCACGCGACTTTCTAAAAATACGCTGCTGTCAGGACTTTTTTCTCCAAACCACAAAAGCACTTTGAATACTATTTATTTGTAAGTCGCTATTGATAGAAGGTAACCGTGTGTCAATGCAGCTTTCATGAAGAATAATCACTAAAATCCTTCAGGTCTCGCGCGATGTTTGAGATTTGCGCGCGCCCAGAGAGTCAGAGCACTGTACTAAACGGAGTTCTCTTTCTTACTCTGAAACGGACATATAAACACAAAACAACGTCACAATTCCCATATTAAAAAGAAACCTTGTAAGGGTATTTAGTTTCGTGACCAAACAGTTGGGAAACTAAACACGTGTGTTCCACTACATTGCGCGAGCTCTTAAAGGGGCAGCAGCATAATAAAGATATCTGTTTATAATGTTCGTCAAACAACAAAGGACGGGCCCAAAAACACTCACTGCTATTAAAGGAATTTTGTTCTCAACAAATAAAGGAAGAAAGTAGCTTTAAGAAAGATGTGCTTTAAATATGGAAAAGTGTTGAAATAGAGTTTACATATACAATAAAATAATTTAAATATAAACAATGATTTGTATTAATATCTAATTGATTTATTAATGCATTAAATACATTTCAATGAAGTTTTATTGATTATCTTTTCTTACCTCACCCCACGACTCTGGTGCTATTCAATTAAAGGCTAGTGCCACCAACTGAATAACTCTAGTGCCACCACTCTCAAGTGTTAGTCTAGAGCCCTGTTCTGACAAGTTTACGTTTACATTAGTTTTATTTATTTCATTTTGGTTTACCTAGGGTTACTTGTCATGGTTCCACCTCTCCTTGTCAGGTATTTCTTGGTCTAGAGGTGGAATCATACAGGATCCTTTGTTTCCCTAGTCTGCGTCATCGTTGCTACCCTCCTGTTTCCTAGTTTGTGTTAATTAGTTTATCCCTTGCACCTGTTCCCTCTTGATTTGCTCCCCTTTAAAACATCCTCGTGTTCTTTGTCCTGTCTGGTTCATTGTATGTATGTAAGTGTACGTTCTGTAGCTTTTTTGCTTACACCCTGTGCCTTGTGCCTTGTGCCTTGTTCCTGGTTCCTGTTTCCCTCGTGTCTTGTAAGTGTAGTTTAGTTCAGTGTAAGTGTTTGCTCCCAGTGTTTATTTTATAGTTTAGTTAGTCCTTGTTCTTGTTTTGTTTATATATATTATCTTGTCTTGTTTTCCCCCTCGTGGGTTTTGTTTTGCCTCTTTGTCTTGTTTTGTGTTAATAAATTATCGGTTAACCCCGTCATCCCTGCCTCTGCCTGCATTTGGGTTCTCCCCCTCCAGTTCATGACAGAATGAACCAGCACCAACGAACCCAGCAGGCAGCTACGGCTAAGGAGATCGCTGCAACAAGAGGCCACCAAGCCCACGTCCTGTTTGGCCTCAGGCAGCAGGGGAGGTTCATAACGGACTTTGCCTTGGACTTCCTGGCTTCAGCGCGGTCCTCGGGGTTCAACGAGGCAGAATTAAAAGTAATTTTTAATAGTTGCCTCGACGAGCCCCTAGGTCCCGCTGAGATGCGCCAGCTGAAGCCCCTGGGATTCGCGGATTCTGTTCAGACCCTGCTGGATCGTGAGTGGTCCAGAGAGTTGGCTAGAGCGGATTCTTCCCTGGGGCTAGCCACGATTTCCGAGGGTCGTACCCTTCAGATCGGGGTCGTGGGTCTCTCCCCCCAGCCTTCTCCCCCTCCCCATCCTCCAGTGTCCGCAGACGGCGTCAACGGAGGGAGTCGTGGGACTCTCCGTCCGACTCCTCTGCCACGGAGCTAGCCGTGCCTCCCACCACCTCTCTTCCGTCGGCCGCACTTCCCGTGGGCCGCTCCCGGAGGAAAAGGAGAGGAGTGCAGTCTAGTCCGTGGTCCCCCCGAGTCCGGTGGTCCCGAGTCCGGTGGTCCCCGAGTCCGGTGGTCCCGAGTCCGGTGGTCCCGAGTCCGGTGGTCCCGAGTCCGGTGGTGTCAAACCCCAAATATTTTTTGGGGGGGCGCCGTGGGGAGGTGACGGTCCGAGCGGCCAGCCCGGCCGCAGATTCTTCCCAGCAACCGGCACCAACCAGGCACCAAGCCCGGTCCAGCAACCGGCACCAAGCCCGGTCCAGCAACCGGCACCAACCCGGTCCAGCAAACCGGCACCAACCGTTCCAGCAACCGGCACAGAACGCTGCCCAGACAGAACGCTGCCCAGCAACCGGCACAGAACGCTGCAGAACGCTGCCCAGCCGATGTTCCAGCCGTTGTCCTTTCCACCGGCATTCCAGCCGGCCGTCCAGCCCTGTCCTGCCCGGCATTCCAGCCGGCCGTCCAGCCCTTGTCCTGCCCGGCATTCCAGCCGGCCGTCCAGCAGCCGTCCAGGGCATTCCAGCCGGCCGTCCATCCAGCCGGCCGTCCAGCCCTTGTCCTGCCCGGCATTCCAGCCGGCCGTCCAGCCCTTGTCCTGCCCGGCATTCCAGCCGGCCGTCCAGCCCTTGTCCGTCCGTCCAGCCCCCTGCCCGCATTCCAGCCGGCCGTCCAGCCCTTGTCCTCGGCATTGCCTTGTCCTGCCCGGCATTTCAGCCGGCCGTCCAGCCCTTGTCCCTGCCCGGCATTCCAGCCGGGGTCCAGCCCAGCAGTCCTGCCGGGGACAAGAACAGTTTTCCCCAGGACTTCCCCTGTCAAGCCTCCTGGGGCTCCGTGCCCCTGCGCGCCCCCAAGGGCTGGAACTTCCCCACCCAGCCCTACCCCTTCTGGACTTCCAATGTACTCTTGTTTGCCCCCCCCCCCCCCTCCCTTGTTTATTATTTTTATTGTCCCACCCTAACCCGTTGATTTTTCTTGCCTGTCTGCCCCTTGTCATGTTTGCCATGTCTTGTTTGGTCTTGTCAGTGTCCCAGTCTGTCTTGTCTTGTTTGTGCCTTTGAGGAGCATCAGGTTGCTGCTCCTTAAGGCGGGGGTTCTGTCATGAATCATACAGGATCCTTTGTTTCCCTAGTCTGCGTCATCGTTGCTACCCTCCTGTTTCCTAGTTTGTGTTAATTAGTTTATCCCTTGCACCTGTTCCCTCTTGATTTGCTCCCCTTTAAAACATCCTCGTGTTCTTTGTCCTGTCTGGTTCATTGTATGTATGTAAGTGTACGTTCTGTAGCTTTTTTGCTTACACCCTGTGCCTTGTTCCTGGTTCCTGTTTCCCTCGTGTCTTGTAAGTGTAGTTTAGTTCAGTGTAAGTGTTTGCTCCCAGTGTTTATTTTATAGTTTAGTTAGTCCTTGTTCTTGTTTTGTTTATATATATTATCTTGTCTTGTTTTCCCCCTCGTGGGTTTTGTTTTGCCTCTTTGTCTTGTTTTGTGTTAATAAATTATCGGTTAACCCCGTCATCCCTGCCTCTGCCTGCATTTGGGTTCTCCCCCTCCAGTTCATGACAGTTACTGCTCTAAAAAACATATAAAACTAAAGTCAAAAAAGTTCAAGTAAACAAGTTAAATTGTTGTTGTTGTTATTATTAATAAGATGGATGGATGGTTATTATTAAGTTAAAACGATTGTTTTAAAATGAGTGTTCTGTAGCATTGCTTGTGCCATGGCATGAACCCTGCCCTCACATCGAACCGAACCGAATCAAATCGAACTGTGGTCCAAAAACCGTCGTATGAACCGAACCGTGGCAATGTTGTATCGTTACACCCCTAGTAACAATGGATGTTCATGTTTCTAATTCCAAAAAACGCTTTATATTTCACATATTTCAAGTCTATTGTTCATCGCTGTCCCACTTCTCACAAAACGACTGGATTTCTTCCGGTCTATATAAAGTCCCTCCTTCCAAAAATGCTCTGACCAGTTCTTTAGTGATTGGCTTCCGCTTCCCAGGCCGTTGTGATTGGTCGGTTTCCCTCTCACATGTATTCATAAACTTTGGCTTTTAGCAAAAAAACGTAACAATGGCGTCAACTTCACTATATCAGTTAAAAACATGTGTCAATCAAAGTGTAACAGAGGTCTGCTAATGCATGTGCAAAGTCAATCTATGTTAGAGATCAAATTTTTTTCCTACTATGGCAAGGGGAAGGACACCGGACCGAATGGCGTCAGAACGGTTATTTTAAGTGCCAAAGTTAGCGACAAGACGTCCTGTAGATCCTGATATGGTGTAATATCTCATTTGTATCCCATACCACTAGATGGCAGACATGTAGTACTTCGATTCTAGACCAAAATCACGTAATGTTCCTATTCAAAGTGTTCCAGCAAATAGCAGAGCAAGTGAGCTATCGTGTCATTGAAACGGATGCCGTTTAGTTCAGAGCGTCAGAGTAAATTGTGAGATTTATGAGAGAAAATCGCCAAATGACTAATAAAAGGTTGTACCGCGAGGATGTGTTACGAATATTATTCACCGATTCTTACACAGAAGGGAAATATTTGCATTTTAGAAATCACGATCGGTCGTCTAATGAACGCGCGTCTCCCACTACATCTGTGCAGCACAATGGTGCCGCCTTGCAAGGCGCGAATGTTCATGAAGCACAAACGAGCGATCATTTCGACACTTTGCCTAACGGAGATGGGGGTGGCAGGGGTGAACATGGTCGTAGTGTCCATAGGAGAGCTGTTGGTAGAGGCAGCTGATTGGGCAGGTAGCTGGTCAACTGATCAAAAAATAGGCACATGCATTTTACTATGGCACAGTAATATAGTAATAATTTTACTATAGTTACTAATAGTTTTACTGTTGATTTCCTCTTTTCCTGATCATGTGGAAGGAATAACAACATGTAAATAAGTTAAAAAATCAATTCAATATCTACTATTTCCTGAATATTACTGATGAACTGATCAGAAAGTAGATTACTGTTCATATGCGTTTTACTACTATAAAGTATAGTAATATAGTAATAATTTAGTACTTTCTCCTGTTTTAGTTGGTTAACTCTTTTCTGATCATTTGGAATAAGGATCAAAGAGTAAAAAAACATGCTAATTAGTTCAAACATCAATTCAATATCTGCTATTACCTGAATATTATGAAATTCAAGTTGGCTGCCCCTGATGACGTCATAATATGCAAATTAGATGAGTATATTTACACCCCACATAAACTTTCGGTCATGCCCAACATTTTTTTTTTTAATCTACAGAAGATATCTATCTTTAAGACCTTTCAAGCAACAAGCTTTTGAAATCTTGATGTCATAATCCAGAATGTTTTCCAAAAAACCTTGCCGCCTAAAGGGTTAAATAACACTAATAACAGAAGTGTTAGTTTTGCCTTTTTATATTGGACCCGAGTTGGATAATAAAACAAGCAGACTGACCAGGAGACATTTGCAAGCAGGACTTCAAAGGACGTTTCATAGAAGCGTATATGAGGTAAGCGCACCCACACACAATATCAGTGTATTACACAGAACAGCTTTCACAGCGCTGAATTCTTATTACCAACTGTAGGACTGTGATAAAAGTGAAAGTAGTTTAGCGCGTAGCTCTGTCAAATGTTTACATTTTGATAACCAGATACTACTCCAGCGGCTCTTCCTCTTCTCTAAGGATGGTCAATTTTGGGCGTATTCCTTTTGGCAGAGGTTATTAAAAGCCCTCTGAATAGTGACGTCATGTACCCGGGAAGTAGAGGGCTGTAGTCCGATCCAGCCGTTCTCTGTAGTCCATGAAAAGGGAATTCTGTTAAGGACAATATCTCGCTTGGCACTGAACTTTGAGCTCTATCATTTTGCAGGTATTATTTATGCTCTAACAGCAACATTACACACTAACTAAAGGTTGAAAAATGTGATTGCGGGGAACGTGCTCTTTAAAGTCTACTCCAAGGTGCTGGAAATTAGGGTGCAACCGATCAGATTGAAGAGGAACAATCCAGATTCCATCCCAGTTGTGGAACAATGGAACATCTCTTTACTCTTGCGAGGATCATGTAGGGGGTCTTGGAGTATGCCCTGCTGGTCTACATGTGCTTTGTTGAACTGGAGAAGGTGTATGACTGTGTCCCTAGGGAGATGCTGCGGGAGTATGGAGTGAGGGGGTCCCTTCTTGGGGCTATCCAATCCCTCTATGTCCAAAGCGAGAGGTTTTCGGCAGCAAGTCGGACTTGATCATGGACAGGGCATCAAGGTGTAGTCTTGGTGGGGAGGGGTTGTGGTTCGGTGGGCTGAGGATCGATCGGGCATCGCTGCTTTTTGCAGATGATGCTGTATTGATGGCACATTCGGTCCAGGACCTGCAGTACTTTTGCAGCCGAATGTTAAGTGGTACACAAGTGAGGGGACAATGGAGAAGGAGATTGGCCAGAGAATCGGAGTAGTGGGGGTGGAGTCGCTTTATTGCACCCTTGTGACGAAGAGAGAGCCGGTGATATTTTGTTACTACATGCCATCTATGGTTGTGATGGATGGGTCAACATGGGTTTCCTCAAGAGGGGGGCAGGCCTCTCCCTTAGAGATAGACTGGGAGAAGTTCAGCCATCTGTGAGGAACTCGGAGTAGAGCCGCTGCTTCTTTATGAACCCGTTGCGGTGGTTCGATGCCTCTCTAGGGAGGTGTTCCAGGTATGTCCAGTTGGGAGAGGCCTCGGGGAAGCCGCAGGACTAGGTGGAGACACTATATCTACACATTGGCCTGGGAACGCCTCAGGATCCCCCAGTCAGAGCTAGTTATTGTGGCTCTGGAAAGGGAAGTTTTGCGTCCCCTGCTGGAGCTGCTGTTCCCCCCGCGATTCGACCCTGGATAAGCTGTTGATGATGATTTTTTACATATCTGAGTGCAGAGGTGGGTAGTAGCGTGCTACATTTAGTTTGTTACATTTACTTGAGTAACATTTTGGAAAATATGTACTTTTAAAGTAAAATTAAAAGTGTGTACTTTTACTCCGTTACATTGCGTGACGTTCCATAATTTTAAAATGTGCATTTTAAAACGCGTTGTTTATTTCAAGGTTGTCGTTTCTGTGATCGATTCTTTTGAAAACATGAATTGAACAATGGGCAAAACTATTTGAATAGGCTAATGAATCATTTCAAATGATTCGCAGCACGTTTTGAATAATCTGAAGCAGTGGATTACTCACTCCTCGTAGCGCGAAAATTAAGGACACGCAGGACACAGAGCGTTAGATGAAGTGGATATGGATCTATATCTATACAATCAAAACTGCAAATGTGCCATATTGTTTGCCAGAAATGATAAATGCCCGCCATATGCACGCTCCTGCGCGACCTGTTCGTCAGACACAGCTGCATGCGCATTACCTGACACAGAGTCGTGGGCTTGCAGAAATAAACATTTGAAGAACAGATGGAAGAAAACTTGTTGATGGGTGTGTGGTTCACTGTTTACTGTTTGTTTACAAGTAAGAGCTTTTCACAACACACACGTGACACAACACGAGAAAACATGAGCTTTGTCAAAAATGTGTATTTCATTTAAAAGAGCACTCCAGATGTTCTAGATCATCTTAGGAAATGCTCTGAGTTTAGTTAAATCCATTTTAAATGCAAAACTCTGCAGGTTCACTTTAGTTTGACACGGTCTATTATTAAGTTGTGAAAACTACATTGACATCTGGACTAAATGAAATTTACAGTAATGCTCGTCTCTTCTGTGTTCGTCTATTCTTTAGTCTCTGTGTGTATTATATTGGAAAGATCTTATGATAATACAAAAAATGATTAAATGTAATATTAAAATATTGGCATTAATATTAATTGTACGAAGTAGGCTTGTATAATCAGATACAAAGTAACTAAGTAACTAATTACTTGAGTAGTTTTTCTTTGCATACTTTTTTACTTTTACTCGAGTCATTTTTTAAATCGTGACTTTTACTTATACTTGAGTAACAATTTCTCTAGTTCCCTTTCAAAAGCTACACTCGATGCTGCGTTTCAAACGCTATGGGAGAACAGTCTTTGTTCGACCGGTTGTGAAGCACGTGTGTCAAACACGGCAATTTTTTTTGGCTTTAAATAACCTCGGCAGGTGACGTGGCTAATTACACCAGCACCTGCAGGTTATAAATACGCGTGATGCGGACGCGTCTTCAGGTTCTTTTGTCTTCAAGGACCGCTTTGTGTGTGCGTGTGTGTGAGGGAGAAATCTCCCTCTTTACCGTTCTGGTTTTTCAAACAAGTCTTTCATAAAAAGACATCGAAATACTTACACTAGTGTCTGAGCATTTCTAAAAAGGTTTCTTAGCCTAGTGTAAAACAAAGTTTAAATAAACTCATGGCTGACTCGGATCGGAGATGTGTTCCTCCCTGTGAGAGGATCCTCTCCGATTTTGACAAGCATGAGGGCTGACCATGCCGCCCAGGGACTTGAGGGAGAGTGCGAACTCTGTGATGTCTTTGACTTCAGAGTTCTGCGCGCTCGGCTCGCCTTTTTTAAACGAGACCGAGCCACCTCTTCCTCATCCTGGGGTTCGCGGTTTGATCTTGCTGAGGCGCGGGAGACGGATCCGTCCGCTTCTCCCGTGCATTCGCCAAACCGCGACATCCTCGCGTCCGCTTCTGAAGCGTGCCTCGGCACTTCTTCTGAGGCGGCAGAGGATGAGGCTTCCCTTGTTTCTGCGGGGTTTGATAGCACCGCCTCGGGGCGGTCCTCTCGCGATATTAAAGCGGTTGAGGATCTTCTTGGGGCGGTAACCAAAGCAGTCGATAGGCAAACTCGACTGGCCGCAGGAACAAGAGGCTCCCAAGGGTTCAAAGCTCGACGACAGATATCTGTCGGGTGGCCGGAGGGATGAGCCCCAACATCGGGCTCTCCCTTTCTTTGAGGATCTTCACGGCGAGCTGTCACGCTCGTGGCAGAAACCTCACTCTTCCCGTGTTTTCGTGCCATCGACGTCGATTTATTCGACCATCGTTGGCGCGAAGACACGGGGGTACACAGCGATGCCCAGGGTGGAAGAGACGCTGGCTAGCTATCTCTCCCCTGGGACATCGTCATCCCTGAAAAAGCCTTCTCTTCCCACCAAGCCTTGTAGGGTCACATCTGCGCTGGTGGGAAAGGCTTTTCAGGCAGCGGGTCAGGCTGGTGCTGCCATGCACACCATGGCGGTTCTGCAGGCGTACCAGGCTGACCTGCTGGATGATGTCAGCACTGACGGGGTTATTGACGAAGCAGCATTCTCAGAACTACGCTCAGAACTGACTCCTCTGCGACACAGATTTGTCTCTCCGCGCAACCAAGCAAACTGCCCGTGCCATCGGCCGTTCCATGGCTGCTTTGGTTGTTGCGGAGAGGCATCTGTGGCTGAACCTCACGGGCATCAAGGATAGGGACAGAGCCTTTCTCCTTGATGCCCCAGTCTCGCCTTCCGGACTGTTTGGCGATGCGGTCAATACCGTAGTCACCAGGTTCCGGGAGGCGAGACGCCACGAGGAGGTTGGAGGCTCCTCTTCGGTACCCTCACAGAACCGGCTTGCAAAAAAACTAGATATTCGGTTGCCTCCTGTAACACTTCAGGATGCCGAATGTCTGCCATACCCCCAAGAAGACGAAGTGTCAACTTTGATACCCCTTTCAGAGAATCTGGCAGCGTGGAAACTACTGCCAGGTATCTCTCCATGTGGAAAGGACCGTAGCCAAGGGCTACAGGATTCAATTTGCATATCGCCCTCCGCGTTTCAACGGCGTGGTCTCCACTTCCGTGCAACCGGAGCGAGCGCATCTGTTGACACAAGAATTACAAGCTCTGCTGGACAAAGGGGCCATAGAACGTGTTCCCCTATCAGACACAGAGTCAGGCTACTACAGCCGTTATTTTCTAGTTCCCAAGAAGGATGGGGGGTTGCGTCCAATTCTAGATATTCGCGGATTGAACCGCTACTTGAAGATACTAAAGTTCAAAATGTTAACAATCAAGATGATTGTGTATCAAATTCAGTGTCACGACTGGTTCGTGACAATCGATCTCAAAGACGCATACTTTCACATAGAGATCTTACCACAACACAGAAGATTCCTGAGGTTCGCTTTCGGGGGCGAAGCTTACCAGTATCGGGTTCTTCCATTCGGCCTAGCCTTGCCACCCCGCACGTATACAAAATGCATGGATGCAGCTCTGGCTCCTCTGCGACTCCGGGGCATCCGCATATTGAATTACATAGACGACTGGCTGATTTTAGCTCAGTCTCGAGAGCTAGCGCTTCGACATCGGGATGTCGTCCTAGCTCATCTCAAAGCTCTCGGGTTGAGACTCAACATCAAAAAGAGCGTTCTTACCCCTATACAAAAATAACATATCTCGGGGTCATATGGGACTCGATCGAAATGCAGGCACAACTGTCTCCTGCACGTGTCAAGTCCGTCCAAAACACCCTCAGGAGCATCAGGCTAGGCCAGAAGTGACAAATCATTACTTTCAAAGAGTGCTAGGTCTCATGGCGGCGGCTTCCACAGTGATACCTCTGGGCCTCCTGCATATGAGACCGTTTCAGTTGTGGCTCAGAGCCAGGGGGTTTCATCCAAGGGCCAACCCCCAGAGGCATATAAGGGTGACGCGCCAGGGGCTTCGCACCCTTTCTATGTGGTTCAGACCTCGGTTTCTGACCTTAGGTCCCACTCTTGGTCCGTGTTGTCGTCGCAAGATGCTAACGACAGACGTATCCCTCACGGGTTGGGGTGCGGTCTTAGATGGCCGTCCAGCCCAAGGGATCTGGAGTGATGGCTGTATTTCGGGCCCTGAAATACTTCCTCCGGCAGTTACGAGGCTACCATGTCCTAGTGCGGGTGGACAACACTTCAGTAGTCTCGTACATAAATCACCAGGGCGGACTGCGGTCGCGCCACCTGAACAAATTGGCCCAGCAGATTCTGCCCTGGGCAGAGGGCAAATTCCTGTCCCTCAGAGCGATTCACATCCCGGGAGTCCTGGCGAAGGTCCGTCAACAGGGGTCCCGCATCTTGTTGATAGCTCCCCGTTGGCCAACCAGAATCTGGTTCTCGGACCTAGTATCCCTCCTGGACGACTCGCCATGGGCGATCCCAGTCAGGAGAGATCTTTTGTCTCAGGCACAGGGGACAATATTTCATCCCCGCCCCGAGCTTTGGAACCTCCATGTCTGGCCCCTGAAGGGCACCAGCTGAGAGATGCTGGACTTCCGCCCAACGTAGTGGAGACCATTCTAAGCGCTAGGGCTCCCTCCACTAGAAGGAGCTACGCCCTAAGATGGAGTGTTTTTGATAGATGGTGCATTGCACATAATACAGACCCAATTCACTGCCAGATCGTTTCAGTGTTGGAGTTTCTGCAAGAGAAACTGTCCTCACGGACAAGCCCCGGTACTCTCAGGGTTTATGTGGCCGCCATTTCGGCCTGCCACGCCTTGATTGATGGGGTTTCTGTGGGAAAACACCCTTTAGTCGCCCGCTTTATTCGTGGTGCAGGCGGCTGATGCCTCCTTCTAGACAGACAGTCCCCTCATGGGACTTAGCAATAGTGCTTGAGGGTCTGATTAGCGCACCTTTTGAACCTATGGAGTCAGCACTTGTCAGGCTTCTGACTTTTAAAATGGTTTTTCTAATGGCAATCACCTCTCTTAAGAGAATTGGAGATCTGCAGGCGCTCTCGACCTAGCCCTCCTGCTTAAACTTTGCCCCTGGGATGGTCAAGCTATTCTGCATCCTCACCCAAGTTATCTGCCAAAAGTTCCATTTCTCACCGTGCATCCGGTTGTTCTTGAGGCCTTCTGCCCTCCGCCATTCACGACGTCGGAGCAGGAACGATTACACTTACTGTGTCCAGTACGTGCTCTGCAGACTAACGTCCACCGCACTAGCCAGTGGCGTAAATCAGAGCAACTCTTTATATGTTACGGGGGTCGCAACAAAGGGGCTGCTGCCACCAAGCAGACAATATCACACTGGGTGAGGGATGCTATTGCTCTGGCCTATGAGGCGCGCGGTCAAGCTTCACCTCTAGGAGTCAGAGCTCATTCCACAAGGGGGGTTTCATCATCTATGGTCTTAGCAAGAGGTGTCCCCTTGCAACAAGTGTGTGATGCGGCGGGCTGGTCCTCTCCGCACACATTTGTTAGGTTTTATAGTCTGGATGTTCATGCTACTCCAGGCTCACGTGTCCTGGAGTCTACATCCCAGAATCAAATCTGAGGCCTCCTCTCGGATGGTGCACACATGCCACACAACCTTGGGGGGATCCAGACACTTCCAGTGCGGCGGCGTTGGTATTCTCGTTCCCATAGCGTTTGAAACGCAGCATCGATGTAGCTTTTGAAGGGAACGTCCCGGGTTACTTGGTGTAACCCTGTTCCCTGAAAAAGCGGGAACGAGATGCTGCGCCTCAATGCCGCACTGAAGACGTGCCCGGACGTCCTTTCAGACAAAGTTGGAACCTGAAGACGCGTCCGCATCACGCGTATTTATAACCTGCAGGTGCTGGTGTAATTAGCCACGTCACCTGCCGAGGTTATTTAAAGCCAAAAAAATTTGGCGTGTTTGACACACGTGCTTCACAACCGGTCGAACAAAGACTGTTCTCCCATAGCGTTTGAAACGCAGCATCTCGTTCCCGCTTTTTCAGGGAACAGGGTTACACCAAGTAACCCGGGACGTTACTTGTACTTTCACTTGAGTAAAGATTTTGGCTACTCTATCCACCTCTGTCCGAGTGATATTAAAGTATGTTACAACATCCATCAAATATAAAGTATAACCTCATTGACCATATGCTTATTGCATTAGAGATTTTCTGTTTCAAACATCCCAACACCCATCTTTCTTGCATTGAAGCATTTGTTTATTCATTGTTTGTCATGAAATGTTTACTGTATAGTTAAAGTTGTTCATTTGGTAAGGCATCACTTATACAACTTTGCTTCTCCATTGTCCCATCACTTGTCAATGTGAGAGACACATATTCAATTCAATATATTTTTGTTGTAAATATTATCAATACTATACTGGAACAAGAAAACACAATAGAATAGTTCAGAACTTTTACTATTTATTGCACAGACCACAACTGGTCAACATATAAAATAAAAACTGGTCATAAAATAAATGACGCTTCAAAAGACATGTACCAACTTCACAACTGCTAGACATACTGTACTGTACTAATTCTTCGTAGTTTCTTACAAAAGTAAACAGATTAATAACAAGAAGCGCTCTAAACGTTTTGACTGCTGTCCAGTTTGATGTTAGTTTGTGCATACTTGAGATTGCATTTTAGGAGATGGAATATTTCATTACTCCGTTACTGTTTGACAGCGCAGCATGGGGATGGTGTCATGACTCTGCCCAATCATGTCATGTTTATTCCTGGTCTTGATGCAGACTCATGACGAAGCCTTATGTTTTATGTGGAGAGAGAGATTTTTGACCCTTCGACCTTCGATACTCTCTCTCCGGTCCTCGTCTCTGTTCCCGCCATCTCGTTTCCTTGATACCTTCCCGTCAGTGTTTTATCCCCTACACCTGATCATTGTTAATTATCATATGTTTGTTCCCTTTAAATAGTCCTCATGTTTCATTGTTCTGTGCTCGTTCGTTGTATATGCTTTGTGCGATGTTTACCTCTGTCTTGTAGTTTTGCCTTGAGCTTTTCTTGTGGAGTAATACTTTGCTTATTGGAATGTTACCCTGTCCTGTTACTGCATTTATTTTAGTCTCGTCCTAGTCGTGTTACGTTTGTTTAGCCTTCATTTTGCTGTTTTTGCCCCCACGTGGGTAGTGTTTTGTTCAATTTTATTATTTAGTCTTGTCTTCTTTACCCCATTGTTGGTCCTTGTTTTGTGTTCTAATAAATCCCTGTGTTACCCCTTAAACGCTGCCTGCATCTGGGTTCTTCTCCAGCGATGAGATGGTTTCACTTTCGCTTTGGAAATGGTAGTGTTGTGTTATCGCAGCAGCATAGAAAGTAAACGAACGCAAACACAGGCTTTACTGTGCAGCATTTGGAAAACACTTGAAAACGCTAGTGTGGTCGAAGACCTTTTGAAATCGAAAACTCTTTTTTCAAAGGGAAACGTATGGACAAGGTCTCTCATTTTGTGGCGGCATGTGATGATGTGAGGTGCTTCATTAGTTTAAACTTACTTGGCAGCGACGAGGAGCCTCTTTCTTCCTGGACATAAGTTGCACGTTACATACACATTCCTTGTGTTTCACCATAGCGAGGGAAAAAAAGTGGTTATACTGTATATGCAGTTTGCAAAAGCAACATTTGAACTCGCTCTCTGACTCCTATGCATGGGTGTTTTTTGTTCGACGGTTTGCGTGTGAAAACCCGCCCTACTCTGCCTCTGGTTGGCAACAGATGAAAATGTACGTTACCAAAGCCAATCATCATCAGTTATGCGGTTATCTCCCACCCCACTCACACACACCAATCAAAATCAGTTGAAAAAAACTGCAGGATGAGAGAGAGCCACTGCTTCAGTGAGTTCAATTATAGTAACGCTAGTTTTATTGGCAGTGACGGTAACGGCGTTGTAACGGGGAAACATCGATTCATTTGATTACTCGTTACTGAAGAAACAAACCCGTTTATTTATAATGACGTTATCCCCCTTCACTGGTTATGAACAGCAGATACTCTAACACTTCTCCATCTGTTTTTCTGTTTCTATCTCTGCCCGTGATGATCCTCACAAGTTAACTAGAAAACCTGCAGCTCATGTTTGGATCCAAACTTCAGATAATCTCAATGAGGTGATGTCTGCGCTGGATCTTCATACAAAACTCTACGGTTTTACATTCATAATCATCTCTATCATCACATGAATTTTGATCGTTGTGAATGTTATAATGTTTACATTCTTACAGCTGTGTTTAAGGCATAATGTACAGTCAGAATAAACCCTGACAGTGTGATGATCTACTGAAGGGCTTTATTTTGAGATGACAACCGTTTAACAGATTAAAACCTCATGATTTTCTGCTAACCCAGAATGATTGTGTGGAACGAGGACGGGAGTCTCTGAGTTAGCCGTATTCGTACCATTGAGCTGGTTTCAATTCACAAAACAATTCTGTTAAATTTGATTGAATTCTGTCGGGGAATCAGACCAGGGACTCGGAGGAACACAACAAACAGAAGGTAATATTTATGCAACAACACGGATATCAACAGGTGAGTAACAGATGATCTTTTCACACAAAGTACACAGAATATGAACACGACGAAACCAGACGACAATGGCCGCTATGGATAACGAACTTTTGCCGAGTACGAGTATCATACGAATCATATCATTAGGCTGGCCACAATAAAAGGCCACTCTAAAATGTGCAGTTAAACTATATTTTGGGGGACCGAAAACCAGTCAGTATCTGGTGTGACCACCATTTGCGTCACGCAGTGCAACACATCTCCTTCAAATAGAGTTGATCAGGTTGTTGATTGTGGCCTGTGGACTGTTGGTCCTCTTCGATTGTTCAGTGTATTTTGCTTGATGACAAGTTACGGGCTGTATCCCACAAAAAAGCCTAAGCTAAACTTGTTATCATATAAGGTAAAGGTCAATCTTTATACCCATTTACCAGGTTAGGTAGTAATGAGAGTACTAATGTAAAACAGCCAAATTGTTATTGTTGATACTGTATGTCTTATGAAGGCCTTCAGTAACTTTCCATTGTTATGTATTACCACTGTGTTTGAGAATCAACTATCCTGTCTGTGTCTCTTATTTTGATATCTATGTCAATAGATCTTAATGTAGAACACTGTACATGATGAGATAATGTATAGAATATACTAATAATTTGCATAATACATTTGCATTTATCTAACATTTCCCTCACCCACAAAATTGTCAAGAAAAGCTTGAATTGCCAATCCATGCTCTTCTCTTCTACATGGCCTTTGAAAGGTCGTAGCCTTTGTTGCTTGTCATGATGTGTATCAGCTTCTGAGGGTTTATTTGACTTTGGTATTACAATAGTTTTCTATCTCACCAGTAAATCAATAAATATCATTCAGTCATTGGAACATCTGAGATCATTATGATCAGATTAAGAGCACTTGCGACACTTGAAAGTTAGAAATGCATCCAATTGATTACATTACCAAATACAGCCATGTCCTTGTATTGACCGCGTTACGATAACTTCTAATTTCATGACAGAAAAGCTGTCTTTATGGATCTAGACACTTGTTTATAAGTTCACACTCCGGGTTAATAAACATTTATTCAAAATGCATTTCTCTGGACCATATGTTGAAATGAACACAGCAGTGATAGTAGAAATACACATAAGCAGATGCGTCCCGTTATCTTCGGGTTGTTTTTGCAATACATTGCCCTCGGTGTGAATACAACAGATTTTCTTATCAAACATTGAAGTCCATCTGCGTCTGCTGGGTCAACAACATCACAACACAAAACATACCCGATCTGCTTTTAATTCGATATGCACAGAGAGTTGTCTAGGACATCATCTGTCACAGATCAGAGTTGGCACACAATAGAAATCCTACAGTGTGGTGTTAATCTGGTGTTAGAAGTGGTACAAGTGGGAACCAAGTTATTCTGCGTGACTGAATATTGGAGAAACTGCAATACACAGGTAAGATACTTTTATAAATATTTAATTGGATGTTCTGTTATTTTACCTTAGCGCTTTCAAAATGTCTTAAATAATGAACTTGGGGGTCCTCTGTTTTTTTAGACTACTGAGGCATACTTTTTTCAAGTTATCATATTAGCTTTGCGCCATTCTTCATTATTTATTCAAATTTCAGAAGACGCATAAGAAAACTATGCCTGTATTTATCTGAAAAATGCCTGCATGCTCAAGCGCACCGCGCTGTTCACCGAAGACATGAAGTGCAATGGCTGAGTGCGGATCCTGTCATATTGAATAAGTGTTGATCTTAAAACTGAACAGTTACTTTCTGTGGTGGTGGAAAATATGAGAGCGCTTTCATGTTACAAGACAGCAGAACATTCGCAGTTTGACTTTTGAGATTTAAAATGAGCAAGAAGAGACTGGCTTAGCATAGCAACACAGCAAAAAACGACATTCTTCCTAGTGCTGGGCGGTATGGCCTTGAATTAATAGAACAGTATTTTTCAGATCTAAACCGGTTTCTGGTGCATGGCGGTATTTCTTACACCACATTTTCTACTGATCGAGAGGAAATACTGCAGTTGAATGACTTGAATGCCCTTTTATACTGTCATGGTGAGTGAATATTGTAGATATTCCACACTAGTATTATATTGGTTTGTAAGTCCCACAAAATGATGCTGTTTATCAAGAGGTGACACTCATGATGAAGAGAAGGAATCAAGATGCATGACAGTTGCAGTTAAAATACAGAACCTTTGAATTGTGCAAATTTCGCAAACAACTTGTAACAACACAATGTAAACAATCCCCTGCAAAGTTTACACTTCTTGAACAACTGAATAGCATGCAAAGGTATATTGCACACATAATATTAAAGATCCTTGAATCACATGGCTCTTCAAGGTACGATGTCAAGTGTGAAAAGACTCTACATAACAGCTTTCCAGAGTCGGTCCTCTCTTAAACTTCACAGCAGGATGTTGGGCTAACAATGTAAAAATGATTAGGATGGTCCATGTGTATTGGTCTCTCCAAACTTGTTTATATTGGAATCTGTGAACATTCCTGGAGCTGCTTTGCTGGCGTGGAATAGATCACGGTTTCCTGATCTAACAATCTTTTTTAAGTTGGTGCAGGTAGCTCTCAAACAAGAAGGCACTACATTTGTCCAACGGTCCATATGTGGTGGCGTTAGCAGCAAGGTGAAGCAGTGAGTGCATATTCTACACTAGAAATTCTTTGTCATATATGTGTCGGCCTTGTTGAACAAAATATGTGAGGAGCTCATTGGCATACATATCGTATGTTTGTGTTAAATGTGGAGACACCTAGTATACACTGAAAGCCATGAAATTACTTTACACAGGCAAAGTTGTTCTGTAGGGAAGTAGAGCAGAAACTGTCTGAATTCAACGGCCCTCCACCTGTCCAATTCCTCAAGACTGCGTGGCTTCCTGGCAAAAATGGGGTATGTCATTTCTTAAATTCCTTAGCCTTTTATTGACCTCCCTCAGTTGAGATGGCGATAGCCGATGAACCGACTTGCCCCGTGACCACAGGAGGAGCATTAGTCTCAGCACTCCCAGGCAGCACTGGTGCATGTAGTCAGCAGGAAACCATGTCAATTTGGAGATTGCTGAAATGATGCACTTCACCATGGCTTTTGCTGGTGCATCACATGTAATACATCTCAATTTCACATTGAGTGTTCTTTCTCCCAATGGAAAGCCCTTCTTTAGCATAATGCATATTTCATCTGCAATGATTTTAATGAAGTCCAGTAATTTGGGCTCGGCCTCAGTAAGGGCAATTGCCGAAGGAAATGTGCTAGCTGGTTTTAGATTTGCTGTGCAGAGTACATGCTGGAAAGATTTACCAGTGCTCTTAAAGAGGGGCAGTCCATCTACATTGAGGGAAATCTCAAGCTCAGTGATGTCTCTTGCATAACTGTAGGCATACCGTTTCAAGCACTCCATCCACCATTTGGCTTTGGACAGGGTCCATTTTAAATAATGTTTTAGCCGTGGAAGGCATGAGTCTATGGCCTTGACCCTGAGAATTTGAGCAGTGTGTCTGCAGCATTATGGCTGATTTATACTCACTGATCAGCTTCTTTAACTCCTCTGCTAATTTGTCAATGAACATATAAACGTTGGTTGAATTAAAAAAAAAAACTCCATCCATGTCACTACTGTCATTACATACAATCTACATACTACTACATACATTCATTACATGTAGATCATCATCCAAGATGGCAGCATGTCTTTCTGTCTGTGCGTGACTGAGTGATTGATGTTTGTTTGTTCATGGAATATTTGCCAATTGATCATTTTGTGAGCTTTCATACAATATAACTACAATGAAGATTCTGCATTTGTCATAGTCGCTGGTTGTTTTATGACGTATAGTTTAAGTCGAGACGGACACCCTCAGTGAACTGGCACTGCGCTAGCTCTAGCAGTCCATTCTAAAAACGTATGGTAACCGTATAATCCCAGTCTGAATAAGTGGTTACGACCATCAAGCTGGTACGGAAACTTACCTGGAGCCGTGGCTGTTTCTGGAGGATTTGTTTTGTGCTGGCTGGTCGGTGCCTGGAGCCTGCGTGCCAGCTGGATGTCAGGTGTGGACGTGTCGCTGAGTTTGTTGGGCCTGATCTCTTCATGATGAAGGAAAGTGCTTTTTTCCTCGTTCTTAATGCTGGTTTATAAAACACAGCCTGATGGCTTACAGGCGGCTGGCCTTGATTTGAACATTTTTACCCGCAGCATTGCTTCACTCGCCAGGCTTCCTGTTTACGAGTGATGACATGCAGCAATATCATCGGTCTCCGTGGAGAAACGGATAACCCGTACGTGGACTTTATCATACCTAGGCCAGGTTTTTGGGTGCCAAGGTCCTACGTAATATTCTGTCTTTCCACGTCTGGGTGGTGGGACGGGCATGGAGAGAAAGAAGTGTTTGCTCCTTGCCTGTTTTATTTTTTCTTCGTCCTTATTTATCTCTGGGTGCACCTACTACTGGAATGGCTATTCTATTTCAGTGCTCCCAATACCGTGTGAATCATAGAAAGGCCCGTGCGCATTTGGCTGTTCACTTAATGTTGCATCATTCCCTCTGCCCCATTTTCCCCTCTGACACTGTTGACTTGGTCTGTCTGTCTAGTATCATGACATTATATGACATTTTAACCACTATCTCTTGTGTGCTACTAGACTCCAATTTTGTTCGGAGAAGCAATTCATCGTAAAATAAATCAAGCTAAAAAGCGCTTGTCACAGGCCTATAGTTGTTACACTCAAAGCTATTCCCTTTCTCAAAAAGAGGAAAAACTCTTGCTTGTTTTATTTCTTCAGGTACCTTAGCTTGGCCAATAGAGAGATTTAAAATGTAACCACGGGGTTATAAAATTAGCTGAATCTTTAATAAAACTTGCTGGAATATTATCTAAACCTGTCGCTTTACTACATTTCAGTTCCCTTCATTTCTTATGAACTGTAGTCTCATTTACTTTATTGTATGAAAAACCTCCTGAAGTGACACTACAGTTAGCATAAAACTCCTTTATTAATGTCTCATTATATAAACCGGTTTGAGCTCCTTTACCAAATTGTCCGCAACTGTAGTAAAAAATCTATAAAAACGATTTTCAACCTTTTTCTGATCCGTCATCAATTGGCCATTAACTTAAATACTGATTCTAGAACTTTTAGTCTTTGCCCTTTTCCGATATCCTAAATCCTTTAAAACTCATTTTTGAGAATCCTGCTTTGCTTCACTAATCTTATTCTTAAAAAAGTTTTTTTAGCCTCTTTAATCTGACATCTTATCTCATTCCTTTTAAATGCTTTTAAACTATCATTGCGTTCCTTAATATCTTTAGAAATACTATCTGTCATCCAAGGCTGTGTTCTGTTTAATTCTTATCTCCTTGTAAGGCGCAACTTTGTTCAATACTTGCAAGAAATTTCTCTAAAACCTATCCCAAGCTTTATCCACATCATCACACTGCATCACCTCAGTCCAATTGACCTTAAGTTCCTCAACAGATATTTGTGGACTAAACCTTTAAAGTGATCTAATGTTTGATGTATTATGCTGCCTTGTGGCCTCTCTCTTTAATTTCCTAATTCCTTAAACCATGTTACGATCACTTAATCCTGCCTCCAAAACACCACTTCTAAAGATCTTGGAATTATCTGAAACCAATATAATATCAATAATTGTTCTAGTTTTAGGAATAATTCCAGTAGGGTCAACAATAGATTGTTTCAATGCATATGACTAAAATGTTGAAACTCTGATGAATCCTTTTTCTGCATATCTGTATTTAAATCACCCAAAATGATCAACTCTTGACCTAAAACATAATCTGACACATTTAAAACCTCTTCGAGACTCTCATAACAGTCATTTTGATCAGGAAGACGATAGCAAATATCAACCAAAATCGGTTTACTCTTTGGCAACAGAATATCCAGCCAAACCGTATACTCCCATTATATGAAGCAGAGAGGGCTGCGGTTTTACCAAACAATCTTCTTTATGGTTCTACTCCAGAAGAATGTCACCTACATCTCGGCTGGAGTAAATAAACGGCAACTTGGAGTTTCTGGCTGAACTATCCCTTTAACTAATACTTTTAATCTGTGCTTGAACACAAATGTCATTCCTTCCGTCTGGAAATCAGCCTTTGTGGTTCCCTGTTAAAAGGTGGTGAACCTTTCTGTCTTAAATAACTACAGACCGATTTCTAAATTGTCTAAAAAAGGCGTTTAGGTGCTGCTCCCTCTACATGGACAAGTTACACAAATCCATGAAACATAATAAACTTGTGTTACAATTGCCTGAATCTATTTCTTATTTTTGGCTTTTAGTTCTTCAATCTGCATATGAGTTAGCTTTCATTGTAGTTTTTTTTTCATTTTGTTCATTTTATACTGTACAGTTCTACCGTGTGCGAAAAATGGTTGCAGAATTCTTTGTGTTTTTGGACGTCAAAACGACTACATCCTGCAACTTTCTCTTGATACCTTGTGGCATGGCTTCTACTATTGCATTTGTGAACAATGTAGCCACAAGAGGGTCAACTTCTGGATTCCCTTCAGTCTCTTGTTTCCATCGTTTCAAATGTCTCTGAACATCTGCAAGTGCGTTTTAAACGTCTCCCAACTGATCGCCCGTCAATGCGTCAGGGTCGACTCTAGATGGATATTCATCAAGTCATGTTTGCCAACCAGGGGGGCGGTATATCAAAAACAATGTCTCGTGAGTCCAGCGCTCTATCTATACCAGAGGCTTGTAGGATTTATCCCATCTTTGTTCCTCCTACGACTTTTGCCAGGAGTGCTTTGATGTCTCCCACAGCTAGAAGTTTCCCCATTGTATCTTCCTGAAACTTGTAATCCATTTGCAGGACCTTCGTTCATGTCAGGGAGGCGACGACCAGTCCCTCTAGGTCCTGTGAAGCCCAAGGGATATCATTTCCATTGTACTTTAATTCATATAGGAAGTTGTTTCTCCAGCGGCCTAAACCGACCGCTATCTTTATCCGACATAACCGACATATCTTCAACCTGTCCCTATATCTTCAACCTGTCCCTCGCCCAAGCAGTGGTTCCAGCATGTTTCAAATCCACCTCCATTGTGCCCATTCCAAAACATTCCAGCCCGACATGCCTGAATGACTACCGCCCTGTAGCACTCACACCCATTGTTATGAAGTGCTTTGAGCGGCTGGTCCTGTCACAACTAAAAGACTCTTTACCATCCACACTGGACCCATACCAATTTGCCTACCGTAGCAATAGGAGCACAGATGATGCGGTGTCCATGGCGCTGCACTCTGTGCTCACACATCTGGATAATAAGGACACTTATGCACGCATGCTGTTTGTAGACTTCAGCTCTGCATTCAATACCGTCATCCCTTCCAAGCTAATCATCAAACTTGGAAACCTAGGCATTAACAATTCAACCTGCAACTGGATTATGGACTTCCTGACGAACAGGCCTCAGCTTGTTAGGTTAGGCCACATCTGCTCCACCACCATCACCCTCAACACTGGTGTACCACAGGGCTGCGTACTGAGCCCCTTTCTCTACTCCCTTTTCAATCCTCCTTTTTGAATGGACCTAACTCCATCAAGTTCGCAGACGATACAACAGTGATTGGTCTCATCAGCAACAGCGATGAGACTGCTTACAGGGAGGAGGTACGGCACCTGGCCACATGGTGCTCAACACAACCTGCTCCTTAACACCTCCAAAACAAAGGAGATCATCGTGGACTTCAGGAAGGCGAAAGGAGGCACACACGACCCCATCCACATTAATGGGATGGCTGTTGAACGTGTTTCCAGTTTTAAGTTCCTGGGGACCCATATTTCGGAGGACCTGTCCTGGACCACCAACACCTCATGCCTGGTCAAGAAGGCTCACCAGCGTCTCTTCTTTCTGAGGACACTGAAGAAGAACCAACTGTCTTCAACTATCCTGGTGAACTTCTATCGCTGCACGATAGAGAGCATCCTGACCAACTGTGTCACAGTCTGGTACGGGAACTGTTCTGTTGCTGAGCGCAAGGCACTGCAGCGGGTGGTGAAAACAGCCCAGCGCACTACACAGGGACACTCCCAGGACAGACAGAAGAAAGCGCTGCCCTCTCCACCCTGCTCGTTTACTCTCCTGCCTTCCGCAAAGCAAGCAGACAGAACACAGCTTTTTTCCCAGAACTGTTTCATTATTGAACTCTGCTCCCCACTGATTCCACTACTCTCATAAACTTACACTGTAATGCTGCTATTACATAGTTGACACACTATGGGCTGCCATGCATGACTGTGTACACACCAGTACTTCATGTTATCTGCTCTACCGGACTGTTTACACACACATAGCATCATTTGCACTCTATACTGCTCACTTGCACACCAGGAATATTACACTGAATGCTCATTTGCACTAATGGACTACTCTCATAACTGCATTACCTCATCTACTGCACTGTAACTTAATAACGGCACCAACTTCTCTACTGCACTGTAACTCATCTATTGCATTACTGCATCTATTGCATAACTAACTGCATCTACTCATCTATTGCACTATAACTTCAATAACTGCATTAACTCATCTACTGCACTGTAACCTTAATAACCGCATTAACGCATCTACTGCACTGTAACTTCAATAACTGCATTAACTCATCTACTGCACTGTAACCTTAATAACCGCATTAACGCATCTACTGCACTGTAACTTCAATAACTGCACTAACTCATCTACTGCACTGTAACTGTATAACTGCATCTACTCATGTATTGCACTATAACTTCAATAACTGCATTAACTCATGTACTGCACCGTACCTTTAATAACCGCATCAACTCATCTACTGCACTGTAACTTTAATAGCTAATCTCTGTAACTAATGCACACTCAAGTCACTTGCACTATTGTATAGTCTATATTGTTATCTGTTCATAACCACCTGTACATTAATGTTCACAGTATATAGCCTTCTGTTTATATTGTTCTAGTACATACCGACTGTCATATTTTCATAGTACATGCCCATTGTAAAGTATTTTCCTAATATTGTATTCTGTATTTATTAACACTGTATATCCTGTACTTGCTAATTGCACTTCTGGTTAGACCTAAACTACATTTCGTTACACTGTACTTGTATATGTGTAATGACAATAAAGTTGAATCTAATCTAATCTTATCACATGACCACAGTCCTTCATCAGATAAGATCTCCCTCTCATCTTCCTCCCCTTTGTCGTCTTGTGTTACACTTCTTCTACTGAATAATCCACTAGCCTCACCCATACATTGTTTTGCTTCTTTCATCCATTTATTTAGCTTTTCTTCTAATAGCCTTGTTTCTTTGTGAAGAGAATTCTAGAATACTAGAATTCACAAATGTAATGTAATTTAGTTTAATTTTTTTTTTACAACTGTGACCAGCTGAACAATTAATAAATAAAAAAAGGAATAAATAAACATAAAAGTAAATATTAATAGGAAGCACACAATTCACAAATTTAATTTTGTATTTAAAAATCTTTACATCTGTGACCAACTGAACAAAAAATAAATGTTTTTTTTATTGTGACCAAAGTAAATTTGTGAGTCAAATGCTGCTGTTAACATTTACTTTTATGCTTATTTATTCATTGTTCATTAATTAATTGTTCAGTTGGTCACAGTTGTAAACGTTTTTTAAAGACAAAATTTACTTAGTGAATATTTTTTTTATTTAATTTGTTAATTGGTTCTGAAGTGAGAACAGTGAAACTGCGCCATCTATTGGTGAATCGGGTAAGTACAACTCAATTTTCCATCTACTACGTAATCCATTCATTTATTTATTTATAATTTTGTTTTATTGTGACCGAAGTAAATTTGTGAATGAAATGCTGCTGTTAATATTTACTTGTATGTTTATTTATTCATTCATTTGTTCATTTATTTATTGTTCACCTGGTCACAGTTGTAAAAATAAAATAATACAAAATTAAATTTGTGAATATTTTTTTAAATTTAATTTGTTAATTGGCTTTGAAGTAAGAACAGTGAAACTACGCCATCTATTGGTGAATCGGGTAAGTACAACTACATTTTACATCTATCACGTAATTTATTCATTTATTTATAATTTTGTTTTATTGTGACCAAAGTAAATTTGTGAATCAAATGCTGCTGTTAACATTTATTTCTATGTTTATTTATTCATTTGTTCATTTATTTATTGCCTGTTAACATTTACTTCTATATTTGTATTTTTTTATTAATTAATAAATTAATTGTTCAATTGGTCACAGTTGTCAACGTTTTTTAAAGACAATATTTAATTTGTGAATATTTTTTTAATTTAATTTGTTAATTGGCTTTGAAGTGAGAACAGTGAAACTCCGCCATCTATTGGTGAATCGGGTAAGTACAACTCAATTTTCCATCTATTACGTAATCCATTCATTTATTTATTTATAATTTTGTTTTATTGTTACCAAAGTAGATTTGTGAATAAAAATCCTGCTGTGGTCCGTGTAACACTTTGCTGTTCTTTTTTCAATTTGCAGCATCAAAATGAATATTGGTTTCAAACTTTCACTTTCAATGTTCATGAGTACTTCACAAATGGATAATTGTCCCTCAGTTTCATTTTCAATTATAAGTGTTTGAGTTGCTTCAGAATTTCAGATTACGGAACAAACAAAATAATTACTTGTTTTTCTAATTTCCCATTGTTGCGCGTGCGCTTGCAGCTGGACTGTACCATTGTCGCCGGGGGTCGGGGTGGTCTACAGCCGCCCACGGACCCACAGCGCTATCGCGTTATCAAAGGTCTACGGTTGATCTGATAATATTTATCCCTTATGTAGTACACATTTATTAAATATATTTTCACTGATGCTACTGTCTGTATTCATATCCATTCGATATCGGTTGCCGTCTTGGTGTTAGTCAGTAGATGGCAAAGCTGCGCATCTGTATGACGTCAGTGTAAGGGGCCGGTGTTGTACCGAAATCCGACTCCCCGGACAAAGCATACTCCCCTCGCGTGCACGCGCTTTATTCACATTTGATAGGCGGAGTTAAGAGTTCTGTTTGCTGCGGTTCTATTTCACACTTCTAGCCCCAAGAATGAAGTCGTTGTCAAAGTCCTAAAATCTACGATCACCAAAAGACGTTAAGCAATTCTAAGGATTAAAGATGGGTCAAGTAAATACACACACAACAGAATGGTAGATCGATTTAGCTCGCTCGTAGAAACAATATGTTCAAGACCACCCGGACAATTTTACATGGATTATCACAGTAAAGGGATAGTAATGCTTTTTATGCAGACTAATTTGGATGCCCGATGTAATTTATCTGTGCACAACTTTGTTCCAAAAAGTAATGTCACGATATCTTTGGATTTGTGGATGAGGTTTTGCTGTTGCCATGTTACTAATTCACACCGTCTTTCAAATAACTTGTAGGCTGATCCTTTACTTTTCCTTTGATACTTGCATATGAATGTCACTTAAAATACAAATATTCAATCATTGAAGTATAGAGTAATACATTTATTTAAGGTTATAATGTGCTCTTATAGAAGACGGTGTTAAAAATGGTTGTCAACGTTATACTGCCAAAATTCTTTCATTTATCTCTTTTTTAAGGATTTTTTCCCTCTGTTACATTTTGTATGACCAATGAAATCACGATTAAAAGACAAAACAAACAGTTTTCAATTGTCTTCCATTTTGATAACATTGAAAATGCGTTATGAGTTATTTTGTATCAGGCTATTTAACAGACCATTCTAGATTCCTCTATTTCTTTTCAGGTCTAAATATTCTATTCAATGTATGTTTTTCTAATCTTTGTGTAGTGTTAAAAAGCTGGACCAAGAAGCAGTTCATTTCTTTAATATATCTTTGGTTGGTGGCCTCATGACCATGAAGCTTTAGTTTTACTAGAAAGAGTTTAATGGGGGGAGTAAAATTTCCACAATTTTAAATTTACACCTGCCAAAAATGTACTTCCCTCTTAATCTCACTTTACTATTATCAAAGGCACCTCACATATAAGATACTGACACATCTTTATATAGAGGTTGAATCTTTAAAAGCATTTGACTGTAGCTTCAATACAGTGGGTTTATTATAGGGGGTATAATTTCCACAACAATAACCAATATACCCGTTAATAATGTACTCCCCTCTTAATCTCAATTTAATATTATCACAGGCACGTCACATGTAAGATACTGACACATCTTTATATAGAGGTTGTGTCTTTAAAAGCATTATTCCTCTTTAACCAAATTGAATGGTCTGGTCCTTTTACCCTTCTTGAACTCACTCTTCTTGTGTCCACTCGCTAAACTGCTGCCTCTTCCTCCAACCGGAACGGGAATGAGAGCTCCACAATAGCAACAACAACAATAACGCTCTTCCTTCCTTCAACATCCCTTTTATAGCCCATCCTTCTCTGTTGAGTCCCAATCAGCCATCGCCACGTTTAGCCGGCACACCTGACGCTTGTTTGCTCGTTGAATCCCCGGCCAAGCGATCCGAACTGGCTGGGTGTTTCATTTAAATCGGTCCGGAGAAGAAAACCGCCCTCACAAAAATAGTTCCGCTTGCCCGTTCTCCTGTTGTCACCCCGTAACAATTAGAAAATGGAAGAAGCTAAACATGACTGTCAATCTCCCTCGGACTGGGGCTCCATGCAAGATCTCACCTCGTGGGGTCTCAATGATCCTAAGAAAGGTGAGAAATCAGCCAAGAACTACACGGGAGGAGCTGGTCAATGACCTGAAAAGAGCTGGGACCACCTTTTCACTGCACTGTATTAAGGAGAGGATGACCGGGGCCATGTATTGCGAGATTTTGGGGAACAACCTCCTTCCCTCAGTTAGAGCATTGAAGATGGGTCGAGGCTGGGTCTTCCAACATGACAATGACCCGAAGCACACAGCCAGGATAACCAAGGAGTGGCTCTGTAAGAAGCATATCAAGGTTCTGGCGTGGCCTAGCCAGTCTCCAGACCTAAACCCAATAGAGAATCTTTGGAGGGAGCTCAAACTTCGTGTTTCTCAGAGACAGGCTAGAAACCTGACTGATCTAGAGAAGACCTGTGTGGAGGAGTGGGCCAAAATCCCTCCTGCAGTGTGTGCAAACCTGGTGAAAAACTACAGGAAACGTTTGACCTCTGTAATTGCAAACAAAGGCTACTGTACCAAACATTAACATTGATTTTCTCAGGTGTTCAAATACTTATTTGCAGCTGTATCATACAAATAAATAGTTAAAAAAAATCATACATTGTGATTTCTGGATTTTTTTTTAGATTATGTCTCTCACAGTGGACATGCACCTACGATGACAATTTCAGACCCCTCCATGATTTCTAAGTGGGAGAACATGCAAAATAGCAGGGTGTTCAAATACTTATTTTCCTCACTGTATATATTTTGCCTCTTTAATACAGTGGTGTAAACGTGCAAATACAAAAGGAATAAAACTACTCCACACCATCATAACTGTATGTTAATTACTGTAAAAAACATAAATCATCTAAATGCAGGTATATATCCTTGTAGTGTAGCATGAGATCATATCATTTCAAGTGTGGCAAAAGACAGAAAGAACATTATACAACTTTTAACTTAAAAAAATTATACTACGGCTCCAGTCTATGTGTAATGTTCACATAGGTCTCCAGACCCTCCCAGAAAAGGTCACTGACCTAAAAGAGAAGCGTAAAACATTTCATTGTAACTACAGGTTGACAACAGCAACACTTCCCTCTGCACCTGAAGGTCGCCATGGCCATCGAGGGGTCTCGTCCGAATGGTGTGGGATAAGTCAGAGTTCCTCCATTCCTAATGTAGTCAGCAGCAACGTCCACAGCAGGTGGAAAGAACTGAAATGGGATCCGAGAGGTCCTGAGATGGGCTGCAAAAAGAGCATCTGGTATACCCTTGGATGGGATCGTGTGTGCATTCCAAGATGAAACCAAACTCTCTAACCCAACCATGCAACATTTTGAAGCAACAGAAGAGACACAGTGCTTCCACAAGGGTCATCAATGTCCAAGAAACCATTGTTAACCAAGGCACACAGTGTATGCTTACTTGGGTAGTTTATTCGGCAGTTGATTTCAACCCATTTTCTTTCTGCAGCGTGGTTCTGTTTTGACTGACTTTGAATGAAAGGAGGTCTATTGACATTGGTCCTAAAGTCCTGAAGATTGTCTTGTTGATACAAGCATAAATAAAACTTGCGCCCGTGATCAACTCGTAGCCGAGGCTCAGACAGATTTCTCTGTACACCTCATCATAAATTATAAGGTTATTCTTGATCGGCATTACCGAAAATCCTACAATGTTTCCACTAAAACCATCAGAGGCAACCACTTCAGTCACTCCAAAGTCCACAAGCTTTTCGTTTTGGTCCATGTGTAGTTTGTGAGCAGCATACTCGGCGTAATAGACATGGGGATTCGTTTGGCGAGCAGTGCCCTCTTGATCTTTTTGATCAAACTTTGAAATTGTTGAAATGCTGGAACCCTCCCGAGTCCGTATTGTTGATGCAGGACTTCTTTTACTTGTGTGCATGTGTATCCCAGCTCTTCTACCAACCGACGGATCCCACTTTCATATGAATCAAGCGCACTCCACTCACTCATTGTCCAGGCAATGCAGTTAAACCGCAAAGTTAATGGAGATCGGATATAAATAGTAGGACGCACTGACTGTACACCCCGACCCCTGGCGACAATGGTACAATCCAGCTGCAAGCGCACGCGCAACAATGGAAAATTAGAAAAACAAGTAATTTTTTTTGTTTGTTCCGTAATCTGAAATTCTGAAGCAACTCAAACACGTATAATTGAAAATGAAACTAAGGGACAATTGTCCATTTGTGAAGTACTCATGAACATTGAAAATAAAAGTTTGAAACCAATATTACTTTTGATGGTGCAAATTGAAAAAAGAACTGCAAAGCGTTACAGCAAGATTTTGATTCACAAATTTACTTTGGTCACAAAATTAATTTTTTAATTACTTTGGATTACGTAATGGATGGAAAATTAAGTTGTACTTACCCGATTCACCAATAGATGGCGTAGTTTCACTGTTCTCACTTCAGAGCCAATTAACAAATTAAATGTAAAAAATATTCAGAAATGTAAATTTGTCTTAAAATTATTTTACAACTGTGACCAACTGAACAATTAATTAATAATAACAAATGAATAAATAAGCATAAAAGTAAATGTTAACAGCAGCATTTGACTCACAAATTTACTTTGGTCACAATAAAAAAAACATTTATTTATTGTTCAGTTGGTCACAGATGTAAAGATTTTTAAATACAAAATTAAATTTGTGAATTGTGTGCTTCCTATTAAAATTTACTTTTATGCTTATTAGACGTTTAAAACCCACTTACATATGTTCAGAGACATTTGAAACGATGGAAACAAGAGACTGAAGGGAATCCAGAAGTAGACCCTCTTGTGGCTACATTGTTCACAAATGCGATAGTAGAAGCCATGCCACAAGGTATAAAGAGCAAGTTGCAGGATGTAGTAGGTTTGACGTCCAAAAACAAAGAATTCTGCGACTATTTTTCACACGCGGTGGAACTGTACAGAATAAAATGAACAAAAGCTCCAAAATCAAGAAGAAAAACTACAGTTTTAAACTACGACTTAAAAACCAGTGATGAACCTTAGAGCTCCATGGTATACAGTGTCCAGTGCATGTCAACTTTGAGATGAACCATGCATGTATAAAACATCACCATAGTCAAGTATAGACATGAAAGTGGCAGCAACCTGAAATAAAAGCCTAGTTTAAGTTGTAATCTTTTTGCTAGCTGTTGAATATGAAAGGTAAAAGAAAGAGATTCATTGTAGCAAATCTCCATAAAAAGAAAGGAAGGAGTCGGGAACCGGAAGACATTTTAAACATTTAATAAAGTAATATAACAGCCGGCGGCCCCTCACGGACGACCGCCGGCGAACAAAACATAAACATAAATACAAATACAAACGTAACACAAGTTCGGGCCCGGTCCTCTCTCATCGACGGTCCGGTCGCTCGTTCCTTTTATATGCTCCCAATCTCCTACGTGATTCGAGCCCGGTGTGCGCACAGCTGGCGCTTATTCACAATTACTCACCGGTCTCGAACCACGGTCTCGCCCCGCCAACTCCACTACATACCCCCATCACCCCTCACAGGCCGGGGGGTACCCCCGCGACTGTGCATGCTCCCTCCCCCTCCCTCGGGGGGGGGGGGTATGCAGCGACGAGACAACGGAGACGGGAAAGAGAGAGGGGAGAGAGGAGAAATAAAATTATAGTCTGGTTCCCTGACATGCTGCCGCTCGGTCCTCAACCAGCCGGAGTACTCTCCTTCGCGGTGCCTTGCGGTGGCCCTGGGGCTTCGGTGGACGGCTCGACCGTCCGCCCCCTGGCGGCCGGCGGTGGCTCCTCCTTCATCTGGGAGTCGGGGCGGGTTCCCCGTCCCCTGCTCCTCCCCCTTGGGCGGACGGACGCAGGCTCCAGCCTCTGGCGGACGGCGGCAACTCCCCCACTCCCGCTCGGACGACAGCCACCCACCTCGACCCAGGGGCGCGGCAGCAAAGGTCGCCGTCGCACCGAAGCACCCTTCGTCCGCGCTGCCCCGAACTCTCCGGCATCGCGAGGCCACTCGGCGGCGAGGACTCTCCGATAGCATGTCTCTCCTTCCTCCCGGGTTTCGGCACCAATGTAGCAAATCTCCATAAAAGGGAAGGAAGGAGTCGGGAACCGGAAAACATTTCAAACATTTATTAAAGTAATATAACAGCCGGCGGCCCCTCACGGACGACCGCCGGCGAACAAATCATAAATACAAATACAAACGTAACGCAAGTTCGGGCCCGGTCCTCTCTCTTCGACGGTCCGGTCGCTCGTTCCTTTTATATGCTCCCAATCTCCTACGTGATTCGAGCCCCGTGTGCGCACAGCTGGCGCTTATTCACAATTACTCACCGGTCTCGAACCACGGTCTCGCCCCGCCAACTCCACTACATTCATCTATTAAAATACCAAGATATCTGTATTTAGAAACACATTCAATCTTCGTACCCTGGGAAGTGAGGACTGAAGGCAGATTTGAAAAAAGCATGAAACAAGTTTTAAATCCTAAAGATTCTGTTCAAATCAAGTTGTAATTGTGAGGGCCTGTTCTGCGCTGGGTGCTGAGCAGTACAGTACAGTGTCATCTGTATATAAAACGCACACTGTCACAGAGTTCTGTCTTTAAGATAATTATCAAACCAGCTGACAGTTTGTTCAGAAAGTCCAGCCCTACACCGTCTGTACTTAAGCACTGTGTGGTCAACTGTATCAAATGCCTTAGAGAGTTCAATAAAAACGGCTGCACAATGCTGCTTGTTATCTATAGATTCAATAAAGTCCTTTAAAACCTTAAGAGCTGCCGATGTTGTACTATGCCTTTTTCTCAAACCAGATTGGAAGTCCGATAAAACATTTTTATTGTTAAAAAAATCCTTTAATTGATCACTGGCAAGGGACTCTAAACAACCCTTGACCAGAACAGACAATTTAGAAATCGGTCTGTAGTTATTTAAGACAGAAGGATCACCACCTTTTAACAGGGAACCACAAAGGCTGATTTCCAGACGGAAGGAATGACATTTGTGTTCAAGCACAGATTAAAAGTATTAGTTCAAGGGATAGTTCAGCCAGAAACTCCAAGTTGCCGTTTATTTACTCCAGCCGAGATGTAGGTGACATTCTTCTGGAGTAGAACCATAAAGAAGATTGTTTGGTAAATCCGCAGCCCTCTCTGCTTCATATAATGGGAGTATACGGTTTGGCTGGATATTCTGTTGCCAAAGAGTAAACCGATTTTGGTTGATATTTGCTTTCGTCTTCCTGATCAAAATGACTGTTATGAGAGTCTCGAAGAGGTTTTAAATGTGTCAGATTATGTTTTAGGTCAAGAGTTGATCATTTTGGGTGATTTAAATACAGATATGCAGAAAAAGGATTCGTCAGAGTTTAAACATTTTAGTCATATGCATTGAAACAATCTATTGTTGACCCTACTGGAATTATTCCTAAAACTAGAACAATTATTGATATTATATTGGTTTCAGATAATTCCAAGATCTCTAGAAGTGGTGTTTTGGAGGCAGGATTAAGTGATCGTAACATGGTTTAAGGAATTAGGAAATTAAAGAGAGAGGCCACAAGGCAGCATAATACATCAAACATTAGATCACTTTAAAGGTTTAGTCCACAAATATCTGTTGAGGAACTTAAGGTCAATTGGACTGAGGTGATGCAGTGTGATGATGTGGATAAAGCTTGGGATAGGTTTTAGAGAAATTTCTTGCAAGTATTGAACAAAGTTGCGCCTTACAAGGAGATAAGAATTAAACAGAACACAGCCTTGGATGACAGATAGTATTTCTAAAGATATTAAGGAACGCAATGATAGTTTAAAAGCATTTAAAAGGAATGAGATAAGATGTCAGATTAAAGAGGCTAAAAAAGCTTTTTTAAGAATAAGATTAGTGAAGCAAAGCAGGATTCTCAAAAATGAGTTTTAAAGGATTTAGGATATCGGAAAAGGGCAAAGACTAAAAGTTCTAGAATCAGTATTTAAGTTAATGGCCAATTGATGACGGATCAGAAAAAGGTTGCAAATCGTTTTTATAGATTTTTTACTACAGTTGCTGACAATTTGGTAAAGGAGCTCAAACCGGTTTATATAATGAGACATTAATAAAGGAGTTTTATGCTAACTGTAGTGTCACTTCAGGAGGTTTTTCATACAATAAAGTAAATGAGACTACAGTTCATAAGAAATGAAGGGAACTGAGATGTAGTAAAGCGACAGGTATTCCCTTTCTTAAAAAGAGGAAAAACTCTTGCTTGTTTTATTTCTTCAGGTACCTTAGCTTGGCCAATAGAGAGATTTAAAATGTGAGTAACCACGGGGTTATAAAATTAGCTGAATCTTTAATAAACCTTGCTGGAATATTATCTAAACCTTTACAGTAGTCAAGTCTTGAGGTCACAAATGCATGAATAAGCGTTTCTGCGTCAGCAACACTATAGCAGAACCCAGGTTAGCTGTCATAAGGGTATAGAGCTTAACAATGCATATCAGTTCAAAACAGCTTAAAAATGCATGTTTCAATGTTACAATCAAAACATATATCCTTTGATCAGCCCGAGGTGACTGTGACTCACTGAGAACAACAAAGTGATGTTCATATCACAAAAGCTCGAAGACAACACAAGTCATGTGTTTACAGTAATGTTCAGTTAAACAGGGTTTACATCATTGTCTATTTACATATACAGCCATTATTGTAACTGTTATTGAAAATCAGCAAACTTACACTTTCATAGGCAGTGATTACAATATTTGGCAGGTTTTTTGCCTTTATTTGTACATTAAAGTATGAGAGAGGACATGAAGTGAAGTGGGAGAGAGAAGGGGGTGGGGTCAGGAAAGTACCACAAGCCGGGAATCGAACTCGGGTGACCCAGACCAGAACCACACCATGTGTCGGAGCACTGCACACAAGGCTGTCAGCTCCTACATATTTAGCAGTTGTGTATGTCCATAGTTGCCATCATCTGAAGTCTTTGTGAGTGTTGCCATCATCTGAGTCTTTGTGAGTGTTGTCTTGTGAGTGTTGCCATCATCTGAAGTCTTTGTGAGTGTTGGCATCATCTGAAGTCTTTGTGAGTGTTGCCATCATCTGAAGTCTTGTGAGTGTTGTCATCTGTGAGTGTTGTGTGAGTGTTGCCATCTGAAGTCTGTGAGTGTTGCCATCATCTGAAGTCTTTGTGATGCCGAAGTGTGAATCATCTGAAGTCTTGTGAGTGTTGCCATCATTGAGTCTTGTGAGTGTTGCCATCATCTGAAGTCTTTGTGAGTGTTGCCATCATCTGAAAGTCTTTGTGAGTGTTGCATCATCTGAATGATGAAGTCTTTGTGAGTGGTTGCCATCATCTGTTGCCATCATCTGAAGTCTGTGAAGTCTTGTGAGTTGTTGGCGTGAGTGTTGGCATCATCTGAAGTCTCTGTGAGTGTTGCCTTTTGTGAGTGTTGCCATCATCTGAAGTCTTTGTGTGTGTTGGCATCATCTGAAGTCTGAAACAGGAAAGCAAAAGGAGAAAGATTAGTACTGCTGCTGTTCATAATATTATTTTAAGCAAAAGATGATCAAGTTTCATTTCTGAAGAATAAGGTTACAAGATGTGTTATGTGAATGCTTGACTAAATGTGAGAAAGCTCTGGCTCCTTTAATGGACTCTGATATCCTGGATACCTACAATAGTCCAGAGCTTGTGACTTTACTTATCTTATTTTGGAATAATCTGGTTTAATAGCCATCAGGTTTTTTTCTAGGTCCCTTAGTCAATTTGTCATCATAATTTGAAGAAATTATGTTTTATTAACAAAGTTTGGGAGCAACCTAAGCATATAATCAGCCCGCTGGTCTATCATCAGCAATCAAATATAGCTCGAGCATGTGACCTCATCACTATCATCTCGGCTGGTACATCATCAGCAATCACAGCATTTACCCTATCAGCTCAAGCAAGCTCCATCATAAATAGACAAGCAGTCTTACCTGATGCATCTCGCAATGTTTGACATCCCTCCTCCACCCCAGCTCCTCTCATTTTCCTCTTAGTCCCGCAGGACCCCCGGGGGGGGTGTGTTCTGGGCTCGAGCCGGTTCCGAGCCCGGCGCACTTGCCCTAACCAGGGTAGAGTCCTTTGGGTTCGGATAAACCCGGTGAGCTCGGAGCCCACTCCTTGCACAGCACGCCAAATACGCATAACCTTCATACCCATGCTTTACCAATTCATCCTACAACTTAGCTGCTTATCTGCGAGGGTGAACTCGTGAACTGGAAAGTCTCTATGGAACAAACTACCTATGCAATAGTATCATTTAAGTGGGAGGAACAAGCCATCATAACTATAATTTATACTTCCATTCAAAGGGTTCAGACTTTTTTTATTTCTCTCATTATATGAATATATTGTAAACTGTACTTTATGTAAACTGAATTTTCAACATCATTACGCCAGTGTTCAGTGTCACATGATCCAAGTGACAATTTTGCTCAAGACACTGAAGACTGGAGTAATGATATTGAAAGAAAGAAATTACACTTTAATATATACAGGTGCTGGTAATTATTAGAATATCATCAAGAAAGTTGATT
>VCII01000427.1:0-90322 GCA_006030095.1 Triplophysa siluroides | reverse complement strand
ATACTGTCTTAGTACAAGAGAGAATTTCTCCAAACCACTTAACAAGTTAAATTACAGATCTAACAAAACCTTTTGTTAGAATTGAGGTTGAAAACGTTCATAACCCGCAGTGAGCACTTTGAGGTCCATGTGTAAGTGACAGGTGTTCACAGAATTCAGAACTAGATTAGGGGGTTATGCAAGGAATCTATATAAGTTCCTGCGAAGACCAAAAGACATAATGGTTCCCACCAATAACCGTTTATGAGAAAAGGAGCTTTGAAGGAAGCACATTACAATACAGTTTTTAAAAAAGGTTCATTGGTGTGAGGTAAAAACAAGAAGGAATTTATGCACCTTTTTGATGCTTCGAAAAAATATGGTGGGAACTTAAATCTTCCAAAAATAATCTGTTCTCTTGTGGTAATTTTATATTCAAAGATCCTTAACCTCGTGCAATACTATATGAGTGGAGGTTTGGTTGATTTTAATGGTTAATATAATCAATATATGTAATAAAGAAAAAATCATGTTCTTGATATAAAATATTATCAAAAATTGATTCACATATTTTAATACTGAGAAAGTGTAATGTGTTTATTTTTAGTGGTAAAAAATATGTTAAGTGTATATCAATAAATTTTTTGTAACTATAATTCTACGTGATGGCAAGCTATTTCACCAAATGATGAATTATATATCATCTACGTCATTTAGGGTGCAGTATTTTCCAATATTCAAGGGGGAAGCTATTTTTAAGTAGTTTGGTCGAAGCGTCTGGTAACCACTATTGCGATAATGGACTTTCTGTTTTATGTAAGTAATGGTTTCCCACTTAGATCAAAAATTTTCTAATTATTAGCATGATCTAAGAAAATTTAAACTTTAAGTTTTAATGATTGGTGTATATTGTGAGAGGGCGTCCATGGAGTTTTTAAAAAAGTAGGTTGATAAAATAAAAAATTAATAAAAAGTTTGTTGAACCGAAGGTCTAAGATAGCAATGCTCAGACGAAAACCTGAGGTGAGATCCTGGATTGAGTTTTCAGAGTATAATGGTGAGAAATGTGCACAAAGTAAGTGTGATATCATGGCAGCAAAACCCATAACCCATGCCCTAAAGGATTTTGTTCAAACAACCTAAAACTCTTTTCATTTAATTTATTTAAAGCGTCAAGTGTTAAAAATCTTTTCAGTGGAGCCGTTGTAGCACCACACTAGTTCTATCACATATTGCAGTAAAAAAGTTAAAAATGTCCTTAACCTACTGTGACAAAAAACAAATGTAAATTTCTATTTTTATCATTGTTGTGTGTCCCAATCATGAACGGAAAATGAAAATTAATTAAATTCAAAGCTTACAACACACCCAGTCCACCTTTGGGTAAAAAAACAGCCCTTAAATTCAGGGTGTGGGAAAAACCCTTCTTTAAATAAGTAAAAAAAACACGGCTCTCTGACAGTGCAACCAAAGGACAGTAATTTGCCGTCCGTCACAATGCATTCTTTTTAGATCAAAACTCACTGTGTAAACAGTAACACGTATAACAATAGCAAAACTGTGATATGTATAACGAACACTAAAGAAAAAAGGCCAGTACAAACATGGATTGTTTGGGTTGAGATTGGTTGAAGCTGAGATCTCGTAGAGAAACTCTTGCGAAACCGACCTGGCCGAGATGGTGTTCAAAATCCATCTAACCTAGACAACCTAAGACCAGCAACATAAACGCGTTCTGTTTCAGACAGGTGTGTTTGCGCAAAAAAAACAGAGTTGATGGGGGTTTTTGGAAACAGGAAACGAAATTTTCCCTTGTAAGCAGTAATTTACTCATGCTGTTTCACAGGTGAGTCTCACTATAACTATTTGATATGGACCTATCTAGAGTTTAGACTTTTGACTATCAACGCAACATTCAGCACAGGAAAAACACCACACATAAGATAGTATTAGAAAGCCGCTAAGGAAAAGACGCGTTTATACAATAGTCAAATTTTTATGAGTGGTAATTGGGCAGTAGTCTAATGTCCATTAGGATTAGTGAGAAAGAATAGCAAATAACTGCCCCGAGATTAGTCATGGAATCTGTTCATAAACTCACAAGGGATGCTGTCTACATCTGCTTACCATAAAGAATGACACGTCATCGGGAGACAGGTAACAAAGGGTAGAATGTGCCGTTTCTGTTGCTCAAGGAATATATTTTGAATAGTATATGAAAGGGATGCACATGAGAAACAAGAAAATGGATTCTAGAACAATATACACAATAAATTTAAAAACCAAGAGAGTAGGCCCTGTAGTACAGCCGCTGGCCTCAAAAATGACTTAACAAAACGGGGACACACAAGAAAGATGACCAAGTAATGTGGGGGTCAAATCATAAATATGGAAACAAAATGCAATATACATAGAGGAAAAGAAACAATGGTTACAGTGAAGATGAAGTCATGGTAATGCAGTTGACATGGGAGGTAGCAAGACAAAGGGTGCTAAGGTAACCATCACTGCCCTATGGCACTATTTTAAAACGTGTGTAAAATCGTATCCAGCTACTCATGGTGACACAGTCTGACTAATGCAGATCAATGGGTAGCATGAATGCACGAGGTTTTATAAATAAAACTTTTAAAGTTATAATAAGTGAGAAGTAAACATCATATGGTAACTTTTTGTGGTGGTGGAAATTGACGTACAAAAACAAAAAAAAAAAAAAAAGGGCATCTATTTAGTTAAATTTCATACAACCACAAAGCGTCGTCAGAACATATCGTTTAAAATTCTGAGTAACACTGCGCTGAATAAAAATTGTTGTATAAAGCCGCTTCAGGGGGTCGTATATTTATAAAGAGGAGTGTAAAAGGACTAAATCTTGACGGTTGCAGGACGCAAGAGATGACGTTTACGACAATTGCATGTGGCCACAAACTCGGGAAGACTGGATTTGTGTTTGGTGAGGTACAGGTGGTTTGATGCATAAGTACCAAAAAAATCACTGAATAGATTATCGCGTGACGTATTCTGGCTGATAGCAACCTCACGTTGAAGTTGAAGAATGGTTTTTTTCCCTAAAGGAGTTTATATTCAACACACTAGATAATAAAGGAAAAAAGAAACAGACTTTTCACAAGGATTCATGGTCAACACCCTGTCATTAAGGATAAAATAGGGTCAAATATCTGCACGGCCATTAACAACATATAACTACAACTTATCGCTTCCCCCTGTAGCTTTTTCAGTTTTTAACAACCGTAACCGTGTAGACTTATTCCTATAGTAAGTATTTGTATCGGTTAATTTCTTGGGTAAAGGTATTAAGGGATTTAGAAGGATATTAAGGTCATATGGGCATAAATAGTGTGCTTTATACGTCACTAATCACCGGAAAAACATAAACCAATCTATAGGCATGCTAAGGAACAACTAATTTTCATACAGTGAGAATGGTGTCCCCCTATCGGCGGGGAAGTGTGTGGCAGAGGTACAATATAGAGTATAGAGACATATAGGAATGGAAAGACATAACAACGTATTTACCATCCAAACCCATTTCCTTAATTAGGCCGTGCACCCTATTATAAAAAAGGCTGTGAATTTGTGTTATTTGCTTCAGTCAAATTATTTTCGCTGTTAAACACAAGTTGGTTACTATTTATCGTTGTTTGCGAAGCGTCTCCCCCAGGCTACCATTGGATAACAAATACAGACATAATAACGAGAAGGCACGACCAATAATGCAAATTCAGGTGCAATAAGAGCATATGTGTTGCCGAGCCTCAAGCATATGTAATAATAAGTGTCGCGGGGGCACAAAAAACGTGTAGCCTAGTCTAGTGCTGTAAGCTAGCTTGGAACACACCCACAAGTTGAAATGGGGAGATAAAGAGTAAGGAACCCAATGATCCGTTCCCCTCGCGAGGAATTGTTAGGCAGAAAAAGAGAAGCGCCTAAGTCGTATTAACCAAATCAGTGTTCACGTTTATTAAAAGAATCAAATAGATTTGAAAATAACGATACAGAACTAACATTTAAAATAACAAATGACAATATTATTTTATAAATGTCGAAAATAGCTTTTTGGCAATCACCCCAAATCCTTTTGACTGCAGGGGGATGTTTTTTAATTAACTAGCTATAACAAAACATAAATACTAATATTACACGTTTGAGGTAGGGCAAAGAATAACAATTAAATATGTGGTTTCAAAGGTATAATTAAATGCCAATAGTCCCTCCTCCCATCACTGAACTAGATGTATAGAGAATATCTAGCTTAGTCATCATGTAAACGAGCTGTTTTAAAATCAAAAAAAGCCTGGGACTTCCGACAGTTAAATTCCTGCATGCATTTCATCATGCCGTATGCCAGACACCAGTCGCTCTGATGAAGGACCTCACTGACCAAGCAGCGTGAACCATGTGAGCAAAAAAAACAAGAACTGCATTGGTGCATCCACGGCTGGACACAAATACTCAAATCACAACTTCTCTATTGCAACTGGGGGCTCGATCAACCATCAGCACTTCAGACAGGGCCAGAAACCTGGTATATGGTGATCGATGATAACATACTTTGAAACTTCACAGTCAAAGGGTTGCCAGGCAAAACAACTCCAATGGGAATGGAAAAGGAGTTGGGGGTCCCCAATGTATATTCATCCTCTACAATCTTCGTAAAAATTAGAGAAAAACCACTTCCTACTCAGAGGCATGCTAGCGCAAGTCCTAGTCGCCAGGCTCCTTGTTCTGAAAATCCCAGACTGGACCTACTGACAATAGTCGCTAATACTGGGACTCCCAGCTTTTGCGACAACCAAACCTCGTACAGATGAATCCAGTACCCTAGAACGTTAGTGTCTGGGTGATACTGTGGATAGGGGGGCTTTATGAAATCCATTTTATATTGATTGCACGAATATGCTTTTTTGTGCACTGTTACGGTTGTGGACCCGAAAAATAGCCTGTTTTTTCCCCATTGTTTACCAACATGGCTTTAACGATCCGCATATGGCTAAACGCATCTGCTCAAATTTAAACTGTTAGTCAAATTACAATTCTCATTGCTGCTATTTTTCGCCGGTCTACTTTCCAACTAGCTTATCGCTGAAAGCAGCCCAATGACCCCTCAAAACCCGCCCAAAAGGAATAAACTAGCCCAATTATTTCCCGGTGTCAAATCAAAGTTAACAACTGGCAAAAGACGTTTCTATTAGTATATTTACATATCTGAATGGTTTCCTAGGTATTATATATATTTTTTGTTCTGTTGAACTCAAGATGTTTTGGGGGATTTAGGAAAGCAAAAACTTCTGGGTCACCTTTGAATTTACCATTATCATTTTTCTGCTATGGTAGTCAATGGGTTTTCTGTTGCTCACATTCTACCAAATATCTTTATGTTCAACCGAACAAAGACAGTTAACAACTAGAGGGCGAGTAATCCATAACAGAATTTACATTTTTGGGTTGGGTGTCCCTTTAAAAAAAGATTCCATTTGTGGTCGAGGCCAAGCACGGAAATGGACGAGAAACGTGTTTTCTCTTCGTAAGACATGCAAAAACTTTAAGAAATAAGCATGGTTAAATTGATTACATATGTATAATGTGTACAAGCACGTCAATGTTTTAGTTGTTCTAGACTGCGTATAGCGCTGCTCAAACGTGATATTTGGCAGCCGGAAGAATCAACTGTTGTGCACTCACGAGAGATTTCTTTCATTGTGCAAAATATGGTAAAACAAATATTTCGAAGGCCTTGTCTAACCACACCACCACCGCTATTTTTCCTCTTTGGTTGAGCTGAGCTACCGCGTCCCTCCCTGTACTGTAGCCTGCCTGTCAGACACTCGTTCCCCACACTTTTGAGAATGGGCCGGTCCTGGAGTTGCCAGGTATTTATCCGAGTATGAATACCCATTAAGAATCTCATCAATTAACATTTATCCTTAGAATATAAATAAAAAATTTTGCGGCCGCAGTACATTATGAAAGTAGCCAAAACACCCACAACCCACGGCTCCATAATTTTTTCCACAACTGCATTTTCAAAATACCCCAATTGTACGGGAAAACCGAGACCCTGGCGCTTCTGCCTACGGAAGTTCAGATCATTTTATTGACTCGGACCTTTGAGTCTCGTTCAGCAAAATGAACGAATCTTTTTTCGAGTCATATCGTTCCTTTTAGCAAAGTATAATTAAGCCAGCAAGAAAGAGGAAATCCTCCCCTTCTGGTGAGTTTTGTTTAAATGTTGGTCACATAATAGTATAATTGTATTATTATTGTTTTACTGTCTTGATATATAATAATACTCACTATAAGGCTGTATTATATTTCATGTGGCTATTCGTTTATAATTTTTTTCTAGGTGAAATGCTTGCTGTGCCTAAAGGAGCTGACATAAAGCAATAACAAAACCTCCTCCATGGCTCAGGCATTATCGAGCACTGCAACGAGCATGCGCGCAGACTACTACGAATCCAACAAGTAGTCAAGTAAATAAAATAATGATAATAATAATCATTATCTAAATAATATTTTAAAAGGCTCCTACATACAACCTGCAATTTATTTTTAATATAGATTTCCAAAAAAGAATGGTAAATGAGGCCCTGGTGAACATGGTCATCCAAGGACTCCCATCCTTTTCATTGTGGGATGATGATGGGTTTTAGGGAGCTTCTTCTGCATGTGTTGGATCCACTTATGTTATCCCAACTCGAAAGGTAATGTGATTAATAAAGAGATTCATCATTATTTAAGAAGTAAAAGTAAGATTAGCTACATTATTTTTCCACAGGGGGTTTGAAGGCCATGGTTGAGCATAAATACAAGGAGGCTAAGGAGAAGGCCAGAGAGCAGAATTGCAGAAAGTTGCAGCTATAAGCCTTACCTCTGACATGTGGACATTGTTAAACATGGATGCCTTCCTAGCAGTAACTTGCCATTTTATAGATGACAATGAACAAGCTCTGCTGCTATTTTTACTAGGTGTAGAGCATTTCCCTAAAGAGCCATACTCGGAGAACTTGGCTACTGGACATATCAAGCTCTACGGGAGCAGAAGGATAAAGTGAAGTGCCTAGTAACTAATGCTGCAGCCAACATGATAGCATGTGTACGATCATTGAATGTTAGGCATGCAATATGCATTGCACATGCCTCTAAACCTATTGTGAGGAAATCTTTTGATGACATCAGTAGCTTCAATGACATTCGATCCAAATGTAGGAAACTTGTGACCTATTTCCGAACCAGCACTACAGCAAAAGAGAGAGACTGGCCCAAGAGTAAGGAAGCAGATGGGTGAGACAGTTCTGAAAATGATCATTGAAGTGGACACTCGCTGGAAAGCACTTACAACTGCTGGAACGGCTCTATCAGCTGAGAGAGGCCAGTGGGGCATGCCTGGCCTCTTTAAAGACTGACATCACCCCTCCAACAGCCCTGGAGTATGAGGCAGTCCAGGATGCTTTAGAGATGTTCTTGCCCCTTTCCGCCAGGCTACAGTCGAGCTTTCAGGAGAGAAAAGGGTGTCTGCCTCCAAAGTGATACTTTTTGATGAAAATGCTTAATCATGCTTAATGAGTAAGCTAGAAGGCCTTAAGTCCAACTTAACAAGGCAGCTGGGTGACAGCCTTGGACGAGGGTCAGGAAACACGGGCAGTTCATGGAATTGGAATCAAGTGTGATGACCATACCCACGTTATTGGATCCCAGATTTAAAAAACTGGGATTCTTGAGTCAAGGGAAACTGCAAGAAGCGGTTTCAAGATTAAAATCGGAATGCGCTACTGTGATCAGAAGTTCTGGTCTCCATTCTGCTTCCACCAACACACCCCCAGCTCAGCTGCCAGCCTCTTCAGAAGCAGGTCAATCTTCAAACAGTAAGTAGTATATGTCTTTGTTGTGTGAATGTTCACATTAGTGATTATTACTGTGAACCATTGTTAATGGAGTTTTTTTTCTTTGTACCTCTATTATTAGGTGACCTTTGGCATCTGCTGGATAGCACGGTGGATCACAGTAGAATGAGCTCAAGTGCAACAGCTGATGCTACTGTAGAAGTGGACCGATATTTATCCGAAGTGAATCTCGCAAGATCTGAGGATCCACTAGTATATTGGGCTCAACATAAACATCTGTATCATTTATACCAGCTGGCACTGACATTTTTATGTTCCCCCTGCATCCTCTGTTCCATGCGAAAGGATCTTTTCCAAGGCTGGAGAGGTTCTGTCCAAGAAGAGGAATCGTCTAAGCCCCAACACACTAGAAAAAATTCTGTTCCTCAATAAAAATAATGTGTGATCCTTCCTTCACCCACCCGAAACTGCAGTGTTGCAGTTTGTTCCTCTAAATCCATAGTCCCATAAGCACAACACTGCACTAAAACTAGTAACAGTTCAATGCACAAAACACACCAGAAACAATTCTTTAACTTTACCACCCCAAACTCTTCTGTTGCAGTTTGCGTTATTACACTCCCTCCACCATAAGCACTGCACTCAACACAGGCTCACTTTTGTTGTTCCTACTGTCACTATCCAAACAATTTATGAATAATTAATGAACTGTGTGTGACAGTTGTCTCTGCACAAGTAAATTCAGACAGAGAGCGAAACATATTTTATTTGATACCCAGGCAATGGACAAATGTCTGCTCAGGTCATTGATTCAGTATTAATTTATTGGTCTGCTATTTCTTTGCACAGTAGCTAGGTGTCACTAGTGAGCAATAATGAATGAAGCTTCGAGGAATGAACCTTTTGGTGAAGCAATGGGCTGTGAGGTCTCAATGGTTCAGGAAGCCTCATTTTGCCATCACTACTTAGTGGCACAAAGTAGCACTGAATAAACAAGAGTTACTTTAGATATACTAAAACAATCAGGCCAACAGCAACAGCTCCAAACACATACCTCCGTGATCGCCAAAGACGAAGGGGCGGGTCCCAGACCATGACGTACCCCAACAGACATAGCTGACAGGCCTTTATACCAAACCAACAGTTGCTCATTGGTCACACATTAAGTGATTGTTAAGTGGTTGTGAAGCATGCCTCATTACAAGCCGACCGTGGTTCATTTCAAACTAACGCGTCTTTCGTCACCCACTCCACTACACATAACAATTTATATACGTTATTGATGTATATATATCATAACGTTAATGATTGTTTATGTCATAGTTTCTAATAAAATGAGAGATTGATTTCTTGGAGACATCAAAGAAGTTGAAAACAAAGAGAAAAAAACGTAAATGAAGATGTTTCTCCACAGGAACATCTCAGCAGGTAGGCGTATAGATCTTGGAGGTAGTGTGTTGGCAGATTCCATCCATCCATCCATCCATCCATCCATCCATTTTCTACCGCTTGTCCGAACTACCTCGGGTCACGGGGAGCCTGCGCCTATCTCAGGAGTCATCGGGCATCAAGGCTGTTGGCAGATTATTTGTGATAAAAATAAAAAAATTTTTAAAGCACTATTTAATTTATTTTGAAGGCAGTATAAGACAGGAAGTAAGTTAAAGGAGAGTCATGGATTAAAATATTTTTTAGATTTTAAAAAATTTTCATTTTCTAGTGGTACAGACAGGGGCGCCGTCAGCAATTTTGAGCCCCATGACAAATAATCTAATTGGGCCCCCTCTGCGCAACTGTTGTCACCACATCTCTAGGACCTAACTGTGCCATCAAAACCTTTACATAACTCTAATTAAAGGCTTGCAACTGTCTTGCTTCTTGTAGTTCAATACTAGTACTAGCACAATATTTACTGCTGGTGATTTGTACATGCATGCAAGTCTAGTATGCAGTTTACTATTTGATGCAAGATTAAAAGCAACCATAAAAATGTGCTAAAGGCCATCTTTTACAGTCTCAATGTATTTTATTGTAAAATTTGACAAAATGGAAATAATTATAATTATTAATGAAAGATTTAAAAAAAGAAAAATATAATATATAACTTGAATATATATTAACTTTTAAATCAAAATAAATTAACATCATCCTCTCAAAACAATGAAAACAGCAGAATTTTTAACTTAGCTGCACATATATGCCAACAAGAAAATAAAGTGGACATGTAAAATGGAATTTCCACACCAGGGTTGTTATAGTGCTACAAAACAGATCTAGTGATCACTAAATCAAAAGGTTTTAAGGTTTGGAATATGGTCATAACAAACTGACTCATCTGTTGTTAAGTCTACTAAAAGGGGCAGGGACAATGATTTAATATGAATATCTTGCTAAACGTGATGTTTTAATATGAATATCTTGCTAAACGTGATGTAAACGTTACTCAAACCCTCGGGAGTCCCCATTGGGTCCTGCGCGACCGAGCAGAAGAGAGTTGGGAGTGATGACTTCCACGGTCTCCTCCTGTACCTGGGCTCTGGCACCGATTGGCCTCTCATTCGACAGGTTAGCAGCCAGGTACAGGAGGGTCTGGAACTCCAGCGCTGTCAGGTTACCTTCTTTACCAACACTGCTTAATGCTCTCTTGAGCACACGGACTGCTGCCTCAGCTGCCCCATTTCGGTGGGGAGAGTCCGCCGGGTGAAACACCCACATCCAGTCGGTTCCTACAGCTACCCCCTTCTTCTGGACCTGATCCTTGTCGATGCTACTTAGGAACTCATAAAGCTCCTGTAATACTGGCCTGGCGCCCACAAAATTGGTCCCTTGATCCGACCAGAGCTTTCTTGGGTGACCCCTTAGAGCTGTGAAGCGCTGGTATGCATTCAGGAATCCTTCCGTCGACAGATCTTCCACAATATCAGCATGAACTGCTCTCGAAGCCATACAGCTGAACACCACACCCCAGATTTTCATCTTTGTTCTTCGTCTTATAGTATCCTTTACAACATAGGGACCAAAAAGGTCCAATGTCGTAAACTCGAAGGGTGCGGCGGGTTCAGTTCGTTCAAGGGGGAGTTCACTCATCACCTGTTTGCACATTCTCACTTTGGTCTTTCGACAGTGCATACAGGAGTCAATGACATTTCTGGCAATCCTTGGTCCCATCACCACCCATGCTTTAGACCTCACATGGAGGAGTGTGCCAGCAACACCTTCGTGATTAGCTTTATGGGCCTCTCGTGTGAGAAGGGTGCTGATCCACGCATTGTAGGGGACCAGGGGCACACCGGTCTCTCCCTGGGTAATGGCCTGGACTCGACCATGGCATCTCAGAAGCCCTGAAGCCTCATCCCTGCTGACAACGAGTCTGTTCAGTGTCGTCACAGGAAATATAACTCCCTTCTGGGCAGCCAAGCACAGGTCTTGGAATGCAGCTTCGCGTTCCTTTACTGACAATACTGCCTCCCACTTTGCTGGCATAGAGGCCCTGCCTACACGGGCCAACCACTTCTTTACAGCTCTGCGGACATAACCGACTACTCCACAAAGCTTAGTAAGAGAACTGCACCTTGTTGGATTCACTTGGTCTATGAGCGTGGATCCCCACAGTGTCTCTGATTCCTTGGTCTCAGTTAAGGTCAATTTTCATATCATTTTCTGAGGACGCTGGAGCCCCACTAACTCCATCTGTGACTTTTAGATCTTCACCACCAGAACTGTCCGGGTTTAACAACTTCTTGGTTTGAGCTCTGGTGAGGACTACTGAGAAGGCCTTTCTCTGGAGTCTACTCACCACCTCTCTCTCGGGTCATACAACCCGGCAATCTGGCTCAGTAGAACACGACGAGTCAGTGGGTTTGGTGTCTTTACTTCCACTTCTCCTTCAGTGAGGTCAATCTCAGTTCTCATCTTCTTCTTTCTCCTAGAGAAGTTGATGGAGACCATCACGAATAGTTTGTCCTCTTGCACGAGGTAACCAACCCCCAGAGCTTTGTTATCTTCCTCCCTTAGATGGTTGGGCAATGTCAGAGTCACTGGCTTGGACTCTGTCCCTTCCCACCTCCCACTTTGACCGGACCGGACCCAAGGTTTGAGGTAGAAGCCTCCTGCTTTCAGTATCTTCTCCACTCCCTCTTGGATCTTGTTTAGACAGTGTGGGTCATTGTGGGACGTGAGGAGGTCATCAACGTAGGAGTCTTCCTCGATGACCCTTCTTTCCTCCTTCATATCAGAGAACTGGGGCAACTTCGCGGACTCACGCATGGCAACTTGTGCAATGCACCCTGCTGGCTTGTCCCCCATGTTCACCCTCACGACAGCATAATCCTCAATCTCACTCTCCGGTGAGTCTCTCCATAGGAACCGATGCATATGGACCTCTTGTTCCTCCAGCCAGACCGAATTGTACATCTTGGTGATGTCTCCGATGGCTGCATGTACTCCTTCCCGGAATCTGAGGAGCACCGCTCTGATGGGATTTAGGACATCTGGGCCTTTGAGCAAAATGCTATTCATGCTCACCCCTCTGAACTCCTGGCTGCTATTCCAGACTAGGCGCACTGGTGTAGTCACTGAGTGAGGATTTGGAGCGGTTAGGTGGCTCACCCACCACACAGCACCACTCCAGCTGTCCATCACATCCTTAGTAAGCTTAACAGCAGCTCCCCTCCCCACCATCTCGTGGACTTGCCTCATGTAAACCTCCTTCCACAGGGGTCTTTCATGAGCCGCTTCTCCGCCCTCAGGAACGTTGCTTCCACAGCTTTTCGGTTGTTGGGAAGAGAGGCTGGGTTTTCCTTCCAGGGGTACTTCGCATCCCAGTGTGGCTGGTCGCTCCACAGGTAGGGTCACAGGCAGCACCGATGCTATCCCATTTTAGCCACTCAAGGACCTCTTTATTGCACGCTGCTGTCGTTCGAACTCTTATACTGCTTTCTTGCTCAAAATGGCTTCCTGTCTTTCCCACGGTGTGTTCTTCAACTTTGACGGCTACCGTCCTCATTGAGTGAGCGAAGTGCGTTTCCGACTGCCATGTGGTCACCTCCGCTTCTTCAAAGAGGTCTGGATGCACACCACTCACTATCTTGCCCAGAGGGCCATCCCACAAAACCAGGTTGCCGACCCTTTGCAGTCTTTGCGGAGCTAATCGGCGTTCTCGAGTACTGATCAATAGATCGATCTTCTCTGGGCGGGCCAGTTCTCCAGGCTTAGCTTCAGGGAAAAACTGCTCTAGCCGCTCCGGTTTCACCACTCGATCCACTTTGGTGATGTCTTCCATCCCGTAGCAGATCATCTCGTGGAACTTCAGGGTTCCTCGTGAGGTCCACACTTTTATTGTCACGAGATACCTTCTTGTATCGACTTTCACCTTCATTGTGCCGACACCATACACGACAAGGGAGATTGGTTCCCCGGTCAGTCCGAGCCTTTCCGCAGCCTGGTGTGAATGATGTGTTCGACGAGTCTTTCTCACACTTTTTTTGTTGTTAGAATCTGGACAGCCTCCCACTGGTGGGGAGTCAGTCCCAACTCCGAACACAGCCTCTTGCTCGTTGGCCACGAGGTCTCTCTTCTCCTCTGGGAGTTCCTCTAGCAGCGTCCTCTTTGCTGATCCCTTTGGACCAGAGGCCTGAGGTCTCTCCTCTTGATTAGTTCTTTGATCTTTGGTACGTCGACCTCCAGGCACTTTGGTACCTTTGAGACCTGAGAGCTTTCTTCTCCGACAGACTGGCCTTCCTGAAAGTTTTACAGCGAAACAGTTTACCTCCATGTTCTTCATCACCACACACAGCACATGGTAACTGCTTGGAGTCTCTTTTGACTTCACTAGCTGTAGTCTTAGTGAACGACTTCTTCTCTCTCCATCTGTCACCTGGTTTCTCCCGGTAGCTTGGTCTCTCAGGAGCATTAACCGGCCATGGCTTGCTGGGCAGCAACTGCTCCAATCTCACGAGCAACGAATTTTGATCTTCCAGGAACAGCAAGAGTCTGTCGAAACGGTTTCCTGGGTGGACGTTGTTAACAGGGTTTCACACACACATGAGCCACTCTCTTTTCATAACATCAGGGTGTTTACTCTCCAAAGACCGAATCACCAGCTGATTCTGTACAGCGTCTGAGCACCCCAGGTCTGTGAGGTCCAATGCTGCCCTCTCCACTGCTAGGATCAACTCCAACGCCTCTCGTGGCTGGTGGTTCTTTACAGCAGGTCGTGATTGAAGCTCTAACACAATCTCTTCTGCCGTTTGTGCTTTGTCACCATAACGGTTCTCTAATTCCCTGAAGATATCGTTTGCATCTCTGCAACGCAACAGTCGGAGTTCACTTTTTACAGATTCACCTATACTGTCTAGCAAGTGAAGTTTCTTGCATTCCCTTGACCCCGTAGGTTCCGCTTGCGCCTGGATACTCTCCCATTCAGCCTTCCAGCGCCAATAGTCCCTCCTGTCCCCAAAGAACTTAGGCAAACTTATGGGCGTGAGCCTTATTTTTGGTCGGGCCCATTGAGAGCTGTTATCCCCACCGGCGTACAAACCAGGGTTGCTTTGTGGCAAACCACTACCTTGTCCCATGCATCGACGGGCGGAGCGGCACGAACACTCAACTGTTGTGGCGTGCCAGCAAGGGTTGGAGGCAGGACGAAACTGACACCAAGTCCACCATCAGACCGTCTTGACTGCAGGGTTGGCTGTAACGTCTGTTGGGGGGAACTATGTGTGGTAGCTGCTACATACCTGCTCTGAGGTTGACTAGTAACAGTAGCACCTTGAGCAGCACATGTAGAGATGCTAGCTCTGTCTGTGGACATGAGTGAAGGAGAGCTTGTCACATATACAGTTCTATGCTCATCAATGGGCGGATTGACAACAGCAAGCTGGGTGTTAACAGGTGGTGCAGCAATAGCAAGGGTTACTGATTGGTTAAAGGTGATGTTCTCTGCAGCTGTAAAGCTGTCGATGGCTGTTGTGACACGCCCAACGACCGCGTCATCGCCTCCCACATCTTCATCCTCTTCCTCCTCACCTCTGTCACCGTCGCCATCGTCTTTTAGTTCTGTGCTGTTCCTCTTGATGACCTCATTATCACGTTGGCATGTCCACCCATCCATCAGTTGCTCCTTGTCCTCTCTCAATGATAAAAGGAGCATCCATTTTTCTTTTCCATGTGGCCGATAGTCTCTCCAAGTATACACAGCCTGTCCAATTTACCACCTTCGACTGTTTGCTGCGTCCATGGCACTACTTTACTTTTCCCGAGCGCCTCAGCCTGATCAAAAGCAGACTTGAACTGTGTTACAAGAGTGTCTATGTCCGGCGCTGCATACTTAGACCACAGCATTTCCATGATCTTGCTCTCAGTTTTAAGAAACCTTTGCTCACTGGCATCTCTCCTTGCCAGAGCGTCCTGTGACTCACTGTCGTCACCCGTAGGGTCTATCTGGTTCTGTGCGTCAATATATTCATTACTGACATCAAGAAGTTTGTCATAATCATCCTTCAATCTCGCTAACTCCTCTGACAACTCAATTTCACATAAACGGCCAGCACTAACATCAAGGCGGTTTATTCGTGTTGTAAAGTTTCGTTGCACATTTGAGCGTTTCCGCTTTAAACTCTCTAGATCTGGTTTTTCATCTGCCATTTTATCTTCTTTTTTGGTGAATAAAATCACCTTTTAGCAAAAGGACTCGTTCAAAAAAATCGTTCAAAGGAATCGACTCATCCGCGAACAACACATACGCCTTTGCCAGCTGTTATTATTATCCACACAATCTTACTCACGGTTGTGGAAGTTATCCAGCCCTTTAACGGCCCCGCTAGCTCTTGGCTTCGGCTCCTTCCTCCCTCGACGGCCGCTTTCTTCCCAGAATCCGGGTCTTCAATTCCGGCGTCAGTCATTAACGATGGCTCTCCTCCGCTCGGGGTCCGTGTACTCTTTAGCACGGCTCCGACGGCGGTTTACAACTGTCCAGTTCTCTACTAAGCTACCTGCTATAGCTCAATAAACTCCCCACTGGAAGGGCTACAGGACAAGCACGGCGGATACAACTCGAGTCACTTTATGAGCTTTTATTGTGCACACACATACACGATAATCATCCACAAGCTAGGTAGCGTGAATGCTACTGCTTACGCTAGCCTATCAGCTAGATATAGTGACGTTAATGCACGTTAGTTAGGTTGTAAACCTGCAATGAAAACACAAACACGAACACCAGAATTAACTAATGAAATTACACAATCAAGTGATATTAACTTTTGATCTGAATTACTAGTAATGCCAGTTTATAGACACTCACCGGCAAGGCGTACCAGTCCTGACCATCAATTAAATGAAAATGAAACCTAAAGGCGAGACGCCGGCACACTGTGACTATTTAAACAGACACCTGTATATAACCTAATAATTATATGAAATATAACATAAATATGGATATGGCCTGCATATGGAATAAGGCGGTAAATATACACACTTATTTCCTCAAATACCCCAGAACATAATAATATATATATATATATATATATATATACATACAAAACAACAGATACACCTGGTGGAAAGTTCTACAATACTGGTTTCAACAAAAGATCCAGAAGATCCAGGTCAAAGATAGGCCACTACCTGTTGAGAGAAAGCGTTAGTGTTTTTTTTTTGTCTGTCAAGTATTCACAGAAGAGATGGGTTTTAAGTAGTTTTTTGAATGTTGTGAGAGATGTGGTGGACCGGACAGAGTTAGGTAGAATGTTCCACCAGGAAGGAGTTGTGAATGAGAATGAGCGGGAGAGCGATTTACTGCCCTTATGGGAAGGCAGTAAAAGACGCCGCTGGTTTGCTGAACGCAGGGATCTTGATGGGGTGTAGGAGTGCAGGAGGGGGTGAAAGTAAGCCGCTGCAGATCCAGTGATAGTCCTGTAGGCAAGCATTAGTGACTTGAATCTGATACGGGCTTCAACTGGTAGCCAGTGGAGAGAGATGAAAAGGGGAGTCACGTGAGCCCTTTTGGGCTGATAGAAGACGAGGCGTGCTACTGCGTTATGAACCAGCTGGAGCGGTTTGATAGCCTTTGCAGGAAGACCAGCAATGAGAGCATTGCAGTACTTATTGCTAATACTTATTTCTTCCGTAGATGAAGTTTAAGTTTCAAGTTCAAGTTTATTTATTTTTAAGTTTATATGTGCATTGTTCCAAAGCAGCTTTGCAGGAGCAAATAAGAAAACACAAAGGTAAAACACAGCACAGTGCATGGTGTTTATAGAACAAGCAAGATCATTCTAATAGATAATAAATAAATAAATGCTGTCTCCCGGTGAGCAAGCCAACTCCAATGATTGATTAATGAAGAAAAAAAAACCTCGGGAGAAACCAGGCTCAGCGGGGAGGGCCAGATCCCCTCTGACGTGTCATAGCTGCACTCAGTGACCCCGACCAAAAGTCACAGACTGCTGACATGTGATGTAGTTTAGCATTAAATACCAGGTATTGTAACTTTAGCATTAATGTGACAACCAGTCCGTCTTTGCTCTTGGTTGGGGATAGGATGGTCTGAGCTGGGATGGTCAGATGGTCGCCTTTCTCTTGGGTGGTAATGGAATTGCCTTAGATGGAGCTGGGATGGTCAGTCAGTCCGCAGCTGATGTAATCTCTAGTTCGGGATGGGCATATGACGTCTGTAGTGGAGTAGGCGGGGCGAGACCGTGGTTCGAGACCAGTAAGTAATTGTTAAAGAGCGCCAGCTGTGCGCGCACCAGTCTCGAATCACGTAGGAGATCGGGAGCATATAAGAGAACGAGCGACAGGACCGTCGAAGAGAGAGGACCGGGCCCGAACATGTTTGTATTTGTATTTATGTTTATATTTATGTTTGTGTTGCCGGCAGTCGTCCGTGAGGGGCTGCCGGCTGTTTATTTACTTTGTTATGATTTGATTAAATGTTTAAATGTTTGCCGGTTCCCGCCTCCTTCCTTCCTTTTAATGAACCTTATTACATTGGTGCCGAAACCCGGGAGGAAAGGAGAGACATGCTGTCGGAGAGTCCTCGCCGCCGAGTGGCCTCGCGGTGCCGGAGAGTTCGGGCAGCGCGGACGAATGGCTTCCGCCAGTGGCTGCCCGAAGCGGTGGCTCTGGGGAAACGGAAGTGCACAGTGTGGCCACCGCCAAAGCTTCTGTGCGACGGCGACCTTTGCTGCCGCGCCCCTGGGTCGAGGTGGGGTGGCTTTCGTCCGAGCGGGAGCGGGGGAGTTGCCGCCGTCCGCCAGAGGCCGGAGCCTGCGTCCGTCCGCCCAAGGGGGAGGAGCAGGGGACGGGGATCTCGCCCCGACTCCCCGATAAAGGAGGAGCCACCGCCGGCCGCCAGGGGGCAGACCCCCTGGTCGAGCCGTCCACCGAAGCCCCAGGGCCACCGCAAGGCACGGCGAAGGAGAGTACCTCTCTTTCCGGTCGCTCCGAGGGCTCCCGTCTCCGTTTTCTCGTCTCGGTTACCGCAGGATGCAGTTCATGCCCAGACCTGATGGCAGAGCTGAGAATGGGAAGCGGTGACCTGACAAGAGCTGAGATGATAGAGCTGGATAAAGGACGTGGCAACTTGACACGATTTTTCTACAACACTTCAAATGCTATTAGATTGTTAATGATAATCTTAAATCTATAATTTACCTTATTAGTAAGTTTATTTATTTTTTATGTAGCCTTGTTGTGCAAGCACTGTTGAGCTTGTGCAGAGGCAGCAGCTTTTGCCAGAGGGGAACTGGAATCCCCTGGTTGGGCCTGGGTTCTCCTGAGGTTTTTTTTCTCGATTGGAGTTTTGGTTTCCTCGCCACCGTTTGCATATTGTTTTGCACTATTTGCCTGGCCGGGGGGGCTGCTTTAGAATTTAGAAGTTAGACATAATTAATATTGCATATAAGAATTTATAGTCCGTTTAATATTTGACCTGTGGTTCTCTCTCCTTTATCTCAAATGTGTGCTTTCACTGTGCGTGTGTGCGAGTGTGTTTGCGTGTGTGCGTCTATGTCAATGTGTGTAAGTATGTATGCATATTGTGTGTGTGGAGCATTTGTATGTCTGTCTTTTGTTGTTTTCACCTTTTTCTTGTTTTTACAGGTATATGACTTTAGTTGTTTTTCTTGTATTCAATGCGTCTCATGTACAGCTGCTTTGTAACAATGAAAATTGTAAAAAGCGCTATATAAATAAAGTTGAGTTGAGTTGAGTCTTTAATCTAGATTTAAATTGGGAGAGTGTGTTTGACCCTCGAATAGTATCGGGAAGGCTATTCCAGAGTTTAGGTGCCACGTATGAGAATGCTTGACCCCCTTTGGTAGATTTAGTTATTCTAGGTGTTATCAAAAGTCCTGAGTTTTGAGATCTTAGAGAGCGTGATGGCTTTTAATGTGATAGAAGCTCTGTTAAGTAGGTAGCGGCTAAACGGTTTAAGGCTTTATAAGTAAATAAAATAACTTTAAAATCAATACAATACCTAATGGGTAACCAGTGAAGGGATCATAAAATTGGGGTTATGTGATCGTATTTTCTTGACCTGGTTAGAACTCTGGCAGCTGCATTCTGAATTAACTGTAGTTTGTTTATTGAAGATGCAGGACAACCACTAAGGAGAGCATTACAGTAGTCAAGTCTTGAGGTCACAAATGCATGAATAAGCATTTCTGCGTCAGCAACACATAAAATATTTCGTAATTTGGCAACATTTCTAAGGTTTAAGAAGGCTGTTTTTGTGATATTTCAGATATGATTTTTAAATGACAGGTTGCTGTCTAATATAACGCCTAGATCTTTACCTGTATTTGTCGGTGTAACAGTGCATCCTTCTATTTGCAGGTTCAAATCTGAGATATTCTGTTTACGTGTTTTTGGTGCTATAAGTAATATTTCTGTTTTGTTAGAGTTTAAGAGAAGGAAATTACTAGTCATGCAATGTTTTATATCTTCGATGCACTCTGCCAGTTTGGATAGCTTGAAGGAATCATCTGGTCTTGATGAGATATATAGCTGAGTATCATCTGCATAACAGTGGAAGCTAATTCCATGTTTTCTAATAATGTTGCCCAGGGGCAGCATGTATATGGAGAAAAGCAAGGGTCCTAAAACCGATCCCTGAGGTAATCCGTGGTTTACTTGCGTTAGATTTGATGATTCCCCATTTAAATGTACATATTGATATCTGTCTGATAAGTAAGATCGGAACCATTGTAGTGCCTGTCCCTGAAAACCGGTATAATTGTGTAAACGATCTAAAAGTATTTTATGGTCTACAGTATCGAACGCAGCACTAAGGTCAAGCAGGACTAGGAGTGAGATGTTACCTTTATCAGATGCCATAAGTAGATCGTTTGTAATTTTAACGAGCGCAGTTTCGGTGCTATGATGTGGTCAAAAGCCAGACTGAAATTTTCTGTGCATGTTATTATTTTGTAGGAAAGAGCACAACTGAATGGACACTACTTTTTCTAGTATTTTAGACAAGTACGGGAGATTTGAAATCGGTCTATAGCTTCCAAGTTCATTGGAGTCTAAGTTTGTTTTTTGATAAGAGGCTTAATGACAGCTAGTTTAAAGGGTCCTGGGACATGGCCTAGATTAATTGACGAGTTGATAATGTTATAAATGGGCTGAATTACAACAGGTACTAACTCTTTTAATAATATAGTTGGAATGGGATCTAATAAGCATGTTGTCGGTTTGGATGTTGCAATAAGTTTAATGAAATCTTCCTGTTTTATAGGTGAAAAACACTGTAGCTTTTCTTTTGGAGCGATGGTTGATACTAATTCATCAGACACACTTGAAGGTTGGGTTTTAACTACGTTGTCTCGTATTTTTTCGTTTTTTTCTGTAAATAATGTCATGAATTCATTGCTACCAAGGTGTGGCGGAATAGCCAGGTCAGGTGAAGTCTGTTTGTTTGTTAGTTTAGCAATTGTACTAAATAAAAACCTTGGATTGTTTTTGTTAGTTTCTATGAGGTTACGGAGGTGCTCGGCTTTTGCTGCTTTTAGTGCCTTTTTATAACAGCTTGTTATAAAACTCTCTTTCCATGCAATTTTTAGGCCGCGAGTGGTGCTATTGTACCATGGTGCTATGATCTTCTCATTAATCTTTTTTGACTTCATAGATGCGACCGCTTCTAATGTATTAGAGAAAATAGTGCCCATGATGCTGATCATGTCATCGAGCGATTCTGTATTAATTGGCAAGGTTGTTAAAGGAGTCAGATCTGCCAAGTTCTTTACGAAACTATCTTTAGTAGATGAGGTGATTGTTCTACCCTGTCGATAATGAGGTATACGACTGATTTCTGCAGTGCGCAGTGTACATGTGTAGCGAGGAAGGCGGGGCGAGAGCCGTCAGACAAAGGGGCGGGGCCGGTGGCGTGAGAGACAATGGCTATCAGCTCCGCATTTCTGACGGTGGAGATCGGAAGCATAAAAGAACGAGCTGGCGAGAGGTAGGACGAGAGAGGACCAGGCCAGGACACATGTTAAGTTTATATTTATGTTTGTGTTGCCGGCAGTCGTCCGTGAGGGGCTGCCGGCTGTTTATTTACGTTGTTATTATTTAATTAAAGTTTGTTTAAATGTCCGCCGGTTCCCGCCTCCTTCCTTCCTTTTATTGAACCGTATTACATTGGTGCCGAAACCCGGGATGAAGGAGAGACATGCTGTCGAAGAGCCCGCGAGCGGCTGCCCGAGGCGGTGGTGCTGGAACAAATATTCGGATGGGATGGAGGGCTCGCTGACGTGCTCCTGGGTCAAGGTGGGGTGGCTGCCATCCAGGAGGGAGCGGATGAGTCGTTGCCTTCGGCCAGAGCCTGCTGCCGTCCGCCGTGAAGGGGAGGAGCAGGAAATGGGAGACTCACTTCTGGCTGCCCTCAGCTGGAGGAGCCATCGCCGGCCGTCAGGGGGCGGAGGAGGATCGAGCCGTCCACCGAGCGTCCAGTACCACCGCATGGCACCGCGAGGAAGAACCTTTCGGCTGGCTGAGGACCGAGCGACAGTGTGTCGGGGAACCGGACCAGATTGTTTTTTTTTCTTCTTTTTCCTCTCTCTCCTCTCTCTCGTCCCTGTCGCTCCTGGTGCTTCCGTCTCCGTTCTCTCGTCTCGTCGGTGCATACCCCCAGGGGCTGCGGACGCCGAGACTGGCTCCCCGGGGGGGGGAGTAAGCACAGTCTCCTGTGAGTGGCGATGGCGAGACAAAGGGGCGGGGCCGCACACCGGCTCCGCATTTCTGACGGTGGAGATCGGAAGCATAAAAGAACGAGCTGGCAGAAGGTAGGACGAGAGAGGACCGTGCCCGGACACATGTTAAGTTTATATTTATGTTTGTGTTGCCGGCAGTCGTCCGTGAGGGGCTGCCGGCTGTTTATTTACGTTGTTATTATTTAATTAAAGTTTGTTTAAATGTTCGCTGGTTCCCGCCTCCTTCCTTCCTTTTATTGAACCGTATTACAACATGTTATAAGATGGTGATCATGACATTGTCGCTTTGAGGTATAATATCGATATTGGTTAGATCGGCTCCGTGAGATATAATCAAGTCGAGTGTGTGATTAAGTCGATGAGTGGGTCTATTGATGTTTTGTGTTACACCAAAAGAGTGTAGTAGCTCTTTAAACGCCACTGCTAAAGCATCGTTAGCACTATCTACGTGGATATTAAAATCTCCAACAATCAGTACTTTATCAACGTTAACCAATAGGTCCGATAAGAAGTCCGCAAACTCTTTCAGAAAATTAGTGTAGGGCCCAGGGGGTCTATACACAGTAGCCAGTGTAAGAGAAAGCAATGGTTTTTTACTTTTGTTTGGAACAATTATGTTCAACACAAGCACTTCAAATGATTTAAATTTATGCTCTGTTCTCCAAGTTATGGTAAAAAAAGTCTCTAAAGATTATTGCGACACCACCACCTCGACCAACCGGACGTGGCTCATGCATATAACCGTAGCTTGGTGGAGTAGACTCATTTATACCAAAATAATAATTTGGTTTAAGCCAGGTTTCAGTAAGGCAGAGTATATCAAAACTGTTGTCTGTGATCATTTCATTTACAATACCTGCCTTTGAAATTTAGTGATCTAATATTAAGTAGCCCGAGCTTTAGGAGTTGGTTTTGCTCATCAAATATATTGTCTTTAGGTTTAATCACGATAATGTTTTTTCTCGGACTTTTACATAAATTATTATTTAGTTGTATTATTCGGGGCACAGACACAGTCTCTATGCATTTGGAAGCAGTAACATTTTTAACAGTTGAGTGAGAGGAACACAGACTATGGTTAAAGCTTGTACTTACTAGTCAAATGGTGCGTAGCGTCTTTGAGATGTTGTCACACAGGAGTTCCGCTCCGATGCTGCTGGGGTGCAGGCCGTCGGGCGGAAAAGCCTAGGTTGCTCCCAGAACAGATCAAAATTATTTACAAAGAGCAGCTTCTGTTCAATACACCATGACATTAACCATTGATTAAGCGTAAATAGTCTACTGAACTTTTCATTCCCTCGTCGGTAAGTAGGCCCTGATACGATGATCCTCACCATGGGCGATGCGTTGCATACAGTATCGACCAGACTCCTGAAGTCCCTCTTCAGGACCTCCGAGTGCCGCATCCTGACATCGTTCACTCCCGCATGCAGTACGACAGCTCCGACGCTAGCGTCGTCCTTGAGGATCGCAGTTACCTGCGCAGAGACATCAAGAACACGGGTGCCAGGAAAACAGTGAGTGCGAACCTTACCTTGATTGAAGGAAGCGCGTACGTTCCGGACGATTGCGCCTTTCGCCGTGTGTGTGCCAGTGCAGGAATGAAGTTCAATTGGGCCTGTCGTGTTCTCAAAGCCTGGGCTCTGTGCAGAGAAAAACGCGGAGTGGAAGTGGTAGGAGTATCACAATCGCGTTGAAAACTTACCGCAGCTTTGCGAGTGTCAGCCCGGGATGTTTGCAGTGCCGTTTTACGTTCTTGCAGCAGTGTCTGCCTCTCGAGTAAATCCTGTATCTGCTTCTCCACAACCTCCAGTTCCGACTGAAGTGCGAAGATTCATCATCTGCACTCAGAGGTAAACACACGTCTGAAACATTAGCGATGTAGTAATGAGAACTGTGAGTTAAGCAGTAAGGGCAATATTCAGTAAGTAAAGGCTGGTAATGCTAACCGCTAAAAGCGAGTGATCGTATGAAACTAATTTATCTGTAAATTTTTTGACAATTTTGGAATGGGATACACTTAAGGATAACTTTTACCCAAGGTGAATTATCAATCTAGAACATAAATCTTAAGATATAACAGGAATGAACAATATATTAAGAAAAAGTTTGACGGAGCTCCGTCTCAAACCACGCGCTCTCAGCAAACAGGAAGTGACTCTCTCTCGTCAGCTGGTACTTTGGATGAAAGCATCTGCCAAATGCATCAATGTCATGTGATGAGCTAGCGTGAATCCAAATCCAAACTTGAAGCTTGATCGCGAACAGCTGGTACTAATCCACTCTTGAGAATAATTTTTTTGGCGAAACCCATGCTATACTGAAGGGCCACCGGGTCCCAGAGCTTAGATTTTTTGCGACCGCGAGGTCACTGCGGGGGACTCCCTTATTGAAAATGAATTGTGACCTAGAGGGCTACCTTTTCTTAACAAAAACCTGTGCTATACTGCACCACCCCAATTTTATTATCTTCCATTATCTTCTAATCTGCCAAAACTTCAGGGTAGTGATAACATAAAAATAAATGTAATGAACAAAACAAAACGAAACTTTGATGTGAATAATTGACACTTGCATATACATTAAGGTATTGTCACGGTGCGCAAAGGGACTCAGATGCAGGTAAGGTTAACACAGTTTATTAGACAGGACTCCACAGAGAGAAACAAAAAGTAAGGCAGGGAACTCCTGTCCAAACACTCAGGTACACAGCTGGCTGAGAAAACCAAAATCACAAAAATCCGGGAAAGGTAAACAGGAACCAAAAAGAAGCGTATGAGAGAAAATAATCCAAACCGGCTCACGGATTGCCACGTTCCTACGAATTATATGAAAAGGTTAAGCATAAAGCACAGCGAGAGCAACACAGTAACAAATAATTACATCGCCACCAAGAGAGCTGGCACAGCCAAGCTAAAATAGAGGGAAACAGCGATGAGGAACAGGTGAGAGTAATTAGCAAAACAAGGAGGCTAAACAGGGTACCATCCATCCATTTTCTACCGCTTGTCCGAACTACCTCGGGTCACGGGGAGCCTGCGCCTATCTCAGGAGTCATCGGGCATCAAGGCAGGATACACCCTGGATGGAGTACCAACCCATCGCAGGGCCTAAACAGGGTACCACACGAGATAAATCTACAGGGACAAAATACAGCAGAAAAATAAAACACCAACCAAAAAATAACATAAAACAAAAGGCAAAAGGCAAAGCCTGACAGGTATAGCTTTATATTTTTCTTTGGTTAGCTGTCTAGACCACTTCGGAAAATGCACCGCTGGTCCAGAGGAACTTCCCGTTTCAGTTTTTTCAACAATACACAAACGGCCAACAGAACAATACAAACAAATCAAAATATAAACAGATATCTTCAATATTTAACTATACATATACTGTATAAGTAACAAATAAAAAAAGACCAGTGTTTACATCTTGCGAAGTAACTGTACACAGCAAAATCGCCAGTGTTAACAAAGGTCATATTAGCTCTCAGAGTGTATATAATCCACACTTTGAGAGTGTTTATTGTACATATACACTGTGAGTGTTAATTTGTCATTTTTTAACACTGTCGATTTTACTGCGTAGAGATTTTAACATTATAAAAAACTTGGATATATGTACATATTTTTAAAACATTCAATATTATTCAATTCCTTAAATGCCTTGTACTGTATACAAAAAATCTTGCTTGTGTTTTGTTTTCCCCCTGCTGTCAGGTAAAAACCTTTTATCTGCATATTTTTTCATAAATCATGACTGCTGGTCACCCTTTATATTTTCCTGTCACACTAAATGTATTGAAATGAGCTTGTCAAATTTCACAATTATTAAAAATAGTACAGTTCCTGAAAAGTAGCAGCTTTGGAGATATGACAATAGCAACAATATACATGTTTTGAACAACTTGAAAGTAAAAAAAACAATGCTCTATTTGTATTTTTAGATTAACTATCCCTTTAATCTAAATTAAAACCAATAGACAGAATTTGGATAAGGTACGGTCGGATATTCACAAAACAACATTTTTAAAAACACTTTTAAACTTAATCTAACGTAGCACTCAAAGAGACCACAAATGGGACACCACAGGAAGTGGTCTGGAATGGGATATTAAGGGATGTCCTGCACTGCATGAAAGATGACGCCAACAACGAACCAGATTAGCAGCCCATAACTCAATACTCATTAATCTTGTAGAGTTTCAGGAACAAATACAGGCAGATTTAGAAGGGATAACAGCAGTTGTGCCATGATGTTTTACCCCCCAATCTTAAGTGATCTGTAATCCTCACTATTTGCAACACTCCTATTAAACAATGATACCAGATGTGTTCTGGCTCATAGAGAATCAGGTCAGACATGCAGCAGGTAGTAATCTCTCTCTTTTTTTGCTGTCTTCCAGCCAGTTAAACAAACCTGTGTTTGTGCATGAGATGAGAACCATCTCAAATATTCATGTGTCCTCAAAACATTGTTCCCTTTGAGCCAAAATAAGCCTTTCTCTCTTGATGGGTGTCATTTGTTTTCAAAGAGTGTTGAGGACAGTCGCACTGTGGTTGGAGTTATAAAAATAATATATCAAGTCATTACGATTAAAAATTATTACTTTTTTTTGTTCTGTTTGGTTTCAGTTCTGTGAGATATCAAATAGCTTCAGATTTGTACAAATATTTTTGTGTAATATGATCTGTTTGACAAATAAATAGTTTATGTTTATTGATTTTGAGGCTGGGTTTCAGAGCATTTCCATGTCAGCACTGGAATACAGAACAAATTATTGAAATCATCAAGAGCTCAAACTAACTTGTGAAGTATGTTTAATTTAATCATCCATAAAACTGGCATCATAATAGCTTGTTGATTTCCAACAGAAATCAACAAGCTATGATGCCAGTTTTATGTCTTTGAGTTCAAATCTTTTTTTATGTAATGGTGAATGCCATCATCATCATCATTTTTTATAACACACCATAACAGAAAGAAATGTCATGATCTTGGTTTTGATGCAGGGAACAAATATTAGTACAATTTAGATCTTGAATATCTTGAATACGCTTTGAATAAAAGTGTATGCCACATGCATAAATATATAATTATTTCAAACATAAAAACAGCCTGTAAGCATTGGCCCCATAAATTACTATTTTGTAGTGTTTAATATTCAACCTGACATCATTTGAGATGAGGCATTTAGAATACATGAAAATGAATGAACAAGTTCTATCTAGGTTTGCATGTCAAAGAGACAATAAATACAGGAGTTATCCACTCTTAAATCTCCTGACACCACAAACTAAGCAACTGTAGTACTGAATTAAAGTGCCTGTCTTTACTGTTAATCTGGCATTTACTTTAAGAGGGTTTGGTCCATCACATGATAAGTAAGGTGATTTATTCTAACAACGAATACAGGTGCTGCCATGAGAAGCTTGTCCACCAACAGCTTTCATGGTTGATTAACATGGGTTAAACAATTAGCCTGCAGTCTGTCCCCAAGACAGGCAGAGAGCATTAGCCAGAGGTACTGCCCAAGAGTTCAAATAGTGTCAAATGTTTTTCATGTATCTGTTTGCTGTAATAGACAGCAAAACTTAATTTGCAGTTTATGTATCAAACATCTTTAAAACAAGAAGCAGAATTTTGTAAGGTATTAACCCTTTGACACACAGAGGTCGCAAATCTACTCAGATGGACATCTGAAATGTTAAAATGTGTGTAAAAATATGTTGTTTTACCATAAGAGCAATAACACACACACACGCAAATCCTGACTGAAGTTGTCATGAATTCATGCATGCACAGTTAAAATAATTTTTTTTTTTATAAAAAGTAAAAATAAATATTATTTTGTACCCTTGTTGGGGTCACAGAGAGGGCTAGAGCTTAACAGGTATTTCTTAGACCAAGACATACTGGACAGCTGGTCAGTCCATCACCTTACACTGCAGGCTGGCAAAATAAAATATTTTACAAAATATTGCCATTTTATTTTACAGAATTTTAATATATTTTTGAAATGCTGTCAAATTACAGCAATAAACTGTTACTGTACAAGTTGGGTGTAAAAAAAAACCCATGTAATTTTACTTTTCTTGCTGTTATGTTATTTTGCAGAATATGGGACTTCAAATAGCTTCAAAAAGCACACAAATGCGATATTATTAATTTCGAAATAATAATCGTTTTCTCTCACAAACCAATCATTTCACTTCAGGAGACATTTCTTCAAAGTCATTCAAAAAGTAATTTCGATTACTTTTATTATGGATGCATTTGCTTTCTTGGAGCTTTGACATTTTCAATCCCTTATAATATTATGTGGAAGAACCCCTGTTTCCACTTATAAACAAAATGCATGAAAAAACAGATGCCAGAAGGCCAGGCATAAGCATCAGAATAGAGGCTGCAATCTGCTGCACACTACCCATATCACTGTTCTTCATTCACCACAATTCAAAAGCAGTTTATCCCTCTGAGTGTCTCTGTCATACCTCTTACACCAGTTTACAGCATAGTCAGTTGTCAATCTGTCTATGTGGACCAATCTTTAAGGTCCCTTCGCAACAGTGCAAGAAGATGACGGACAACAATGTTGATGGCTTTGCTTTAAGTAATGACAACAAAGCCTTCAAATGTGAAAAATAAATGCTGAAGCACAAGGCACTCATCAAGCTGTTGGCTTTTTTGCTGCTTTTCTATGTTGCCCAGTTAGAGATGCCAATGTGTTGGTTAATTCATGGAGCACTTGTCTTTACTTCTGTCACAGTGAATTCCCTCAGATGACTGTGAAGAAAGTTATGATAGTTAAAATGAAGAAGCAACAAACAAAAGCTTTGGTGTTTTAGCAGAGCTGTGCATTAGAATGTTGTTTACACAATTCCGATTACAATTTCATAAAAATTTTTTTTTGTAATTTCCAGTTATAAATTTGATTATTTTTTATATGAAGTGATTGCCACATTACACTCAGCTTTATTCATTCTAACATCATCAAAATGTTTATTGACATACTTACTGTACATGTTCACATCAATCTCAAATGCATAATTTATCAGTGATTAATAATAGACTGCCAACAGAAAGCTTTGAATGTGGATATTTGAATAGTATTTGAGTCTGGTCTCTCTGTTATTATGGCTGGCACCTCCATCCTTCATAAAGATTTAAAGGTTTTGTCTGCGGTTTAATCTTACTGCCCCTTGATTCAACAGCATATATCTCTTGGAGCGCAACCTGGGATACAGATTTTCATGGGGCGTGCGTTGCCTACACACAGCATAAACTGAAAGTCGGCCTGGAGGCAAAGCAATTATTTCTTATTTGAACATTTCGAGAATAGGAAGCCAGGTATGGCTCAGCACACTTAATAAAGCCGTAATGCTCATTAGACTTTCATGAAAACAGTTTTTTCTTCCCTGAAGGGAATAAATCAGCCTTGCTGCTCACTGGCCCTGACCCAGGGGTCACATTTTTATAGATGGCTACTTCATCATCCAGCAATCTGTTCTTGGATTACACACAGAAGATGTGCAACTGCTCAAACTGACTTGGGCGACCTTGATCTCTGAGCCTTGAAAACAAGTTACATTGATAGAAACACAGGTAAAGCCTGGCAAATATATTATCATATGATTACAAGTGCCTTCAAGTGTCTCTATTTTTATCTATAGCATTATTTTTAAAGGGTTTACCTTATTATACATTTTTTTTATTTATGGTAATTTTAATTTAAGTAAACAAAATGGTTTGCTCAAAAATAAAATCCAAACTAATGTGTTTGTATAACATTAGTTTTATTGTACCATGCATTATTATTTTGTTGTATATTATTATATTATATTAGTATAGAAAATCTGCCCAGCATTATTTGGAGAATGAATAAGTATGGTTCCCTTTCTGTCGGTCTCTCGACGTTGTGTCGAAGACGACAGATGGGGTTCGCTCTTGGGAACCTATCAGCTCTGACTACTTTAGAAAAGGCCAATGAAAATTGGCGAATGAAATTTGCATGCCGGGCTCCGCCTCCGGATGTCCGGTATAAAAGGAAGCCGGCGTGCTTCATTCATTCACCGTTTGTTCTTCAGAGCCATCGCTCATGAGTACAAGCAGCGTTTACTCGCAGTCTTCAATTGCCGGTTTCTACGACGTGTGCAGCGGATCGTCCCTTCGTCCTGCAGCGACCTTCCCCTCGGCGTCTCGGCGGTTCCAGTGGTGTCCGAGAGTTTTTCCAAAGGCCCTTTTCAGGGCTGGGCTAATTTCTCCAGCGGCATGTCCCGCTGTTCTCTTGGGTGCGGCGCCCTCATCGAGGAGGGGGACGGACATGAGAGCTGCGTTAGGTGTCTGGGCGTCCAGCATGCCGAAGCAGCCTTCATTGACTCATCTTGCTCGCACTGCGAGCGGATGGTCATTCAGACGTTGCGGTCACGGGTGGCTGTCTTCCTACGGGAAAACAGCCACCACTTCGCTTGCTACCCAACTCGCGACGACGGGGGCCAAGGCCCTGCTGTCCGCGAGGGTTAGCAGCGTTGGTGATGTGGGGACTTCAGCAGGCGTAAACCCGTCAGCTAAACGCTCACGGGCCGCCTGCTCCCCGTTTCGCTCGTCTGGCCGTTCCCCATCCGGCGGTGGCATACCGTCCGGATCCTCATTCACGTGTTCGGAAACGGCGCGTGATGACGATGAGATGTCGCTTGCAGCATCGGAGGGAGATTTGCTGGCATCAGACACTGAAGAATCCGAGCAGCTCCCTCCCACGGGGGGTCGAGCGCCGGAGGAAGCAGATGTCGAGATGTCAGCCATGCTTACCCGGGCAGCCACGAGCATTGGGCTGCAGTGTACACCACTGCCTCCACCCCAGCGCTCGCGGCTAGACACTTGGTACCTGGGGTCGGAGCGCGGTGCAAAACCGCGCCCACCCCCGGTGCCATTTTTCCCAGAGGTGCATGAGGAGCTGTGTCGGACTTGGAGCGCCCCGCTTACGGCTCGTTCCAGTCAGACCAGCTCCAACTCCCTCACTTCCCTCGATGGTGGGGCGGCCAAAGGTTACGTCGATATCCCCCAGGTGGAACGTGCGGTCGCGGTGCATCTGTGCCCGCAGACAGCTGCCACCTGGAGGAATCGGCCGCGCCTTCCGTCCAAAGCATGTAGGTCTTCGGCATCCCTGGTGTCGAAGGCTTACGTTGCTGCGGGCCAGGCCGCCTCCTCCCTCCACGCCATGGCCATCCTGCAGGTCCACCAGGCCAAGGCGTTGAAGGAGATCCACGAGGGTAAGGCCGACCCGGGGGTTATGCAGGAACTCCGCGCCGCCACTGACCTCGCTCTAAGGGCGACCAAGGTGACGGCGCGGGCCCTGGGTCGGACGATGTCCACGCTTGTGGTCCAAGAGAGACACCTCTGGCTCAACCTTGCGCAGATGAGTGAAGCCGAGAAAGTTCGCTTTCTCGACGCACCCATCTCGCAGGGCGGGCTGTTTGGTGACACTGTCGAGGACTTCGCTCAGCAGTTCTCGACGGTAAAGAAGCAGACAGAGGCGATTAGCCACATCCTTCCTCGCCGCGACTCGGCCGCCCGCAGGCCTCCGAGTTCTCGTGCGACGTCTGCTTCCCAGCAGCCCAGGCCCCCTTCGACATCCGCTCCGGTTTCCGTGCCCCCTACCCAGGCTACACCCCGGAAGAGGAGATCGAAGGGGAGACCTCCACCCCGTCAGCAGCCTTCCCGGAGGAAGCGCCCCTGACGGGAAGACCCCAGGGAGGATACCATCGGGCCCGACGATCACAGCAGCGCCTCTGAGAAGTCGGTCAGGGACGGTCCCTGCCCCGTCCCCACAGCCGGGCCCTTTTCAGGGCCTGGCGCCCACATCCTCGATAAGAGAGCTTATTTCCTCCCTGGGTGTTTCTCTCTGCCGTCAGCACACTCCACTGGACTGTGCCCGGCAAACCGACCTTACGTCTGGGCGGGACGTGAGGTCGAGTATTCATGGCAGCCATCACACCCTCTACACGACAGTGCGTGCGGCCGTCTCGCCAGGCAGGTAAGTCGACGGAGCCAGTCTCTCCTCCGGGGTCCTCCCCCCGTCGAGGAGAGGTTGGCCCCGTCAGCCAACGAACCACCCCCCGCGGGCACGGTGAAGCAGATCGTCCCCTTGGTCCCCCTGTCACAGTCCCTGGGCGCTTGGCAAGAGCTTCCCACACTGTCTCGGTGGCTAGGGAGGACGATCCGTCTTGGCTACTCGATCCAGTTCGCCAGAACCCCTCCCAAGTTTCGGGGCGTCCTCTTCACCTCAGTCAGAGGCAGGGATGCTCCCGTACTTCGGGCAGAGGTCGCCACCCTTCTGGCGAAAACAGGCTATCGAGCTCGTCCCTCAGGCCAAGATGTCCACCGGGTTTTACAGCCCATACTTCATCGTTCCCAAGAAAGGCGGGGGGATGCGCCCTATCCTAGATCTGCGTACCCTGAACAAGCACCTCCACAAGCTGCCGTTCAGGATGCTTACGCAGAAGCGCATCCTGACATCTATCCGGTGTCAGGACTGGTTCGTGGCTATCGACCTGAAGGACGCTTACTTTCATGTCTCGATTCACCCTCGTCACCGGCCGTTCCTGCGGTTTGCGTTCGAGGGACGGGCATATCAGTACAGAGTCCTCCCTTTCGGTCTGTCCCTGTCCCCACGGGTCTTTACGAAGATCGTGGAGGCCGCCCTCTCTCCCCTCAGGGAGAGAGGTGTGCGGATACTCAACTATCTCGACGACTGGCTTATCTTGGCACACTCGCGAGAGCTGTTGTGTACACAGAGAGACCTGGTGCTCCGGCACCTAGATCGATTGGGGCTTCAGGTCAACCGAGACAAGAGCAAGCTCTCCCCGGTGCAGAGCATTCTCTTTCTCGGTCTGGAACTCAACTCTGTTACCATGGTAGCGCAACTGTCCGCAGAACGCGCCCAGTCAGTGTTGAACTGCCTGGATCTCTTCAGGCAGTCCACGGTCTCCCTGAAACAGTTTCAGAGGCTCCTGGGGCACATGGCGTCCTCGGGGGGTTATTCCCCTCGGGTTGATGCACATGAGACCGCTTCAACACTGGCTACAGAGTCGAGTTCCGAGGAGAGCGTGGCACACCGGCAGCAGGCGTGTGGTGATCACGTCTCTCTGCCGACGCACCCTACAACCCTGGTCTTCCATGGCCTTCCTTCGGACCGGTGTCCCTCTTGGGCAGGTTACGAGGCATGTCGTGGTGACGACCGATGCCTCCCTGCAGGGTTGGGGTGCAGTGTGCAACGGGCACGCAGTAGCGGGGCGTTGGACGGGCCCCCGCCTGCGCTGGCATATCAACTGCCTAGAGTTGTGGACTGTGTTGCTGGCGCTAAAGCGGCTACAGCTCTCGTTCAAGACAGGCATGTGCTGGTCCGCCTCGACAACACAGTTGCCGTAGCGTACATCAACCGTCAGGGTGGCATGCGCTCACGGCAACTAACACGACTTGCTCGACGCCTCCTCCTCTGGAGTCAGCAGGTGACCCGTTCCCTGCGGGCCACGTACATCCCAGGCGACCTGAACCGGACAGCCGATGCGCTCTCTCGTCAGTCGACGCCTCGTGGAGAGTGGCGACTCCATCCCCGCGCAGTCCAGCTCATTTGGGCGCTGTTCGGTCAGGCACAGGTAGACCTGTTCGCCTCCCAGGACACCACCCATTGCCCGCTTTGGTACTCCCTGTCCGAGGCCCCCCTCGGCACGGATGCCCTTGCGCACAGCTGGCCGCGGGACAAGCGGAAGTACGCCTTCCCCCCAGTGAGCCTCATTGCACAGACACTGTGCAAGGTCAGGGAAGAGGAGCACCAAGTGCTACTAGTTGCGCCTTATTGGCCCAACCGCACTTGGTTCTCAGAGCTAATGCTTCTGACAACAGCTCCCCCCTGGCCGATTCCCCTGACGGAGGACCTGCTTTCTCAGGGGAAGGGCACGTTCTGGCATCCCAGGCCAGACCTCTGGAACCTCCATGTCTGGTCCCTGGACGGGACGAGGAGACCCTGAGTGGGCTACCCCCATCCGTGGTGGAGACCATTACTCAGGCCAGGGCTCCATCCACTAGGCGGCTTTACGCCTACAAATGGCGCCTCTTCTCGTCCTGGTGTCTCTCACGACGAGAAGACCCGCGGAGATGCTTGATCGGGACCGTGCTGTCCTTTTTACAGGAGAGACTGGAGACGAACATTTCTCCCTCCACGCTGAAAGTGTATGTAGCCGCTATTGCCACTCATCACGAACTTGATGGTAAGTCTCTAGGACAGCACGACCTGATCACTAGGTTCCTAAGGGGCGCGAGAAGGCGGAATCCGCCTCGTCTCCGCTCCGTACCCTCTTGGGACCTCAATGTGGTCCTGGCGGGCCTCTCTGGCCCCCCTTTCGAGCCCTTGGGAGGTTCCGATCTTCCCCACCTTTCGGGTAAGACGGCCCTCCTATTGGCGCTCGCATCTTTCAAGAGGGTAGGGGACCTACAAGCTTTCTCCGTGTCCCCGGACTGCCTTGAATTCGGGCCTGGTAACTCTCACGTTATCCTGAGACCCAGACCCGGATACGTGCCCAAAGTTCCCACTACTCCCTTTCGGGACCAAGTGGCGAACTTGCAGGCGCTCCCCCTTGGGGAGGAAGACCCAACCCCGTCCGTGTTGTGTCCAGTACGCGCACTGCGCCTCTACTTGGACCGCACTCAGAGCTTTAGGAGCTCGGACCAGCTCTTTGTCTGTTTTGGAGGTCAGCAGAAGGGGAGGGCTGTCTCCACACAGAGACTGGCGCACTGGATCGTGGACGCCATCAGGGCGGCGTACCGATCCCAAGATCGCCCATGCCCCCTGGAGGTCAGGGCTCACTCCACTCGGGGCATAGCCACCTCTTGGGCATTGGCCAGGGGCGCCTCTCTGGCAGACATCTGTAGGGCTGCGGGTTGGGCTACGCCCAACACCTTCGCGAGGTTCTATAACCTCCGCGTAAACCCGGTATCAGACCACGTCCTGCGTGGCAACATGTAGGACTGGCATCCGGATGGGCGTATGCCTGCGAAAGCATCACCCCACCCTCTAGTAGGTTGGGTCAGTGTGCTATATACCTCTCTCCTTACCCTACTCTGGTTAAGGACAGGTACTCTATCCGCTTCCCTTCTTACCCAACTACTTGGTTAAGAATAGGCATTCCATCCATCACTAAGCAAGCACCACCTGGGGGCTGGCTGGGCAGAGCAGCCTTCCCCCTTAGGCCGGGATAACATGTGAGCCATCCCCTGGCTCTAACCGGACCTAGTGCTACCGGACGCCTGTAACACCCCCCCCGTGGGCTGTTCCGTCTGATGTATCCTCATGAGCTGGTTCCCACTCCTGGTAACCCATGACCTCCCCTAGGTGGACCTCCACCTCGCGGTTAACTACTTAGTCCGCACGTTCTATGCGTTCTCCTCCAAGGACGAGACCATACCTTTCCACCATTTCCTCCCCACGGGTAGGAGGTGGCCTCTGCAGCGCATCCCTAATTAAGGAAGTTGCGCTTACCCGGTGGTACCCGATCCGGACGGCCTCTCGCCAGCAAAGAGAGAAAAGGCCCCGTCCGTGAAAGGTAGCTGGTCAGGGCCCCCCCATCTTTCATTAGGAAGCTCTGGGACCCCCGACCCATCACACTGGAAGGTTACAGTTTCACGAAAGCCTCGAGTTGACACGCCCAGGCTTGTTACCGTCGCTTCGTTAGAGATTGTGACGCGATAGGCGTTGTGGCGTTTTCCAGAGAGAACCCCATCTGTCGTCTTCGACACAACGTCGAGAGACCGACAGAAAGGGAACGTCTCGGTTACGTATGTAACCTCGGTTCCCTGATGGGGAACGAGACGTTGTGTCCCTCATGCCACTAACGCATATCGCCCTCTGCAGCAGTCGTGAGAGGCTCTCAGGCTCTTCAGAACAAACGGTGAATGAATGAAGCACGCCGGCTTCCTTTTATACCGGACATCCGGAGGCGGAGCCCGGCATGCAAATTTCATTCGCCAATTTTCATTGGCCTTTTCTAAAGTAGTCAGAGCTGATAGGTTCCCAAGAGCGAACCCCATCTGTCGTCTTCGACACAACGTCTCGTTCCCTCCATCAGGGAACCGAGGTTACATACGTAACCGAGACGTTTTTCTGATTTGGTTCTTACGAGAAGGCACATTTAACCTTTTGACCCTGGTCACATCTGCACTCGGAAGACGGGAAAAATAAATCACCACAAAATGGCCATGTAATGCATTTACGCTGATATCGTCGTGATGCAACAGGATCTGCAAAATTACTTTCTTACTTAGTCTTTTTTTCTTGTTTACCAGTAAAAATGTTTAAACATTCTTGAATGAAGAAGCATTTTCTTGATGAGTAAACTGACCTAAAAAAATAAGGCTTGTTTTTAGTAAAAAAATATGACATTTCAGTAAATGTGTGCTTAAAACAAGCAAAACAAATCTGCCAATGGGGTAAGAAAAATAATCTTGAATTGAGTGACTAAGAAAAGGTCAATATTAATTCAAGATAATTGTTCATTTTTTTGCTTGTTTTAAGCACAAATTCACTGATATTTCATATATTGTTTTACTTAAAACAAGACTTATTTTCTTAGGTAATTTTGCTCATCAAGAAAATCCATCTTGATTCAAGAATTTTTAGACAATTTTACTGGAAAACAAGAAAAAAAGACTAAGTAAGAAAGTAATTTTTGCAGTGTATGTATAATGTAATAAATATCAGAAATGTAAACCTACAAAACGAAAAAATAATGTAAGAAATATCAGAAATGTAAACCTACAAAACGAAAAAATGCAATCCACCAAGTCACAAAGTAAATCCACAAGGTTGTGACCAAACGTTCACAGCTTCACTGAGGCTGGGTGCTAACATTCAAACATAGAGCAATGAACTTAGGAAAACTACGGATTTAAATAAATACGCTCAAGGGAAACGAGGCACAGGTGCAAACAATAACTGAAACCTAGAAAAAAACAAAGGAACAGATAAACGCACAATGGGGCCACCAGTGGCCAAACCGGGAAAAAACCCGGCCAAATGCTTACACAAAGGGTGAAAAAACATGTCTATCTAATGATGATTCTGTCTCACACCAAAGGTGATGGAGTACAAAGTAAAAGAGTAAACATTGTCCTCATTTGCCTGTGTAGAGCAATGCGATCAGCCGGCTTTGGTGGGCTGATCTGAAAAAAATGGACGTCTTGCCAAACCAATTATGGGATCAAGAACACCCTCGAATTGGTTACAGTTCTCTATAAAGGATCAGATCAAGTGTGGACTAAAGATAAGGCTTGTGCTAAAATGCAAATGTTAGTTGTCATGCAAAATGTGTGTTTATTGTGTTTAATTGTTTGAGAGATTTCTATCTATGCTATACGTTTTGGTCTTTAATGAAACAGTTTACTATTGTCATTCCAAAAAGTGCATGATATTCTTTCATAGACCAAAATTTTAAGAATGTCTCAGGTTCTTCCCTTCATACATGAAAGTGAATGGGAATGCTTTAAAAACTTCAAAATGACAAAAAGCACCATGAAAGTATCATACAGCTATATGTATTCTTATTCTAAAGCTTTCATGTAATAAATATCTATGTTTTACTTTTTTTTTCTCTCTTTGGAGCAGGACTGCAACTGTTTTTATGCACTTGTGTTGTAAAATATTTTGACTTTTTTGTTCCCTTAAAGAAAAGGCGTAGGTTTGAAAAAACATACGGTTTACAAAATGATTGATGGTGGCAAAATTTTTATTTTCGGGTGAGCTAATCCTTTATTACAAACAGAGCAAAAGCCCATGCAAAGCCCTCTGTTGAGACCCCATAAAATATTACTGTGTCCAAATAATGGAAAAATAAGTCATGCTATAATTCACCTCATACCAACACCTCCAGCTCATCTTGTGCGTCTCTCTCTAAGTATTAAACCCGCCTCCAGCCGCGACCCTCCAATCACAGGCAGTTTAAACACGACAGGACCGCACGAGCGCTCTTCCATGAATGAATGAGAGCAGCATCAAGACTGCAATCCTCCGGGGACCAGTGTCACATCACCGCGCACTCGAGAACAGATATTGCAATCTGTATATTTTTGCTGTCCGCGCAAAGCATGGGAATACGAGAAAAAGAGTCCATTACAGAGATCTGTGACGATGAACTCTCCAAACTGAGATTTGGCTGATCGGAATGGGAACGGCGCATTCTTCAGGACCGGTGCCTTGCGCCATCCGCGCCTTTGTCAAAGTTAAACGATTAAAGTCCTAACTAGAATGGCCGTCTACAAAGTGTTTTCGGAGGGATGGCAACTTTTAACAACCCTCTTCTGGATATCCGGAGACTCTTGCAAAAACTTGTAATCATGTTTTCCTTTAGCGTTATATGCGTATCAATGCTCTATCTTTGGCTGGGATGCTGCGAGTCGGACTTGGTGGACAGATCACAAATCTCACAGCCGATGCTTTTAACTGGATGGTATAGAGAAAACAAAAATAAGACCGTGCTGAGAGAAATATTAACGGCGCCTGGTTACGTGGTGGAGGGGAGCGTGGATGTTAACAGCTCAGGAAAAGACTGGACCGCAACTCGGCGCCTTCCTCACGCTCTCATCATCGGAGTTAAGAAGGGAGGAACGAGAGCGCTTCTGGAGTTCCTGAGACTTCACCCGGATATCCGAGCTCTTGGGTCTGAACCGCACTTCTTTGACAGGCACTACACGCGTGGACTCAGCTGGTACAGGTAATATTGGCAAAGTGGATACACGTTTTACCAGTAATCTATATTTGTGTTTTTTTGTTTATTGTCTCTAAAAAATTGCACATTTAAAGTAAAGGGATACTTCACATAAAAAACATTAACAAATGTCAAAATCTGCTTTTGTGTCCATACAAAGAAAGTAAACTGGGCCTATGTTGTTTGATTACAAAAGTCTTCTTTTGTGTTTTGGAGAAGAAAGTTATAAAGGTTGGTATCTTCAAAATATATATTTTGGTGTTCAACATAGCAAAGAAATGTATAAAGCAATGTTTCCTACTATGGTAGTCAATGGTGACAATGGAACTGTTTTTAAGCATTCCTCCAAATATATTTTTCTCAGTTCATCAGAACAAATAAATGTATACAGATTTTGAATAACTCAAGGGTGAGTAAATGAAGACATACTTTCATTGTTGGGTGAACTGTTCTTTTAAGACACTATGGAACCTTAAACAAATCCATTGGGATTTTGACTTGATTTAAACCTCCTGGCATGTTATGGTATTCACAAGGAACTGACCGTTTTAATTTATAGAGAATTTAGTTCTCTTCATTGTTAATAGGGAGATTTCCTAAACGTTAATTTGTTCTGGTATTATTCAGATCAATTATATATTTGTTTGTCTACTAAAAAGCATGACACATTGATCAGCAAGCCCATCACAGATCCTGTCAGAATCTTCAATAAAGTTACGCCGTTCAATTTTATGGTTTGTCACGCTGCCTTCGAAGTGTACAGAGAGTTGACAAAACTCAATTACTTACCCTCTAAGCAGCTTATTGATCGTTTTGTCAATTCACAATTGGCTTGCCCAGTCCATATAATTAGTGCATACCCATACCAAACGCTCAGATATCTCTGAATTACGAGCATTTGTATGATTGTTATATGAAGCATTTGCCTGTAAAGACATTGCTTTGATATTCCTTTGTGTGCACGCATGTGTGTGATGTTGGCACCCAAATCCCCAGCGTTGTGCTCTGAGGAACTCTTTGAGCCGAGAGGAGGCAGGTTGTCATCTTGCTGGGAGCAGATGGACCTCTCAGCATGACAGGCCACTTGACATTATTGTGAGACCTGTCGATTGATCTTTAACCCGAGTCACTTTTTCCACCAAACGTAATGATGTGTGCCATGGACCTCATATGGTCGGAGGACCTATAGATATCTGGCCAATCACAAATCCTGGAATCTGTCCACGGATAAACATCCACGGGTCTAATGGAATGGATCGGTCATTAATCTTGTTATCAAAGGTAGATTAAATCTGGGGGGGGTGGGATGCCCGGCCTCACAATCTCAATTCAGATCTTTATCAAAGAGAAAAGAAATGACATTAAAGCTAGAGTAAATCTGCAACAAGGATGTGGATAGATGATTGTTTTGTCCTTAAAGTGTTTCTCCCATTGATCTGCCCCAATGTTTGACCTTGAGTTCATGCTTGCGTTAAACCAGTCGGTGCAGATTCGGTTACAATTAGCAAGAGGTTTTATCCTGCCTGGGCATAATCACCACAGAGGCTCCAAGTTCATGTTTCAGGCGCCTGTACTGTCACTTTCCCCTGAAAGGAATCTATTTGGTGTAAGTCGCCCTCAATATTTTCAGAGATAGATCATTCAAATGCAATAATGATCTGTCAATATGGGGGAAGAGGAGGGCGGGGGGATTCAATGGTAAAATGACAGATATTACAACATTAGCGATCACCCGGATTGTGGTGAGAGCTTTGAAACATAGATGTACATTTGCAATTTTTGAAGTCTACAGAAAAGCATCAATATATTGATTAAGAACTACTGAAGGGACAGAGAATGGATAAACCTAAAGTGCAAGGCTGATTTCCGGGAACCATTTGGTAAAATAAGAGTCTTTGTGGAACGTTTGTAAAAATAATGCTGTGTCACTCATTGGGAGTGAGCTGTGTAAATTTCGATTTGCTGGTTGGATCAGATGTCATCACGTTATCAGAATTAATTTGCAATTCATCGAGAGGTCATTCAAATAATTAAAATTCATACCCCTGGATTGGGAGCCAAAGCTTGCTTTTGGCAGGGGGAGGCTTTTTTAGCTGGCATATGTTAAAACACAGAAACATAATTGCATTGCTAATTATAGAAAAGTGTGGGTGTTGTTGTCCTTGTTTGAAGAAATGTAAAAATGTATTGAGTTTTTCTTTAGGTGATTACTTATTGATGCTCTCTGTCAATATGAGCAGTGCATCTGCACCACAAGGACATTTTGACTACAGTCATTCAAATACTGACACAGAATAGGGTGTGAATAAAAAACGGACAATAAAATAACTTTCAAAGAATACATTCTTTTCAAACAGACATAAATGTAGACCAAAACAAAAGGAAAATGATGGTTGACTGGATGAATCCATTCACAGATCCAACTGTTAGTTGTTTAATACTGTTCAAATAAGTTGTAGAAGGGATGGTGTGACAACAGTTTTTACACATATTTTTGGCATAAGTATACTGTACTTGATGAAATCACCATAAGGTTTATATGCTCCATTGGTAATTCGGCTCTCATTAGATGCCACAGGGGAGCAGGGATGGGGAGGTGGCGTCTGAGCCCCTCTGTGATGGATGTTTCTGGGAAGTGGACAGGGCACAGTTACAACTGACTGGCTCTTTAATGGCCTCTGTATGCAAAGAAACGGATGGATGGGCCCAAACACACACACTTAAACATACTTCATAATCCCTATTCTCTTACTGATGTGCCACTCTGATGAGCAGTCTGTGAAGTTTTACAGATTGTATTATATAAATATCATAAATACCTCAATGAAAGTGTTTTTTAGAACACAAGGCATGTTTTCTTGTCTTGCAATTTTACCAGCATATGTAACATTACAATAGTTTACGTCCTTGCATAATAAAAAGGTCCAGGATCCAAAAAGCACAAATCAACCAAACTTCCGATGCAGCACTATTTAAACTATTGTGTTTCTCTTTGTGTTCTTTGTCATTAAATGTCCCACAGTCTGCATTGATTTCACATTTAAAGTCTCATTACAGCATTTTATTGTAAGAGAACCCTGTTACTGTTTCCCAGTGCAAGTACATTTTTCCAAAATGAAAATGAAGGACCGTATTACACAGATTCATTGGAATGAAAACATCTTATCACATCCAATTCTGTAGGTGATGCCTGGACAGAAGACAGGGTAATTGCTTCACATCTGTTTGTGCACAGCAAGCTGCTGATGAGGCCATAGAGCAGCCCATCTACAAACTCCACCTGCCACCCCCACACCAGCTGAGACCCAAATTACCATACCCCCATCATGATCAATACCCAGGGCACCATTTGGTTTATTCAGTATACCTCTGAGAGGCCCAGCCAAACGCAGCCTCAATTAGACAAGACCATTCCACTGGCTCATTTGGGCTGTTGGGATTGGACAACACTGAGCAATGTGGAAACAATGAAGTAGCTTCAAAGCTTACAGAGAATCCATGTTTCTTGTATCAATCTTTATGTTTTGTGAACATTTTGCCAGCAAGACGTACATGTCCACTAAACAAGCCCTGCGTTCCAATTTGCCTACTTATACTAGCCCTAATTGTAGGTGTCGGTACACGATCCGGGATGCCTGGACGATCCTTTCTGCGCATGCGCGTAATGACGTAGATGGAGAAGCGAATAAGTCATCACAAGTCTGCTGTAGTGCGTGAGTCTGCTATTGACCCCGTTACTTTTTTTTAACTGTTGAACTGGACTGTTGCCTGTTGCTAGTTAAGATTATTTGAGCTTGTTTATTTAATCATTCGTTAACTGATTGTTTGAGCTTGTTTATTTAATTATTCGTTGACTGATTGCGTTTTTGTTGCGTTTGTACTGAATTGAAATTGCCGTTAGCCGCTCGTTACGGCTTGACATTATAAGTTTGCACTTAAAGGCACCGAGCTAGTTGATCGCTGTTTGATCCGTGGCCCATTCAAGTCGTTCAGACTTTGTTTTGCTAATCGAGAAGGCGTGTTCCAGCTGTATTCTGTATTCATACTTAAGCAGTGCGACAGCGGTAGCGTCAGTCCTCGTGTTCAGCCTCCTCGTGTGAAGACCTACTACTCCACCTGCGCGACTCCACCGAGCAAGGACACCGGCAAGGAACATCAGTATATTTAACATACCTTTGCTTTCATTTAATTGTCTACTAACATCATGTGTTTCAAGTTTATTCCTGTACTCCACCGTAGGCAGCGTTCTCACCCAAGATGCAAGGCACGACGCGCGCACTCTCACGCATGTCCCATTCACACCTCCCCTTCAACACCTCTGTCTCTCTCTGTGGGTCTCTGGAACTGCCAGTCATCTGAGAACAAGACTGACTTCATCCATGCGTTTGCCAGCCAGTCTGACATTCACATTCTTGGTCTTACTGAGACTTGGATTCGTCCTGAAAACTCAGCCACACCCGCTGCTCTCTCCACAAACTACTCCTTCTCTCACTCTCCCCGCAAAACCGGAAGAGGAGGAGGCACAGGTTTGCTTATCACCAATGACTAGAAATATTCCACACTATCTTCCCTATGCAACAACTATTCATTTGAATACCATGCTGTTAATATCACTTTTCCCACTCAGTTCAGCGTTGTTGTAGTTTACCGCCCCCCAGGTCCTCTTCACAACTTCATTGAAGAGTTAGATGTGCTGCTCTCATCATTCCCGGAGTATAGCGGCCCTCTTGTTGTCTTTGGGGACTTCAACAACCACCTGGAGAAACCCTATGCTTCTGACTTCCACACCCTCACCGCCTCGTTCGACCTCATGCGCCTCGTCACAGCCAGTACTCACAGATCTGGAAACCAGCTGGATCTCATCTACATCCGTAACGGCACCACAGATAACATTCAAGTCACACCTCTTCACATCTCGGACCACTTCTTCATCACTTTCAACATGCTCCTTCCTACATGCACTACACAAACACCTCTCCTGAAAAAATACTTGAAAGGGCAGCTTTCAACCAGATGTCTTCCTACCTATTCCAGAACAAACTACTGGATGACAAGCAGTCTGGCTTCAAAACAAAGCACTCCACTGAGACTGCGCTGCTATCGGTCACAGAAGCACTGCGGCTAGCCAAGGCGGAATCTAAATCCTCGGTCCTGATTCTGCTAGACCTATTTGCAGCGTTTGACACTGTCAATCACCAGATACTGCTAGCAACCCTGTCATCGCTAGGAATCTCAGGATCTCTCCTCCGCTGGTTCAAATCCTACCTCTCCGACAGATCCTTCAGGGTGTCATGGAGGGGCTCGCTGTCCACTGCTCACCACATGATCACTGGGGTCCCTCAGGGGCCGGTGATTGGACCGCTGCTTTTTTCCATCTACACGACATCCTTGGGACCCATCATACAGGCACATGGCTTCTCGTATCACTGTTATGCCGACGACACCCAGATCTACATCTCGTTTCACCCAGACGATACCATTGTAGCAGCTCGCATTACAGCCTGCCTCGAGGACATCTCAGCTTGGATGAAAGGGCATCACCTCCAGCTGAACCCTGCCAAGACAGAACTACTCGTGTTCACGATCTCAACATCCATCTTGGCAATACCACAATCACTCATTCCAAAACAGCCAGGAACCTCGGAGTCATATTTGATGAACAGCTGTCCTTCAATGATCACATTGCAAAGACAACACGGTCATGCCGATATGCCTTATTCAACATTAGAAAGGTCAGACCCTATCTCACTGAGCATGCGGCACAACTCCTTGTCCAGGCCCTGGTAATCTCAAGGTTGGACTACTGCAATGCTCTCCTTGCTGGTCTTCCTGCAAAGGCTATCAAACCGCTCCAGCTGGTTCAGAACGCAGCAGCACGCCTCATCTTCCAACAGCCCAAAAGGGCTCACGTGACTCCCCTTTTCATCTCTCTCCACTGGCTACCGGTTAAAGCCCGTATCAGATTCAAGTCACTAATGCTTGCCTACAGGACTATCACTGGATCTGCACCGGCTTACTTTCACACCCTTCTGCACTCCTACACCCCATCAAGATCCCTGCGTTCAGCAAACCAGCAGCGTCTTGTATTGCCTTCCCATAAGGGCGGTAATCACTCCTTCCTGGTGGAACATTATTCCTAACTCTGTCCGGTCAACCACATCTCTCACAACATTTAAAAAACTACTTAAAACCCATCTCTTCTGTGAATACTTGACAGACAAAAAAAAAAAAATAACACTAACCCTTTCTCTCAACAGGTAGTGGTCTAGCTTTTGTCGAAACCAGCAACTTTGTATTGGCACTTAATGTATTATGGCTCCTGTATGACATATCGCTTCTTGCTCCTAAACTCTTTGTAAGTCGCTTTGGATAAAAGCGTCTGCTAAATGTCTAAATGTAAATTACGTAGTACACACGTCATGGTTTCCCTACACTATTGGTATTACACATGCGATGAAACACTTGACGGCCAGGCGGGCACAACTGGCGGCAAATTTTTTAGGCTACATTGTGTTTTTCATTTAACAGTTCACGGCGGGTCTATTTTGATGTTTTTAAATGTAGCTTATGCTATGCATTACGATGTGTTTACGTGGTTGCCAATCCAAAATAATAAAGGAGTTGTTACATGAACATACACAATTTTGGAGTCTTTCTGTCACTGCAAACCTTCAGTGTCCCCTTTGCGATTTATTGCTGTATGGCATTAGGCCTACTTAACTTGCCGTGTTTCGATCTGAGGTCAGTAGTATTGTCAAAGACGGTTTATGTCGTTTTTTTATTAAAAGCTGATAACTTTAAATTTAGTCATTTTGTATTAGTATGGGCCTATATAGGCTAATATATCTATCTATATAATCTAAATGAGGAAAATTATCCCTTCAATGGTGTTTACAGACAATAAGGAAAACAAAGAATTATAATTTGTGCATGCGTGTTTTCTACTACGTCATTATACGCATGCGTGGACAGATCGTGCAGGCATCCCGGATTGTGTACCGACAGTAGGTACTGTTTTTGTGTTTTGGAACATCAAAAACTCCGCCTACTTGTGGTGAGTTGTGGGTAATGTCAGCTGTCAGAGTGTGCATCCTTCTGCACTTCGAATTTCTACCAGAAGTAGTAGACCTTAGTAGAATCTTTGGAATTCTCTTTTCAACATACTACGATTTGGGACATACTAATTCTACTTTTGAATACTATTAGGACGGCTAGTATGCAGAATGAAACGCAGGGATAGTCTTTACTCTGCATTGGAGGCCAAGTCTTGATACTTCAACAAATATTTTATTCAGTTTTCATTCAGTTATATGTCAAACAAACTCTAATTCTGCAGTTTGTTGTCCAACCAAGAAAGCAAGGCGTTTTTACAATTTTAAAAACTGATTTGCAGTGATATTGTAGTGGTAAAATAATCTAGATTTGGTTTAATCTGATGAATATTGTAGAGGTAAAATAATCTAGATTTGGTTTAATTTGATGAGAATTGTTTGAGTTTATATTGAAATCTTCAATAATATTGACTTTTGATTTCAGACATATACACAGAGGAAAAAGAAGACAACACAACACAAAAAAACAGAAATGCAAAATAAACAAACAAAAAGATATGCAAAATAAATGCATGTAGAGGTAAAATCATCTAGATCTGGGTTAATTTGATGAGAAATGTTTGAGTCCATTTTCATCTTCAATAATATTGACTTTTGATTGCAGAGTTGTGACATTGTTGAAATCTCTTCTGAAATCTTTATGGAGACATCTGGGAGATTTCTGGGTCATTTTTCTCAGGTGAAATATTTGAGACAAAGAAAACTTTCCAAAAGTTTCAATTTGCTCTCCATTTAATCTCCCTGATATGTTTAAAAACTAATAATTATTTATATCTAATAATGGAATGGGGAACAAAAATTAATGGAATGAAACTTCAACTTCAACTTTTGTCTTTTGATTTGTATCTTTGTTCTTGTCTCAAAGTGTCTCAGTTTGGATAAAGCCAAAAACCAGGATGAGCTTTCATTACAGAGAATGCATTAAACACACACTGAATTTAATGACAGAAGCTTCCAGGGCACTTCGAATACAAACTTCAAATCGCAGTTAATCATTTTCAAGAATTTTCAAAATAAAAACAAATCTGGATATACACAAATGTACAAATATGGCATACACCGATATTGAGAAATATAACAGAGAGTTTACAAATGTAAATACAGTCTGAGTGAGGCGCCATGGGCGATTGAGTGACACTGAGCACAATCCTCTGGATTTCGTAACTGTGATAAATATGCAGGGATGATTACTCTTGCATTAGGTAGAGGACAATATCTAAGAGGCACGAAGTGTCCAGTGCGAGTTTGAAGCGGTCACATCAGTTGCAGTGCATGAATAATTAATGGCAGGGTCTATTAGACTTGCTGGCCCCATAATAGGCATAGGTAAACAGTGAAGTCTTTAAGCTAAGTGCTTTCTCAGATGAAGTCATTGATAATGCAAGCCGCTATGGGGATTGGCATAACTGGTGGGCTGCTTGTGCTGCAGGGATGGCTGGCACAGCAATGTGTGTCCGTCTCCTGCCAGAGGACACTCGAGGCATCATATGGCCTGTCCTCTATGACCCATCTGAACAGCATGATGAACAGTAAGTCTTTGTCATTTTTTGGATGATATACCATTAGCTTTATGGGCTTTCTTTTGTTGCTTTGGTCCATTACTATAGTGTGTCCTTGAGGAGTCATAAAAGAGCGATGGAGTTTGTAGGGATGGGAGAAAGGGATTCCAAAGGTTGTCGTTGTGTTTCCTTTATTTAAAGGACTTTTGCATTTATAAGTCAGAAAAGAAGAGGAATGAAGGAAAGAGAGTGGGAAAGGCATTGGAATATATAACGCAGGCCAAAAGGGGTCATACATTGTTTCTTTGTGTTTCATTTTGTTTTATAGTAACGCAATCTCATAGCAATTTGTTTTTGTAACTACTTTATGAAGTGACTAACTCATATGATGTCTAATGATTGCATTTCTACATATGCTTTCGCACCAGTGGTGGTTAGGTTTAGGGATTGGGAAAGGGGCGAGGCTTTATTTTAGCTTTTTTTTATAGTCCAGTCTGATCACATGGGAATTCCTATTTTACAAGGTGGCTAATGCATTTGAATTTGTACGATGTGAATTGAACAAAATCGCATGATAGAAAAACGCAATAATAAAATCATATCCCTAAACCTAATTTTACTGGGGCGAAGGCAGTTGGTACTATAACAAACAAATGAGATTGATTTTATATGAACTTCCATTTACATTTACATTTAGTCATTTAGCAGACGCTTATATTCAAAGCGACTTACAGATGGGGTAAACAATTGAAGCAATTCGGACAACATAAGTACAACAAAAAGCATAAGTGCAATCAATAAAACTGGTTTCATAAAGCCTACCACAGTATACAGAGCTAAGTTGGAAGGTTTTTTTCGCCTTATCGCCTTGCAAATTGTAACTTGAGATTTTAATAATAAAAAACATAAAAAAGGACACAATTTACTACTACATAAATATCAAGGAATTTTTCGTATTTTACTGTTTTACGAGGTGGCTAATTGCCTAATGTACGTCTTAGTACAATTTGCTTTCCCGCCAGTGACGTTGAGTTTAGGGGTGGGGTTAGGGGAGGGGCTTAAGTATGGTTGTTTTCTAATAGAGTGGTGCAAAAACCCAGAAGCAAGCATTATAGTACTTCAGCTTCCATCGCCCCAAAGTCTATGGGTTGCAAAAAATGGTGATTGAACAAGTTGCTAAAAGCGACTACATGCTTTGGTGGGGACATAAAATGCCATCACGCTTAAAAATCTCACAAATAATGTAACATGGGCACAAAACTCTAAAAACATGGATGGGGATTAATTCACGGAGCAACAACTTGGGAACACGTTTTTAATAAAGTTTGAATAAGTTGTCGAAGGGCTTGGTGACGACGATGATATTGAGCAACTGTGGTATAGTCTGTTTATAGCCTCATGTTAGCTTTTTCCTTCTTGCGCTTGTATATAGGCTTTAAAAATAGCAAATATTTTGTTTCTTTGTAAATATTGTCTAGATAGACAAAACGTGTAAGTATCATAAACCTTATTTTTTTTGCAATCCTCCAAAAGTCTATGGGAAAAATCCACAGGCTTTCGGTTAAGAGAACCAGTGCACCGCTAACTTCTGTATTGGCTTACAAAGGTACATCATCTCTGCACCACTCTATAATCGCACATTTTTTGTACAGTTCACAGTAAGCCACCTTGTGAAATGGTTGTATATTCATGTGAAATTCAGCTGAGTTTTGAATCTTGTGAGATCAAGGGGCTCAAAATGTAAAGTCATAATTTAGTTTACCTGTCAATTTACCATCCTTTCTTTTACAATTGGTTCCATTTTTGTTACAGAGGCTCCCTACAATCTAATTTATCTAAAAAAAATCTGTCGAAAGTTAGGTATCTCATTACATGATCCCTTTAATACCAAGTGAGCCACCAAAATCAATTGTTTTAGCTGAGGAGACATTCTTTGTTATTGACTTGGTCTTGTACTTACTGCTGCTCTGTACTGGCTTTTACACACGGCTGCTATTTTTAGAAGCAGGACCTAATTTAACTTCTCAAAGCTGGATAATGTGACTTGCAGTCCTTCAAATACACATTGGATGTGGTCATGCTGTAAAGGCAGGTGGGGTGCAGGTGGACCATTAAATCCAGCAGGCCTGCGAGCCTCTTAAAAAAAATGAGTCCCATCTGCTGTCGGTAGAAAAGAGATGCATGAATTCCATTTGTTTTTCCGTGTATGTTGGTAACCCTCTGTGATTGATGCTGGTTTCACATCTGCACGATAAGCTGCATTACCAATGCACATTTCCAACACTCTGGGAGCTGCTCGACTTCTCATTTACAGCCAATAAGAGACACAGTGGACCGTGGGTCTGGCTTTATCTGCTTGAGGACAAAAGCTGTGTCACCTCATTAGTTGGGTTTTGCTGGGCTAAAGAGCCTCTTCTGATGCCGGTACTGAGGGCATGATGTGGTCTGGACAATCAATACTGTGTTGGGAATCTGAAGTAAAACAGATCTTGGAAACAGCTAAATACAAGATTGACAGCAGTAAGTGGAACAAAAGTGTGTTTGATTACTTTTTAAACTTTTCTCTCTTTTAGGAGTATGATGCCCAAAGCTCTCGACGGCCAAATCGTAATGGAGAAGACCCCCAGATATTTTGTCACCCCGGAGACCCCGGCTCGCATCCACGCCATGTCACGGGACATCAAGCTAATCGTGGTGGTGCGAGACCCCATCACCCGCGCCATTTCGGACTACACCCAGATCATCTCCAAGACACCTGATATCCCCAGTTTTGAGAGCCTGACGTTTAAGAACAGATCCACGGGTCAGATAGACTCTCTTTGGAGCCCGCTGTACATCGGACTATACGCCAAGCATTTGGAGCGCTGGTTGGCCTACTTTCCGCTCACCCAGATTCATTTCGTCCACGGCGAGAGGCTGATAAGCGACCCGGCAGGCGAACTGGGACGCGTGCAAGACTTTCTCGGTTTGCAAAGGATCATTACAGACAAACACTTTTTCTTTAACAAGACAAAGGGGTTTCCATGCCTCAAAAAGCCAGAGGGCAGTAGCAAACCCCACTGTTTGGGGCAAACCAAAGGAAGAACTCACCCTAAAATTGACCCAGAGGTAATTCGGAAACTTAGGGAATTTTACCAGCCGCATAATCTTAAATTTTCTCAAATGGCAGGCATGGATTTTGGATGGCAATAAGTATAGTAAGCATAAACACATATGCAAAACATATGCAGTTGACATTGACATTGCATCTTTACTCATGACCTGAGTGTCGTCTGTGTTGGCTTCATACTGATTGTCTAGATTGGTCTAGACTAGAGTTTAACAGTAAGGAGGCTAGTGTTCATGGAACAGGAAAAATGATGAAGTGATGTCATTACATTTCTTTGTCGATGGCTCCATTAAATTAATGTATCATGTCTGTCTGGTAAATAAAGTTTTGGACACCGCAGGACACAATATTCTTTTATAAATTTGACTTTGGTTGACAGTGACATTAATTTATTGTTGTAAGCGCTCTTGTAATTTTTTTTCACCTTTGTTTCATGTTTTGATGTCTTTTTATGGCGGAGTCAAATTAAAGCTTATACATATGAAAATGTCATAATTTAAAATAAACTATAGCATAAGCATAGCTTGTCATTGTTGCAGTCTTTATGTTAAACTGAAAGATTACATATTAAAAACAACTTATAACAGAGGTATTATAGTATGAGGCACATAGTATGTGAAAAGCCATGTCATGTTTGGGGTTTAATTGCTCCATGAGGAAACTTTAACATCCAAAGAACCTTTTTGTTTCACAAAAAGTTCTTTGTTGTGGAAAAAAGTTATTTAGACAACAAAACGGTGTATAAGGGCCATTGCAATATAAATCACAATTTAAATTTAAAGTGGTTTTGATTTTTGATTTGTATCTGGTTTTTGTTCAGACAATACAGAATGCACATCTTTCTAATAAAAATGTATCTGTACTAGTCTGAAATCTGGTTAAAAAGCTAATTGAGTAGTAGTAAATTGTAAAAAAATAAAACCTTAAAGTGGTAGTTCACCCAAAATAAAAATTCTGGTCAGGTTTGAAATGACAAGAGGGTGAGAATACAATGACAGATTTTTTACTTTTGGGTAAGCTATCACTTTAAATAAAACCTCAAAATATTTGATATGATTAAATAATGACATTACTTAATTAGAATAATGTTGTTGTTCTGTGACAAAATAAATGTGTGGTACTATTGGCTAATATTCTCAAATAAAGAATATGGATTTGGGACTGTAAAAGATGGATTTTAAACAATCAAACTTGTAATTTACATAAATCAAATCTACATTAAACCATAGCACACACTTTGTTGATGTATCATCAACCCTTCCAAAGTGATAAACGCTTCAAAACATATTTTTTCAAACGTTGTCTCAGGCCCCATCTTCTGGCAAAACAATAAAGTGCACCACAAAGAAATGCATATTGGGAAATACAATTTTAGACTATAAAGGTTCTTCTTATATTGTATTGTTCGACAGGTTCTTTATTATATTCTACTGATCAAAAAAAATATTTTTGGTGACTTTTCAACTCAAACCTTCATCCTCAAATCTAAAAGAAAACACTAAATAACCAACAAATCCAACAATTAGCCCACTTTAGAAGTAATACAAAATAATCGACGAATGACATAAGCCATCAATCTACAATATTGTTGAAAGGACTTGTTCGTTATGTAACGGTACGCTGCTTGTACATTGCTGTAAAGAAAAGCATTTTAATACTCCCCGTTTTATTGCACGTTAACACTTCATTTTGGCAGTACAAAGACTCATAGGCAGTTAATAAGTTAATCAACACATTGATACACCATGTATTTTTATGTATTTTCTGTAAATGAGGTCAAATATACATAACATATGAAATTATGAAGAACTAATTTAGTTTTTCCATCATATATATGACACAGTACCACCCTTCTTAGTGTTCATAAGACTTTGAAATTCTGTACTTCATATTCTAATTCTATTTTTTTTGCATGCTGCTAGCTTATTTAAAAATTAAATGAACCTTCTTTTAATTTTAACTTGAACCTTACATAGTGACACAGATCTATACATTTTAATATTATTATGCTTAATGAACATAACCAAGCAAAATAAAGCAACACAATAAACTGTCCTCAAAATGGGAATATCAATATATCCCATATACTCTAGTTGATGTTTAATATTTGATTACTGTATATTTGTCTAAAGATCAATAACACAAACAAAAGCACTCAGCAATGTACATTTTGTTCTCAATATAACAGATAGAATAGGATACATTTAAGATACCCTCAGGTTCACAGTAATGTTTCAATTTTCACCTTTCACATTTTTATTGAACACACCATTTTGTCAGTCTAACAGTCTGGGTATGTTTCTAATGTCATTTAAACAGTTACTTTCATATAAAATATATTACATTTTACTCTCTGGTGTTCAGAAAATCATTTAATGTATCCATCACAGTTTTAGCTTCAAAAACATTTATATCAGCAGTTTCAGCACAATAATAACAAACTAAAAAATTTAGCATCACCTTCAAACAACAAAGTACATCAAACAAAACATTTTGCGAAATTGCAGAGTTTTGAAATCTTAACACATCGCCTTAAATTAATGCTTTGTGTCAAACTACTCTAGCGTGAGGCCGGTTTCAATCTACATGAAAGACACACACACACACAAAGTGAAAGTGATTAAACTGTATAAATGAGATGTTTTGTTTCTTCAAGTCTATTGGATTGGCCTTAACAGTATTCCTCTCCTTGTGGAGATGGCAGGTCATTGAGGTCCAGGAAGACTGAATTTGTGGACAATTTGCGCCCAGAACTGGACAGGTCCAGAAACTCCTCAGCTGAACTAGGCACAGAGCTGATATACATGTCCCACACCTGCTCTGGAGATTCCAGGTCCAGCAACTTCTGCTTGATCTTCAGGTTCTTCTCGATGTTCTTTCTCTTGTGTTTGAACTCCATGATAGTCTTTGTGTATCTGTTTATGGTTGTTACAGATGAGGCCATGCAGGCAGTGAATGAGCTCCAAGCCAAGCTGGAGAATAGACCAAACATTAGATAAGCATCAGTCTTTAGTTGCTTTTATGATTTAAACTATTTGTCATAAAGTCATCCTTCGAAGAAACTTTCCTCAATCTCTACAGCACTTTGAAACAATGCAATGATTTTGATTGTGTATGAACTTACATATAAGACCAACTGTAGTCCCAGTTTTGTGGTTTCCAGTCCTCAGGGCCCAGACTCACAGTTAGCTGGAATGCTGTTGTAAACATCATGTGTGCTACCATACCAAGAAGACCTATAAACAAAATCAAAGTCTGTGACTACAGAACCTTTTGCATAACTAAGGGTTTAAATTAATACAAAATTATAACTAAGCAATATCTTGAGTTTGTTGAGATCTTATTTGAATGGTAGAGTTTTGTCCTAGGTTATTATAGTTAAGCAAAACTATAACTATTTTTTAGTAATATAATAACTTCTATTATATTTCTTTAAGAAAAATCTAATGAAAATAACACAATATCTAAATGAAAACAAAAATGTTGGTTCAGCAATAAACTGAAATAAATAGATTAGAATATGGCATAAAAAATAATAAAAAATAATAAAAAATAAACTAGAATAAACTAGAATTAACATGAAAATAACATTTAAAAATATTGTATAATATATAGGAAATATTTTAATATAAAAAGCACTAAAACAAAAAGCTACTTCAAGATATCAATAAAGCTACAACAAAACGAAAAATACAACAAAATTATAACAACTCTGTTATGGTTTTATTTTAAATCATCTTCAGGCTCCCTTGAGAACACTGATATACTTTAGATGGCGCTGTTTTACTCGTGAAAATTTAGAGAAAACAGTTGCTACTTATGTTTGATTTTTCACCACAGGGTGGCAGTAGATGATCGCCACTTTTTTAATACTCCAGTAAAATCAGATTCTGTACATAAACACTTAAATTGATACCATATACCATACCGTATCATACCATTCCATAGCATAGGCCACCTAAAACCCCTGTGACCCTTTCTAACTCTTCTATAGTTTATCCTATATTACTGTAATTCACAGACTATATGAAATTGGTTTTGCACTTCAAAACGTCAGACCTCAAGACTACTAAATAGTGCAGTACGTTATTTTATCCAGATACCATCAATTAATTGTCCCTGCCACATGAAAGACAGCTTTAAGCAATCTGTGACAGCCCTGTGCTCTGTTTTGTATAATTCACTTTATTTAAATCAGAATGTTATCTTGAAAATAGATACTTTTGTCAAGTAGGACCAATAGCCAAGTTTTATATTTCAAATGGTACTATTATAACCTTATGTGAAACTTGGTAATACAACATAAAAATATGCAAATGGAATAACTCCCGTCCGGTTTAAATATGTATAACCTCAGTTTTCATAATGACACACCACCCAAGATCACATTATCATAAGTGCTAAAATGACATTGTCATCCCATATTCATTTGACATGAGGAGAACACAAATCCCTGAAGAAGCTTGTTCAGTAAATAGTTACAGTTAATTAAAACATGTTTAATCCAGTTTATATGAATGTTTACAATTCTGTAATCTTTCTTGACTTTTGAATGTCACTGAGATGGCTGTTATCGCATTAAACACAGATCAATTAAAGGACACCCTGGGAAATGTTTCAGAAGTTATTAATGAGTGGTGTGAGGTGTGTGGAATGGTAGCACGGGTCAGGGTCATTGCTAAATAGTGCCATTATGTGGAAGAGTGGAGTCCAGATGGCAAACAACACTTAATCAACACCAGTCAGCCCATGAGTCAGAAAAAGCAATGTCACCACATAACGAAAAAATAACAAGGACGAAGAAAGATTACAGGTTATTTACAGCCTACTAACTCAGCATAATTCCTTACAACCTATTAAGGAGGGAAATCACAAATGCAAAGAATGTGCTACAAAAGTGACAAACAACTAATTAAACAAACAAAAAAAGATCATAGTGATGGTTTTGAGTTTGCACTCAAAAGCTCCGTGTCTTGTTGTTGTTAGATCATGTCTATCTAAACCTCTCTCTCTTGTTTCACCTTCATGCGTCTTCTCTCCCCTGAGAGCATTGCACTGATAAACCTTATGTCTCCATGACAACTACAGTGAGGTGCCTTTATGCAGACATCACAAATATTCAGACAGACAAAATCTGATAAAAATTAGGAAAATGCATTCGCTAATCCGATCATTTAATGAACCAGTAACCATGATACCCAGCCCATATCCTTAAAAGAAACCCTGCAAAATTTAGGCATTTGGTTTAATGAATAATTTTAATCAATAAGGGATATTTCACCCAAAATTAAAACAAAATATGTCATTATTGTATATGACACTTTCTTCTATTGACCACAAAAGAAGATATTTTGAGAAATGTCACACTGTTTTTTGTTTATACAATGGAAGTCAATGGGGGCCAATGTTGTTTGGTTACCAACATTATTTAAAATATCTTCTTTTGTATTTTGCATAAGAAAGAAAGTCATACAGGTTTGAAACAATGTAAGCGTGAGTAAATAATGAAATAATTTTTATTTCTGGAAATTGTGTTTTCCCTGTATCCTAATATGCATACTTTTCTACTAAAGAGTATGCAAATGTATAGTCTATGTTTAAAAAGATTGTCTTCTGTGTTCACTTTGTAAAGAATACAGCAGAGCTCAATCTACTGTTGATTGTGTCAAAGACAGACAGAAGCTAATTGAGGTTGCAGCTTCCTGTGATGCACGATGCACTGCTTTCATGATCCAGCTCTCATGACTCCTATGTCAGCTACCTCAGTGCTTCAAATAGCAGGTTGGAGTGAGCCGTTGGTTGCAATTCGCAACTTATAAATATAATATAACTATAAAGGGAAGATTTGACTGTTTACTGTAAATCTCCCTGAATAAAACTGGATTTCACAATCAAGTCTGCACTGAATTAAATAAAGAGCAAATTACACTGTCTACACATATGTTAGGATAAGCTCTTAAATCACGAAAAAAGGCAAAAATAGCCTGGGCGACTTTCAAGAATAGTGGCTTATATCAATACTCTTAGGCTTACATGGAATGCTGAGCCTGATGTTTTTTGTTGGTATCTAGAGAATAGGCTGGGCTTTGTGATACCACATAAATGCAAAGGAATTTGCCACAAAGGACAGGCAAAGGGCAGAATGTAGGCAGATAGATATCTAAATATGTTCTCTCTGGACATTACCAATAATGCATCTCTTTGAGGACATCTGTTTCAATAGCTTTACAAACAATATCATATACAGTAGCATAGAGGAGGGTTGTTTGCTTGGCCTGATTCTGATTTTTAAATGAGTAAAATATCTATAAATGTCCACAGTATATCTTGAATGTGGGATCATATTTTTATCACATCCTTTTTGAGAGTGTATAGAAATAAACTTAAATTCAAACAATTCAAGGTGACAAAGTAGTACTAGTAAAAAATCAGCTAGTTACCTGACAAGACTGTGAATATGGCAGCAAAGGCGTTCAGTTTCAATCCATCAATGACGTTTCCAAAATGGCAGACCTCTATGGACATTAGAATTCCACCAGTGGCCAATAATAAGATGTAGAGAGACATTCAACCACAATACACAGCCATAAGACACCTATGTGTGTTTGAACAAGTGAAAGAGAGAGAGAGTACAGTGTTTCAGAGGTATAGTGGACAGGCACCTAAGGAAATTATGAACGGAGGTCCCACCGTCCAGGGATCTATAAAGAACAGCACACAGTAAAGACAAGAAGCAGATGGATCCCCATCATAAAGCTGACATGGTGCTACAGATGCTTATGGAGACTGACACTTCGACACAAAACAGATCCACTCGGGCTTATATTCAAAATGGGCCTTGCACCCTGACCAAGCTGCTAATAAAAGCATCTACAATATTTAACTCTTTCTCTGCCATTTATTATATTTTTGGTAATTTACACACGAAAGTTCACTGCAATAGACAAGTCTGTCATTTATGACAAGAGTCTTTCCAACTGCCAATGTTTTCATTGTTTTACAGTAGGGGGCGCTGTTATACATCTGAAAGAGTACAGCATTTACAGATCCAAAAACAATCAAATGCTTTTTATTTTGATCATGAAGTCTTTGACAAAAACACAATTTTCTTCTTTTTCGTTCAGAATGTTGTATTTTTAAAGAAAACTTTACAAATTCGGGAAGAGATAACAAAGAACAACTGAAGATAGAATGTTTTTTGTTTGTTTGTTTCAAAGCAGATGCTCAGTTCTCTCATTTGTTGTGCTGTATTTTCATGCATTCACAGAAGAAAATGTTCTAGGGGCCATGAAAGTTATGTGAAAATGTTCAAAATGATCAATGATCTTTGTTAAAAACGCTGGCGGTGAAAGAGGTAAATATGGAAAATGTTGACTTTGTGACTAATTTAATGCAGTTGCCTCGCTGCATTAAAAAATAACTTTTTTTACTCTGTTGCGTTATTTGTGCAATTTTTGCACACAGTTTTTTAAGTGATATTTAAAAAAAACACTTATTAAAACTATAATGAAGTATAATTTACTTAAAAAAACAAATTAAAACATAAAATTAAGTTCAATCATACTAGTTTTTACAGCGAAGTAAAGTTCAAGTAAGGTTTTGAAAAAAAATATATATATATATACTATGGGCAAATTTGCATTTTTTAGGTAATTTTCTCAACTTGTTTTAACCTGTCATTTTTATTCAACCCTTTTTTAATTAACCTGTTAAACCATATCAGGATTCTGAGTAATTATAGTCAGAAAAGGGTACATCTATGCTGCTTTCAAAAAAGACTTCAAAGGCAATTTAGTAAGACTTGGACATGTTGTGATGCCTTCACAGTCCTTGCAAGGCAGCATAGAGTCAGTGTGTAAACACGGTATGTAATTTAAGATAGAACAAGGCTATGGGGTGAACATGTAAATAAAATGTAAATAAAGATCTATGGATTATGTGTAATCAGGTGTAATAATCTAGGAATAACATCATACTGAGACGTGTTTAATCACAAAATCTAAAGATGTGTAATATAAGTAACCCTGCAAATGGCCAGATTAAGGCTCGGTTTGACAGACAAGGCAGGATAAACCTTAGTTAAATTAGCATTTCTTTTATAAAAATGCCTTAGAAGAAAATATTACTGGTTTGCATCTTGAGACAAAACAATGGCACTGACATATTTTAAACTATGTCAGGACAAGTTATTTTCAAATAAGACATTCAGTCTGGGACTAGTCTTAAGCCTTGTCTGTGAAACCGGGCACATGTGTTTTATTGTCATGATTATTACAACTGATAAAAATGTTATCTGACATCACTCATCCATCAATTATCCTTTGAAGAGGCTGGCATTGTTTGTGGGAGAATGAAATGTTCAAATACCCACACGACTGAGAATGAGGAAGATGCATGGCTGGTGGAAAGATGAAAATCACACTTAATTAGAACTGACTGGACCTTAATAGAGAATAGAGTTCTCTATTAAGAATGACAGATCTTACCTCTCTCATGGGGAGGGGCAATGTTTAGGAAACTTCTGCATTTCTCGCCTGCAAGAGGAAATGGGAAAAGGAGCTGGTTACAAAATGGTGCAAGATGCATGTAGAATAGACCGAATCCTATTATTTTGATTGGTTGCATTTCCTTTATATTATTTATATTTTGTTCTAATATTATACACAGGCCTGTTATGCTTGTTAATGTTTTTTTACTGCATCAAAGCATTAAGTGCTGCACAGGCTAAACATTCAAAGAAAAATATAAAAATGATAAAAAATTGAAATCGATTCAATAATAAAAAAGAACTCAGTGGAAAGAAATAATTTAAACAACTAAATTAAATTGTTAAAAATTACATTTTAACTCAAAGTATGAATAAAACTTAGAGTCCTTAAGAAAACCAGTTGAATTCGACAACTTTTCTGAAAACAGTGGATAGAATTTGGGTCAGTAGGTTTAGAGCGTCCAGTTCGGGTGATGAATTGCACTATTTAAGTGACTTGTCAAAATGTTGATGGCTTGCCAACAAAACCTATCCAAAAAACAGCCAGAGTTCAGATTATGTCTAATGACTATTAAGTTAAACGATACAAAAATGATAAGAATAAGAGACTTGTCAGATAAAGTCCTCGCCAAGAATTTATTTGGTGAAGGGCAAATCAACGATGTTTGCACGCTTTCCTGTAGCTCAGTGGTAAGAGCAAGGTTGTGGGTTCGATCCGAAGGGATTGCACATAACTATGAATGTATAGGATACTGCAATGTAAGTCGCTTTGGATAAAAGCGTCTGCCAAATGCGTAAAACTGTTATAAAAAGAAGAAAATACGCATTACGAACGTGTGATTACCGTTTTTAAAAATATAAATGTGTTGTTTGGGTGTACGGAAGGAGGCTAACAGTCATATTCTTACCAATAAGGTCCACATTCTGCTCACAGGAAAACCAAATGCCGGTGTGGAACTTCCTCAGAACAAACTTATCCTCACCGGTCTCCCATATATACTGTACCAGCCTGCTGTCATTGATGTTCGAGCTATTGTACCTAATGCAGTGTGTTTGTTTCCCTGTCACCGGCCCGGTGCAGAATGGTTTGGCAACTTTTCGGTTGCCGTCACACCAGTAGTTGGTAGCCAGTGCGGATATGGCGAGTATCAGCGCGATGAAGTTCAAGGTGAGCGCCAGGGATGCTCTCCGCCTCCGATCCATCCCCATTGTATATCGAGTAGACTGAAAAGATATCCTGGTGCTGTGTTTTGTAATTCCTGTCAAATCCGTAAATCGTGCTTGTCATGTAAAGGTCCTGCAGATTTGTGCGTTGACTGAGTTCTGCGCAATCCTGAGCTGTATCATCCTCCCTCTTCGCTCACCTCCCTCCTAATGATTCTCACAGTCACACTGAGCGCTTCGTTTTTCATGTCATGTCACACAGAACGAATGTGATGAGGTTACTGTGGCCAGTCAAATATTTTCAAATTGTCAAATGTGGAAATAAAAGGGGGACCTATTTGTGCCAGGGCTTGTGGGCTGTGTCAAAATGGCACTTTAGTGATTTGGATGATTTGAAAGTATTTAAAATAGCTTTTCAATCTTTTTCTATTCTATTGGAACAATTTGGTAAAATGTTGTATGTTGTAATTATTTCTAGCTAATTGATTTGATTTCAGTACTGCAGGAATTCAGCCTGGGGGCACGGTGGCTTAGTGGTTAGCACGTTCGCCTCACACCTCCAGGGTTGGGGGTTCGATTCCCGCTTCCGACTTGTGTGTGTGGAGTTTGCATGTTCTCCCCGTGCCTCGGGGGTTTCCTCCGGGTACTCCGGTTTCCTCCCCTGGTCCAAAGACATGCATGGTAGGTTGATTGGCATCTCTGGAAAAATTGTCCGTATGAGTGAGTGTATGAGTGAATGTGTGTGCCCTGCGATGGGTTGGCACTCCATCCAGGGTGTATCCTGCCTTGATGCCCGATGACTCCTGAGATAGGCGCAGGCTCCCCGTGACCCGAGGTAGTTTGGACAAGCGGTAGAAAATGGATGGATGGATGGAATTCAGCCTAACCGAATATATTTTGTTTTTAAGTACTTTTCAAAGTGTCAACAATAAACTCTCTTCATGTGTTGGAAATAAAAGTTGTAACTAAAATTGTATCTATTAAACCATTGAAAAGACATTAGAGTTATTATAGTACAGGAATTTAATGCTGAATTGTACTTAAAAGCAGTAAAAACTTTAATATTCTGCCTCTTGGGGCACTAGAAGAACCCTTAAAATAACATTTAATAAAACTAACTTATTTTTCATGTTATGTTACATCCGCAGTGTAAGTTTGTAGGATATTTCTTTAATTTGACATTTTTCACAGCATTTAAAAAAAATAATGAAAATTAAGTAAAAAAAACTGTAAAGTTCAGTCATTTTTTGTCTACAGTTGGCAATGTAAATGTATTTTACTCTATATGCTGTAGTGCCTTCAAGTACAGTTCCTTTTTTTTATTTAACACCTGGCTTATTGGGTTACTTGTTGTTCAAATCGACTACATTGTTTTGTTCTCATAACAATCTTTTTCAAATATCTTTAGTTGTAATATAATGATTACGCAATTGGAAATTTCACAACTTTAACATTAACGATATATCTGTTTTGTTGTCTTTTAAACTGTTTATTATCTTTTGTTATCTAAAAAATTTGCCATTTGTTTGTGGAACCAACATGATTAAAAGTATGAAATTTATTTAAAAAATCACTAAAAGACTCTCCATTAAGCAATCACAGCTGTGATTACCACAAACAACTATTTGTTTATCAATAATAATGTTTTCACATCGTTAATTGTTAACACCATGTGGAAAGCAAACTGCTTCATTTACGACGTCATTTATTTATCTCGGCTGGATATGTCAGCCTAGGCGATCAATATTAGTGACACTGCGTAGAAGAATTTGAGACTCTCTGCAAGGTCTCTGAAGGACCTCACAAGCCCCATTCCTGATAATTTAACAGCCAAGGACAACAATCATGCCTATGAGATGCAATGCACTCAATAAACAGCATTGTTCTTGTTAAAGTGTGCCATATTTTTTTAATGAATTGTTTTCTTATCTATTCTGTAGTCAATTTCTTATCAAATGGATGTTTGCTGGAGCCAACAGTTTGTGATTTGTGCAATGGATTGTTGCACCAATTTAGGTCACTGTAGCTGGTGAGTAAATTGCTTGCCATATGTAGCATTTAAAAGCCAGCTTGTGTTGCAAGAAAAATGATTGTGTTTCAGAATTTCCATCAAGTTAATGTATCTGTGACCTAATGATAAATGTTAAGGCCAGCACAGTATGAATAGCATAAATGCTATCTGGTAGAAGAATGTTCGAGTTAGGTTATTGTTTATCGTACCCTTGAGAAAACAACAAGGACACATCAAAAGTCGTAATGGAAAAAGGTGGGATGTGATGTTGAATGTATATGGAGGATCAAAGATTTCTACATCAGAATGTAACTTGAGAAGCAAGATTTTATGTGACTGGCCATTAATGTCTTCAATTTGAAGGATCAGCTTATTTGACAGTCATTACAGTAAAAGTGGTTTGAGAGTCATTTGAAATGCATCTTTCATCAAAAAATATTTTATATTTGGACAGCTTTCTGTGAATATTTCTAAATAGCCTGTGTCAGTGTGTACAGTATTGTGTGCGTGTGTGTGGCCCTACGCTTTGAGGACCAAATTTCTCACCTACACTGTAAAAACAACTATGGGATTTACTTAAAAAGATTTTACACATTTTACACACAGAAAATGAAGTACATTTACGCACACAAAAATATCTTACTAGTGGTTTTTTACATTAGTGGGGACATTTATGAGGACCATTTAGGTCCCAATGAGAAAAACAACGTATTAATATTGTTTTTAAAATGTCAAAATTGTGAAAGTCTTTTTTGAGGCTTAAGTGAAGATGCAAAGTGACATCAAACATTTTTCTTCTAAAATTATTATTTTTTATAAGACTCTTTTAGACTGTTTATATTACGTAAAAGTCATTTCACTTTAATAGCAAAGAGGATGTATTCACTGACATTAAAGTAAAATCACTGAACCTAAATGTAGCAGCCTGATAAAAATGCTAATTTCAGAAGAATATTTCAAACTGCACTTTGATGCTTTTGCATTTGTCGTCTTTATGTGTGCTAGAGGTTCATGGTTTGGGGTATTTCATTAGTCCACATTAGTCCAAGTCGTATTCACTTTCCTGGAAATCCTCATAAAACGTTGAAAACCAACAGGTGTGTGTCAACACTAAGCAGATATAGCTTGCCTAGCTTCGTTATTTAATATAATAATTTCAGTCTTCATAGTAAGCTTCTTTTCTTCATGTGTTTTATTTCAACTCTGAGATATTAGAAGGGTTGCATTATACAGATTTATGGGCGATAAAAAAATCTCTTCTTTAAAAATAACATTCAGCCTGCTTGAAAAAATTCAACACTATCTTAATTTCTAAAACAAACTAATTCCTCTTTGGTGTCTACTTGAATGCTTTGGGGTATGCATAAAGAGCCAAAAACTGCATTCACACGCTTGTTGCTGAAAGACACCACCAATATTTTGAATTGTCCACCCCTGTTAGTGTCCTCCGTGCTGCACGTCCATCCCTCTGCCTTCACTCGAATCTCTGGAGATGATTACAGCCTGTTCCTAATGATACACCTGTAATACTGATCCTGAGAAAAATGTCTTACAATTTAGCTCAATGTTTTAACAAAGAAGGGAGGGGGCAGAGGTTTTCTTCTAACCTCATGGGGAAGATTTGGTATATATCAACAGAATAAGGTACTCAGAACACTGGCTGGAAAGAAAGCGAATTGCTTTTTCAGTAAATTTTAATCTAAAGTCTGTATTGTGTAATTGCTTCTGCTGCAATATCATCTTGCGCCGCTCTGATCAACTGGGTCCCCCTAAAGGCGATAGTCCATTATTTACTCGTTAACATTGACAATAATGGAGACATTTCGGGCTCCTAGTTGCGTCTGCTACACAGCAAGCTGCGGAACTCATTATTATGCCCGCTATCATGCAACCTCATTATAATAGAATGTCATTCATCAATCTTTTAGAAAAGCTTTCCTGTAGCTAAGTGGTAAAAGCTTTGCGTTAACAACGCAAGGTTGTGGGTTCGATCCCAGGGGATTGCAAATATCTCTGTATAAATGTATAGGATAATGCAATGTAAGTCACTTTGGATAAAAGCGACTGCCAAATGAATAAATATAAATGTACATGTTGAAATGGCGAGTTACAATTTCCAGCTGGCCACTATTATTGTGCCATCACTGAGGCTCAATGGCTTAAGGTGACTCATTTTAATATGATTTATGACTCAGATACTCATGAGAATAATTATGGTTGTTTTGTTTTTGTTAAAGCATCCCTCTCCAAAGTCTGAATGGAGCTTCTTTCAAAGGGAGCTGAAGATAGAAGCGTAATGTTACATTACAGTGGGCCACAGGTGGCTGAACAGGAATGAAAAGCATTCTCTTATCTCAGGGTACTATAAAGTGCTGAATGAAATAAATTCTCAGGGAAAAGTAGAGAAATGTGTTTGTGTGCAACAAGGCGCCAGAAAAACACAATACAATAACCAGTCAAATGAGATATACAGTATGAGGTAATCAAATCAGAAAGATCCTCATAAACTTTACATTTGGACATTGTACCATGATCACACTTCAACATGATTTATATATGTCTTGTTTAAGTGGGCTATACAGAAAGATTTCCGTTTATTCATGTCAGGAAAACATTTTAAATGGAGACCTTTGATACCAAAGGAAATAAGTCAGATTGACATATCTGGTTTAAATTGAATATGGTAGCCACCATTCTGTCTTCTTGGACAGCTCATGTTTCTCCATTCTTTATGGTGGTGAGAAGATCATTGTCATGCTCTTTGTTAGTGTCTGCAGACTTTAACACAGTGTGCTGGTGATACACAGATTCATGTTTTCATCTCTTTTTAATGTTTTAGTTGTTTTATTGTATTTAGTTTTAGCTATATACAATTTTCTAACGCAGATGAGTCTTTGTAATAATAAGTGTAATAAATTGGAATTGCAAAGATAGGTGTGTTCACCAAGAGAGCAATATCCTTTAAAGTCTTACGGAGCTTAAAACAAATGCAGTTTCAATTTATCACGCCCATAAATGTTTTATAGAACATTTTCAGCAAAGCGGATCCACATGAGGTTAAAATGAATTACTCAATTACATTTTTTTCTTTCTTTACACACAAATCCAAGAATTGCACACACAAAATGCAAAATGCCTCACATCTCTTGAAAAATGAAGCACCACATTAAAAATATCACAAACACATTTCAAAAGCAAACATTTGTCTTCTGTTGCAAACACCTTTACCATAATGTTATATTTTTGGATATACAGTATCATATACACAGTTATTCAAAACCTAAAGCTCTTCTTACATGAGATCCTCTGTACATTTCTGTAAAAGACTGAAGGGAGTTTGCAGTGAGATGTTGAAAATTCACTGTAAAAAAAAAGATTGAAACCAAACTTTTAATTTACTGTATTTATATATTTTTTTGCTGTAAGCATTTGTGGCTGTGAATACAGTATAACTGTACACGCACTGACACAATGTTTTGTTGAGGGACTCACAGCATTTATGTTTGCAATTGTGGCATCATTAAAGATAATTATAATAGCATTTTCAGCCAAAACCAAATTCTTGATAGCAGTCTCTTGCTCTTCAGTGAACATGTGACCTCATCCACCATTAAAACCTTCGCCTGTCCACTCTGTAGAAGTTTCAGGAACAGTGCGAGTGTGTGCCATAAACTGTAACATACAGTAATGTACTATTTTATACAATATGGTCAGAATGTCTTAGTCGGCTATACTGTTGTACAGTTTGATACCTCACCAGACTGTGAGCAATGAAGTGCACTGTAGTAAATTACAGTTTTTTACAATTGCTAAGACATATTTTTCCATACTTTGGTGACTTTTGCAAAACTCTTCACACAGCTCTCCTAACAAACTTTCATCTTGGCAGAGCAGTAAATTTCACATTCAAAATTTAATAAAACTATCAAAACACTTCATTCATATCTCAAATCAGCTCATTCTTTCATAACACTAGCAAAGGTTGTCAGTCAAACACACTTGGTCACCTATAAACAAATTACCTAAAAAAAAAAAAACTAACAACAGATAGAATTATGTAATACAAGGTTTTTCTGTAAATGAAAAACCTTTCTACTGTTTACTGCATCATTTGTTACAGGAATTACAGTAATCAGACATGATGCTGTATGTTTTATTTTTAGAAGTTGCATTTGGCCACATTATCTCTTCAACATCACATCGTATGTCATCCAGGGCAATACACCCAAGAAAAAAATCTTTTAGCATGTGTAGTGTATTTCGGGGAAAACTATGAATTTGATCACAGTAAAATACGGATAATTAATGATGATTAACTATACCTATTTTATACACTTTTATCGGATTCAGCAGACCTAATTATAACAACAAACTAGATTCACTCGTCCAGCGAGTGATCAGCAGATCGTATATCAAGTCTAAGAAATATTACTTTCCTGGCCTTGGAAACATAACACTCTTACTGTAGTACAGTACCGCTCCAGAAATTATAACGAAATCAAGCAGTTTAAGTGACGTTAATATGTGATAAAGAGACACAGCAACAATTCGATTGTAGATAAAAAATGCAGGTTTATTAGCTATACTAAAAGGGGAAACATAACAACTAACTAGATATAAACACGTTAAGACAAACGTAACATGAAACATAAAGACAGTAAAGAAATGGAAGACAATAGACAAAGCAAAGAGTGGCAGTATTACAAACAGCTATTCACATCTGCATGAACCATCGAGGACAGTCTCCTTAGTTACAAGGGGCTAAAGCTTAAACGCAGCTATTTAGGATATAGTTGAGATACTTGCATTGGTTCCCTGAGTGTGCTGGGACAAGTTCTTGTGCGGGTTTTCAGAGTCCTGATGGTTTCAAAGCAAGCGGGTGAGTCCGTGTACTTCTTTCTTGGAGCCGGATTGGCGGACGAAGCAGAACGAACTTTGCCGAAGTAACTCGCCGAAAGGAAGAACTGTCTCCAAAGGGGGAGACAGGTCTCAGGAGGTGTTCTTGAACTGGAACACACGGAAGAGCCTCGATTGCTCCGTTCACGGATGTTTTAAGCCTGGGGGTTTCACGCCCCTCCAAGGTGGGCGATCCAATGCGATGAGATGATTTTAGGCGCGAAATAAAGTTTCTTTGTTTCGCATATTAGCTAATTTGCATTTAGGATCACTTAGGGGTTTGGCGCTGTAAAACATTACTGTGCTATACACCATCTTTTAAGGAATGAAGAGAGGAACATTTAGATATAAAACATGCCAGGATTATAAGTACATTGACCTGAAGTTTCACAAGAATGAAAAGATAAGCAGGATACAACTAACACACATGCTTTTGAGGTTATAGGTGAGGCCGAATAACATGGGGACAAAAATACAATATGGAGATATAGGTTTATACCCATTAAAACCATTCTTTGTGGTTAAGATGAAAGAGAGAGACACTTTCAAGACTTGACTGACCATTTGCTCTCATTTCTGTTAACACATCTGGTGTCCATGTTAGGGAAAACACCCCATCCTGATCAAATGATGGATGTTTTAGAAGAGGGCAGTTGGATCAGACGTGCTGGCGCCGTTTAGACCCCTACTGAGAGGTCATGGTGTTTTACGAAGCCCCAATTGCTCACCTTTGGCCTGGCCAGATCCTACACATGCCTGATCCATACCTAGCAATCTTCTGCTGCTATGTCCAGGCATCCCGCAATCATTGCGTCCAGAAGGGGGACATTTGATCATGGGGGCGGTAGTCATAAACCTTCCACCTCCACAAGGAAAATAATTTCTCTATGGGGTTGAGGAATGGAGAGTAAGGTGGGAGGAAAAGTGACACCATGGGCTGCAAACCACTGTGACTGCCGCATTGTCCCATACAATGTTGGCTGATTTCTCCTCACTGCATCCCTTTCCTCACCTACCACAACCCTTCCATTGAAATCATCCAGGAACGCAAGAAGGCGCTCAGTGTTGTATGGCCCAGTGTGTAACTGCAGTTCATTAGTGGATATTGCAGCACACATTGTGATGTTACGTAGCACCCCTCTGGCCTGGGACATCCTCTGTGGCTCTTTTCCCAATCAGGTTCCTTCCTCGCCACTGTGCTTTCAATCTCCATGACTCTCTAAATTACGTAAACCCAGAAGGCAACAGAATAATAAGTATTACAGTACACTAATATACATTGTTCAAGTCTCACCTCGACCTTGACAGAGGACCCAGGTGCAGACAGTGTTTATAAAGTGTCTTGTTATCACCTTACCCAATGGACAAAACAAAAACCCACGAGGGGGTAAAATACAAAGGACGGGGGTAAAACATAGCGGTAGACAGGAACACGGACTAACTAAACTAGACAGCACTAAAGCTAACTGTGGCAAGGGGAGCGTGGTCTAACGGAGTCTAGAGAGCCACGCCGACCTCATCTCCTTCTTTCCAAAACAAAGAACCTGTTTACATTGGTGCCGAAACCCGGGATCGAAGGAAAAAGCCGCCGCCATGCAGAATCCGCCAACCTCGCCATTTGCGGAAGTCATTCAGGCACTCGCGGGTCTCCATCAAGAGCAACATCAGGTTGTGCTGTCACTACAGGGAGACCAGGAAGTAAGGTTTCAGAGGCTCTTACAAGCGCAGACGGATGACCGCGAGTTGTTCTTACTCGAGGGGAGACACCAGCGGCTACCGGCCATCAGACTCCCGTGCTGCTCCATAAAATGGGGCCCCAGGACGACCCGGAGGCTTTTATGGACCTTTTCGAAAGGTCCGCGGAGGTATCTGGCTGGCCCCGCGAGAATTGGGCGGCCCGGCTTATTCCACTGTTGTCAGGAGAGGCCCAACTCGCGGCTCAACAACTGCCAGTCCAGAACCTCCTGGATTAATACGGACCTTCGAAAAGCGGTCCTCCAGCGGGTCGGACGAACCCCGGAGCAGCAGCGACTGCGTTTCCGGTCGCTGGAGTTTGGGGACAGTGGCCAGCCCTTCGTGTTTGCCCAACAGCTCCGGGACGCCTGCCGCAAATGGCTAGTCGACGAGGACAGTGACGTCGACAATACGGTGGAGAAGGTGACGCTGGAGCAGTTTGTGGGGAGGCTGCCCGCTGGAACTGCTCAGTGGGTCCACTGTCACCGGCCGACGTCGCTGACACAGGCCGTCCAGTTGGCGGAGGATCACATGGCGTCGTGCTGTGGGGTCGGGGGGTCTCAGGTATCGTTTCTTCCCCCTTCCCTTCCTGTTTCCTCTCCCAGGTCCCATCTGGTGCCGCAGACAGCTACCCATGGTCGAGGCAGCCCGACACCCCGGTTTTTACCGGACATCAGGGCCAATTTCCAGCGTTGGGGAATGACCGGCGGGAGAGAGCCCTCCCGTTTTTCCACATCCTCCTCTTCTCGCCAATCCCCTGGCTTACTTCCGACCACCGGAGCAGTGGGTCGGCCTGGGCCGGTCTGTTGGCGGTGCGGGGACCCGGATCATCTCATCCGGTCATGCCCAGTTATGGAGGTTGGAGCGGTGTTCCGGATCCCCGACGCCCCGCGGACCGCCCCCGATCAGGCTGGGTGGTACCAAATACCTGTGAGTATTGAGGGGGGTACTTATCAGGCCTTGGTGGATTCAGGCTGCAACCAAACCTCGATCCACCCAGGCGTGATTCAAACTACGGCATTGGATACGGGCCGCGAGGTTAAGGTAAGGTGTGTGCACGGGGAGGTGGTGAGTTATCCCTTAGTCGCCCTGGTGATTAAATTTAGGGGAAAAAGCATACAGTTGAGGTAGCTGTTAACTCACACCTCCGACATCCGCTAATTTTGGGGACGATTTGGCCGGATTTTAGTGTGTTATTAGGGTATTTATGTGCGGGTGTCTCTGGGGATAAACATGAGCAGATAGGGGCGGTTGCGCAATTTGGGGAGACAGAGCCGGGACCCTCGATGACAGATTCAGGGGAACGAAGCACGATTGAGAGACGAATTCTCTCATCGTGCGATGATTTTCCCCTGGATCAGTCGCGAGATGAATCTCTTAAAAATGCGTTTGAGCAGGTCCGCATGATTGACGGGCAGTCTCTCCAACCGGCACAGCCGCTTACATATCCATATTTTGCCATAATAAAGGACAGGTTGTATCGAGTGACCCAAGACACTCAGTCAAAGAGGAATACAACACAATTGGTCATTCCAAAGAGCCGCCGGGAAATGCTTTTTCAGCTCATGCTAATCCGATGGCAGGACACTTAGGGCATACCGCAACACTGAATCGCTTAATGGCCCGTTTCTTTTGGCCGGGCATCCACGAGAATGTGCGCAGATGGTGTGCAGCATGTCGTAAATGCCAGTTGGTAAACCCACCGGCCACTCCAAAAGCACCATTGTGCCCGCTTCCTTTAATCCAGGTCCCCTTCGAGCGAATTGGTATGGACCTGGTCGGGCCGTTAGAGCGTTCCGCACGAGGGCATCGATTTGCATTGGTCATTGTGGACTATGCAACCCGATACCCCGAGGCAGTGGTGCTCCGCAATATTTCCGCTAAAAGCGTGGCGGACGCACTGTTCTCGTTGATCTCCCGCGTGGGAATCCCGAAAGAGATTCTCACGGATCAAGGCACGACGTTCATGTCACGGACAATCCGCGAACTATACGGGTTGTTGGGGGTGAAAACGATTCGGACCAGCGTCTATCACCCACAAACTGACGGACTGGTCGAACGTTTTAACCGCACTTTAAAAACCATGATGCGAAAGTTCGTTCACGAGGACGCCAAAAATTGGGATAAATGGCTGGAGCCCTTGTTATTTGCTGTGCGCGAGGTCCCCCAAGCCTCCACGGGGTTTTCCCCTTTCGAGTTGCTCTATGGACGTCAGCCCCGTGGGGTGCTAGATGTACTAAGAGAAACTTGGGAGGACGGACCTACCGCTAGTAAAAACGAAATCCAGTATGTAATGGACCTGAGAACAAAACTCCACACCTTGGGGCGGCTCTCTATGGAGAATTTGTTACAGGCCCAGGACAGACAAAGCCGGCAATATAATAAGGGCACCAGATTACGTCAATTTACACCGGGAGAGAAAGTTCTCGTATTACTCCCAACATCCAGCTCAAAATTACTCGCCAAGTGGCAAGGACCCTTCGTGGTTACACGACAAGTGGGGGATCTCAATTATGAGGTGGTAAGATCAGACAGAGGCGGCACACATCAATTATACCACCTCAACCTCCTTAAAAAATGGAGTGAGGCGGACGCAGTGATGCTGGCGATGGTGGTAGGAAGGGAGGATGATCTTGGGCCAGAGGTGGGAAGAAAAACCCAATCGAACACTCTGGCCCCTGGGGGATCATCTTTCGCCATCCCAGATCACTGACGTTGCATATCCAATGCCGCGGATTGATGAACTGCTTGATCGGCTAGGTGCGGCTCGCTTTTATTCGACATTGGATTTGACAAAAGGATACTGGCAGATCCCCTTATCTCCTTTATCCAAGGAAAAAACAGCTTTCACTACGCCGTTTGGATTACACCAATTTGTCACACTTCCGTTCGGCTTATTCGGAGCCCCAGCTACCTTTCAGCGTCTCATGGACCGTATCCTATGTCCACATGCGGCATACGCCGCTGCTTATCTGGATGACATTGTCATTTATAGTAATGATTGGCAGCGGCATATGCAGCACCTAAATGCGGTGTTGGGTTCGCTGAGAGGAGCGGGGCTCACGGCTAACCCGAAGAAGTGTGCGATTGGGCGAGTGGAGGTCAGGTATCTGGGCTTTCACTTGGGTCACGGACAGGTGCGTCCCCAAATTGATAAGACTGCAGCAATTGCAACCTCTCCGAGTCCCAAGACCAAAAAAGGAGGTGAGGCAATTCCTGGGGTTGGCAGGTTATTACAGAAGGTTTGTTCCTGACTATTCAACCCTCACCAGCCCCCTGACGGACCTCACTAAAAAGGAGGCACCAGATCCCGTCCAATGGTCGGAGCTGTGCCAGCAGGCTTTCACCCAAGTTAAGGCGGCTCTGTGTGGTGGCCCGTTATTGCACGCTCCTGATTTCTCTCTCCCTTTTCTGTTACAGACGGATGCATCGGACAGGGGGCTAGGAGCGTTCCTGTCCCAGGAGGTGGAGGGGGCGGAGCGGCCGGTGATGTACATCAGTCGTAAGCTCTCGAGAAGAGAGACGATGTACAGCACCATTGAGAAGGAATGCTTGGCGATCCGGTGGGCCGTCCTCACCCTCCGCTATTACCTCCTGGGGCGGGAGTTCACCCTCTGTTCGGACCACGCACCCCTCCAATGGCTCCACCGCATGAAGGATACCAACGCTCGGATCACCCGTTAGTACCTGGCCTTACAACCCTTCAAATTCCAGGTGGTCCACAGACCGGGGACCCAGATGGTGGTGGCTGACTTCCTCTCCAGAAGGGGGGGGGGAAGCTGCAGGCCGGATGGGGCCCGGCCTGAGTCGGGCGGTGGGGGTATGTGGCAAGGGGGGCGTGGTCTAACGGAGTCTAGAGAGAGAGAGACAGGAAATCGACGGGAAGTAAGTAGGTCAAAGCTCAATTGTAAACACCTGTCTGTAATTTCAGTGATTGGCGAGAAGAGTACAAAAGCCAACACGAGGAGAGATTGCAGGAGGAGAGTCTGGGCGAGAAGCCGAGACATACGATTGCCAACACGAGGAGAATCGTGAATGTATTTGTGCCAGGAGGCCATATTTCCCTATTATTTACTTTTGCTTTATGTTTTGTTGAGACTGCTGAATAAAAGCCTTTATCAGCCACGCCGACCTCATCTCCTTATTTCCAAAACAAAGAACCTGTTTACACTAACATTTACCATAGTTTACAAATAACAAGACTACACAGACAAGACAGGAACTCACCACATGAATCAAAATGAACCAGCACAAGACAAAGAACACAGGGGCATTAAGTAAGGGATCAAATCAAGAGGGAACAGGTGTAGGGCATGAAATCAATAACAAGCAATAATGAGGAAACGAGAGAGCGGGAACAGAGACGAGGCCGGAGAGAGTGTATGAAGGCCATAAGGGCCATACAAAGCCATCTTCACAAACCCTCCATATATTAGCCTATTTGATCTATCCCTTCACCATTACACTGATTCTGCTGATTAAGTAAATCAATGTTTGATTGCAACAGCTTTTCTCTGCCCAAGTCATGCAATAAATCTGACATATGCAACCAGTTAACATATCAAATATTCACATCCTGGCTGTGATCTCCCAGATGAAGGTTAGTTTTAAAGTTACTAACAGTTTAATGCTTTACAGTTTGCAAATGACTTGTATTGTATCCTAATTTAGTTACTTGGTTTATAGTTACAAAGGGACTTCTGTGCATTAGCAACACTGACTTGATGACAAACAAGACATTCATAAGAAGACAACTGATGGCACCTGTATTCATAGTAACTAGTTTCTCATTAATTAACCATTTGATTGTTAATAATAAATAATAATGAACATATAATAATAGATTATGTGACAGGCAGTCGTTCATGCAATGGTTTGCAAATTGCATGCTCCTCTTAAACAGCTACTTGAATTAAGGTACAAAATTCATCAAGCATATTTATTCAGCAAATATTTATGTATCAATCATTGGGAGCTGAAAGCAAACATTGTAGAAAAAATATATTTTACATTTTTAAATGTAGCTAGAAATATATTCAATAAGTAACAACAGAACTTCTCAAGGAGTATTAATCCAATTCCAACCATACAACAGAGCAGGTTTTCCAAAACATTTAACAGGTCTAACAGAAACAGTTACATTTATGAATGTGGGGACTCGTATGTATCTGTGTCTTAGAGCGGCTCACAGTAACGTTAAATGCTGCTGCTCCATGCAAGTTTATACCATTACACTAATACTGTGGCATTAGAATGTAATGTTGTACAACACTGAAATGCGTTATTATTTTTTCCGGACTATACTTTTGCCTTTAGGCTGGACTCACTGCCCAGCCTTTCTCATTGATAAACCTTGGTATTTCACATGATCAATGACTCTAGCCCTAATCTCATTCGAGACCACTCTTCTTGTTCCTTGTCCTCTTCCGACTCGTCCTCTGGCTCTCCCTCCAACTCCCCTTACTCTGTCTGCATTGTTTGCATCCATTGTCAAAACCTTTAACTTGACCTTTGGCCTATTTACAGTAAAGGCCTCTTCAAAAGACAGGATTGGTTGGTGTTACTGTAAGTTAAGCAATGAGTGTTTGCAGATGTGAGGAGTTAGTGTGAGGCACTGATGAATTAGTCTGGCATTTTGATTGGTTGTGTTTGAAAAAGGAAATCAATATACTTCCTGTAAGATTGTTATGAAACTGTTTCATCATCTATCTATCATGTTTCAGAAATCGTGTGGCAAGTAAACATTCTGTTTGTAAGCAGTTAAAAACTGTAAAACTCAATGAATGTTATATGAAGTTAAAGAAACAATGTGTCATATAACTTCATACATTTATATTTAAATAATCACTTTATTAGAACGAGCGTATGTTAGGCTCACATGTCACATACTCTCGGCTCCCGGAACATACCCTCACATAACATCCGTATGTGACGTATAACCATGTTACGCTAAGCAGCATGGGTAATGTAGTGAACTCCACATCATCACAAAATGTAAAAAAATATTCATAAAAGTCACAAACTGCAGTTATAGAACAACTAAACAGTATAGCTTTCTTTCTTTACATTTCTATGGATAATAAACAATGCAATAATTATTCTGTGAAGCTTCAGTAATGTGCCGGCAGCCCCATGGTATCAGCCCTTGGCAAATGTATTTGTAAGTCATCTTAGATGAATTACTGGGGAAATGATGCATGTTTGAAGCGTTGGAGGGAATTTAGTGGATTGAAGGGATTGAGCTGGCAGAATGGCAGAGATGTCTGAAGACTGATCGCCAGATAGGCATGTCTGCAGCGGCTGTGATGAAGAAAAATATTACTATTAAATATAAAATCCAGACAGAAATGAAAATCCTGCCATTATTTACTCAGCCTTGTGCCATTCTGTATGCTGTTATTTATTTTCTGTGACAAAAGAGACATTTTCCATTACAATGACAGTTTATAGTGACCTTCGTGTATAGAATAGGAATAAGTCAAATACAGAAGATGTTGCAAATACATTAGACAGTTTATATTGTAATGTAAATAGTAAAATGTGTTTTTTACTTTTATTCTTTTGTGTGTGTGTGTGTGTGTGTGGTGTGTGGGTGTGTGTGTGTGTGTGTGTGTGTGCGATAAGTCCAGAGGCACACACAACAGAATGAAACCATATCTACGTACAAAAAGAGTAAATGTGTTTACTTTAAATAAATGCAATTTCATTAAATATATAAAACCTGTCCATTATAAATATAATTAAATCCTGCCAAGCTATTTCTATGTAAATGGTTTGTTCAATGTTACGTCAATATGTTAAAGCAATACTTTGTAGTTTTTCGACCTTAAAATAGTATCTCTAAAATTATTTCAACTCATACAACTCATAACCGGACAAATTGTACTTCCACCGCTACCTAAGCAGCCTCAGAGTGGCTAGAACCACACTCTGTAAATTCTGTGTTCGGGTAGGTACACAAAGCCCCGCCCATCCCCTGCCTGCGGAAGGACGTTTCTGCATTCCTTCCATCGTTTCTGTTCCATCAGCTATTATTTACGACACTAGTAACAGACAATTGCGCTTATCAACCACTTGGGGGAACCCGTGAGCATATGTTCAATATTGTTGCTTTACTGTAATATAGTACATTACTAATTGTATGTCAAAGCTGTTTTTATGCAAATAGTTTGCTTTAAATGATGTCAAAATGTTAATATAATACATTTATTACAAATTTTATGTCAAAGCTGTTTTTATGTAATTCGTTTGCTTTAAATTATGTCAATTTGTTTTAATATGGTACATTTAAGTGTTTATTTATTTTAAGAGTATCTAGAAATACTGATGAGATCACTACATGTTAAGTACATAAAACCTTGCTTCATTTTACAGATTCAATCGACTTTTTTTTTCGAAAAGAAATTCATCCAAAACTTTTATATGGGTCAAGAACAAGCAAAAATAGAGTGAACACATTCAGACAGATAAAGAAAAAACACATGAATGTCAAAAGCACACCAGGGACACTGCTCACATTGATCTTACAGGAGCTAGCAGCTGAAACTGTCTCGACTCATGATCAATTGTCAAATGCAAACTCTCGCTGCAACAAGTGAGGGCACGGAGCGTGTGAACCCTCGCCCCCAGGGCAAGAGCAGTCACAGTTGGCCTGGTGGAAGCCACTTCATCACACTTCCCTATCTGCCAGTGCACAGCGGAGCTGCTTACTGTGCTCCATCACTGGTATGGAATGGCTTCCTGAGGGCACTGTCTGTGTGTGGAGTGAGGCTGATTGCCTGAGACCTTTAATTTGCCGCTCTTTAACCTCCAGCCATGCTGCAGGGAATTCAACGTCATGGACTGAATGATCCACCACCTCGCTCCATTTAATTGGGATTTTTAGGTTGAACCGGTATAACTACTGCTTATTTCTGCTTCCCTGGCTTACTGAGGACTAAAAAGTTCTTGAACATCAAAGATGAGTCATTTAATGAGTTTAGCAGACATCATAAAGCATTACCTGAAGTCAAAGAGCTTTGACCCACTTATTGCTTTGGAGTCAAGGGACACAACACTTAAAAACCTGCTTTTGCTCCAAACTTCAGAGACAAAATTAGGTCATTAATAATTAACTTTAAAAGTTCTTCTGGAAATAAAAACATGTGTGTTGAAGTGTAGGTATACCTTAATTGGGCAACTTTGTCATTGCGGATTACTAGGTCATTTACAGTTGTTTTTCGTATATAATAATTCACATTGTACAAATTCATATGAAATATGTACAAATTCCTGTGGAAATAATGTTTTCATAACTTAATGGGATTGTTAGCAAAATCTTTGTAACATTTTTTTACTGGTAGCAATTTATTGTGTTTCATTTGTTCTTGTTTATTAACAGAGTAAATCGTTTTTGCAGTTGTTGTTGGTATGCCAAGGGTTTAAAGAACAAAAGTCATATTGTTGTCCTTAGTATGCAAAAAGAAATATAACCCTTTATTCTATCAAGATTGTATAAATTACACATCTTTCTCCAAAAAAAAGAACTCACAGGACAATCAGACCTGCCATATTTCACCCCATCACAAGATGTCTGTTGTTTGGAAAATAGCTCATGCATGACCATAGGTTATCCATTAAAATCATTCTTGGCGTCTGTAGCTATCAAGCAAATGCAAAACATAAATGTATTATGTCCCTTCTTACTTAAATTTAATTAATGTTAGCTCAAATTTTGTTTATTAGATTAATTTGACTTTTTATCTACATTGTTGATGCTGACTTTGGTGTCATATTTAGTGAAGTGCATATAGGCAAACCCATAATCTATAATCTATAGCTATTATTGCTAATTTTATAATGTCAGGTTGGATTTGGTAGGATGTTGCATGTTTTAAATTCCAGCATTGACAAATTTCAGTCATCTAACATGATACAGCACATCATACAGTTACAGCAAATCTGTACAGTTAATATGATTGTAAACCAATATAAATGATGAAGTAATTAAATTGTAGCATGTTAAAAATAGTATTTTAGCTTACAAATGTCCTCTCACGTTAAAAAAACATCGGGTTTAAATCGCAGAAAATAAATAAAATAACGTCTCGGTTACGTATGTAACCTCTGTTCCCTGATGGAGGGAACGAGACGTTGTGTCGAGAACGACAGATGGGGTTCGCCCTTGAGAACCAATCAACTCTGACTACTATAGAAAAGGCCAATAAAATTTGGCGAATGAAATTTGCATGCCGGTCTCCGCCCCCGGATGTCCGGTATAAAAGGAAGCCGGCGTGCAGCATTCACTTACCTTTTGTTCTGAAGAGCCTGAGAGCCTCTCACGACTGGCTGGAGAGGACGATCCATCTCGGTTATACGATCCAGTTTGCCATGCGCCCACCGAAGCGGCGAACATATGGTCGATTCCGTCCCGATAACTGAGATGTCCTTGGGGTTACATCCATACTTCATAGTGCCTGAAAAAAGGGGGGGGGGCAGCGCCCCATCTTGGATCTGCATCTCCTAAACAGGCACCTCCGGCTGCAGTTTAGGATCTTGACGCAGGTGCACATCTTGGCTTCAATTCGTCACCAGGATTGGTTCGTGGCAATCGACCTGAAGGATGCATATGTCATCCTCCCTCGACACCGACCGTTATGCGGTTCGTGCTCGAGGAAAGAGCGTGGCAATACAGCATCCAACCCTTCGGTCTGGCCCTGCCTCCTCGGGTTTGTATAAACTCAGTGAGGCCGCCTTGTCACTTCCGGGTACAGGCGTGCGAATTCTCAACTGTCTCGACGACTGTCACCTTAGGCACACTCGTGAGATGTTGGGTACGCAAGGGACCTCGTGCTTCGGCACCTAGACCGTCTCGGGCCTCAGGTCAACTGGGATAAGAGCCTGCTCACCCTAACGCTGAGCACCTCTTCTCTCGGTATGGAACTAGACTCTGTCTGGATATCAGCGGCTCACTGCGAGCGCGCACAGTCAGTGCTGCACTACCTGGCACAGGTAGATCAGGTAGGGTCCAGCGGTCCTACCGAAACACTTTTGAGGCTCCTGGGGCATGTGACATCCTCGGCAGGGGTATCCCGCTCGGGTTGATGTCCATGTGTGACCGCTTCAGCACTGGCTTCAGAGTCGGGTTCCGGGAACGGCGTCCCCGACGCTAGGCGGATGACGGTTACGCCTTAGTGCCGGTGCACCCTCATTCCTGGTCAGATTTGACCCTTCCGAGCAGGGTTTCCGCTCGGGCAGGTCGAGGCGCATCGTGGTACGGCTGACGCCTCCCTGAAGGGATGAGGGGCAGTGTGCAACGGGCACGCAGTAGCGGACTGGACGGGTCCCAACTGTGACGGCACATAGTGAGTTGCCTGAGTTGCTGTTGCCCCTAGTGCAGGACTTATGTGCTAGTCCGGTCGGACAGCACATTTTGCTGTGGCGTACTCAATCGAGGGCGGCACACGCTCACGGCGAAAGTCGCAACCCGCCCGACGTCTCCCCCTATGAAGTCAACAAGTCTCTGCAAGCACATTCATGCTGGAGAACCTGTACCGGACAGCCTATGCGCTCTCTTGGCAGGAAACTCCCCGTGGAGAATGGCGACTCCATCTCCGCGCAGTCCGGCTTGATGGGAGCGGTTTGGCTGCCTGAACCCCACCCATTCTCGCTTGGGCCTCCCTGACCGAGGGTTCCCTCGGCAGGGACGCCCTAGCGCACAGCTGACCGCGGGACAAGAGGAGACCTCCCCCCCAGTGAGCCTCCCTGCACAGACCTGTGCAGGGTCAGGGAGGAGCGGCATCAAGTCCTGCTAGTTGCGCCATCCTGGCCCAACCAGACTTGGTTCCCAGACCTGATGGCTCTGATGACAGCCCCCCCTGACCGATTCCCCTGACGATCTCCCGCAGGGTGTGGCCCCCTTTCCAGGCCTCTGGATCCTCCATGCCTGGTCCTTGGACGGGACGAGGAGAGTTTGAGCGGCTTGCCGCCGAAGGTCCATAAGACCATCCGGCTGGCTAGAGCCCCCGCCATGCAGCTTATGGCTTACAAGTGCCGTCTCTTCTCATCCTGGTGTTCCTCCCAAGGAGAGAACCCACGGAGTTGCCGATCGGGTTAGTGTTGACATTTTTACAACAGAGACTAGAGAGTAACCTCTCCTCGTCCACAAGTGTGTGTAGCCGCTTAGCCGCTCAGCACGATCATGTGGAGGGTAAGTTTCTCGGTCAGCACGACCTGATCACTAGGTTCCTCTAGGTGCGAGGAGGGTAAATCCACCTCGCACACCCTCTTGAGCATTCGAGCCCCTCGGAGACGCCTCTCTTCCTCTGTAACGATGAAGACTGCGCTCCTGACGGCGCTCGTTCCATCAAGAGGATGGGGAACCTCCAGGCTTCCGTGTCCTCGGGGTGCCTAGAATTGGCCCTGGTAACTCTCACGTGATCCTGAGACCCAGGCCCAGTTACGTGCCCAAGGTTCCCATCATTCTTTCCGTCAGATGGTGAGCCTGTAGGCGCTCCCCTCCGGGAGAAAGACCCAACCTCTACGTGCTGTGTCCTACGCGCATACCGCGTTTGTTTCATGACCGCACACAGAGCCCTTAGAGCTCTGAGCAGCCGTTGTCTGTTCCAGAGACAGCCCCAGGGGGGACTGTCTCCAAACAGAGTTGGCGCGCTGGATTGTGAATGCCATTTGGCGTACCAATCCTCCGGTCAATGCCTACTTGTAGTCAGAGCCCACTCCTCACGGAGCGTGGCCTCCTCGTGGACATTGACCCAGGGCACCACTCTGGCAGACATATGTAGTGCTGCGGGTTGGGCTACGCCCAGTACCTTCATGAGGTTTTGCAACCTCTGAGTGGAACAGGTGTCAGCCCGCGTCCGGCAAGGATAGGGGCCGGCATCTGGCCTGGACGTACGCCTGCGAAAGCGCCTTCTCCCCTCTTCAGGTGAGTAGCGTGCGCTATCAGCCTCCCTACTATTCCCCCCTTAGGGTGAAGTATAGGCTTCCATCCATCATTAAGTATGGCATTTGGTAATAGATCGGGCGGAGCGATCTGTTGGAACCAAGTCCAGTACTGGTAGAGTCACCCCTATTCAGGCGGAGCCCTATACTTGGACTAGTGCCCCATACGTAGTGACTCCTCTGTAAGGTAGTCCCGTATGTAGATTATCCTCACCAATCCGTCGGCCTATTTCCTGCCGCTAGGGCGGCGGAAAGGCCTGGGCCGACCTGTTGGCGGTGCGGGGAGCCGGGTCACGCGATCGATCGCTGTCCAGTGATGGAGGTCGGGACGGTGATCCGGGTCCCCGACGACCCACAGGTTGCCCTCGATCCAGCCGGCCTGTATCAAATACCTGTGAGTATTAAGGGGATTACATATCAGGCCTTGGTGGATTCGGGTTGTAACCAAACCTCCATCCACCAACGCCTGATTCGGTCCGTGGCAAAGGATAAGAGCCGCATGGTTAAGGTACGGTGTGTACACGGGGACGTGGTGAACTATCCTCTAGTGGCGATGCCCATACAATTTAGGGGTCAAAAGCATAGAGTAGAGGTGGCGGTTAATCCCCATCTCAAACATCCGCTAATTTTGGGGACGAATTGGCCGATGTTTTCTGTATTATTGGGGAAATTATGTGCGGATGTTTCCTCGGGAAGTCAAGGGCGACGGAAGAGTGCGGTTGTGCAGGCGGGGGAAGCTGAGCCGGAACCTCGGGCGACTGACCCAGGGGAACGGAGTGCTGTGGAGAGGCAACATCTCTCTCGGTGCGATGATTTTGCCTTGGAGCAGTCTCACGATGACTCGCTCAAAAATGCGTTTGGCCAGGTTCGTACCCATCGACGGACAGCGTCTCAACCCTGCACAGCCGCTCGTCTACCCGTATTTTGCCATTCTAAAAGACAGGTTGTATCGAGTCGAGTGAAAGACACTCAATCAAATGATACAACACAGTTAGTTGTCCCAAAGAGCCGCCGGGAAATGCTTTTTCAGACGGCTCACCGTAATCAATGGCAGGTCACTTAGGACAAATAGCAACATTAAACCGCCTAATGGCCCGCTTCTTTTGGCCGGGCATTCATGAGAACGTGCGCAGATGGTGCGCGTCTTGTCCTGAATGTCAGCTGGTAAACCCACGGCCACTCCTAAGGCACCATTGTGTCCTCTTCCGTTGGTTCAGGTCCCCTTCGAGAGACGGGACCTCGGCCAGGAGTTCGTTTCGCATTGGTCATAGTAGACTATGCGACGATATCCCGAGGCAGGCTCTCCGCAGCATTTCGGCTAAAAGTGTTGCGGACGCCCTGTTTCGTATTATCTCCCGTGTGGGAATCCCGAAAGAGGTTCTCACAGATCAAGGCACGGCGTTTATGTCACGGACCCTCCGCGAACTATACGGGTTATTGGGCATTAAAGCAGCAGTTCGCACCAGCGTCTACCACCCACAGACGGACGGGTTGGTCGAACGCTTTAATCGCACCTTGAAAACAATGATCCGGAAGTTCGTACACGAAGACGCCAAAAATTGGGATCGGTGGCTAGAACCCCTGTTATTCGCGGTACGAGAGGTCCCCCAAGCCTCCACGGGATTTTCCCCCTTCGAGTTACTCTATGGACGTCAGCCCCATGGGGTGTTGGACGTCCTAAGGGAAGCTTGGGAGGACGGACCCTCAGATAGCAAAAACCAAATTCAGTATGTCCTGGACCTGAGAGCAAAACTCGATGCACTGGGGCGGCTCTCCATGGAGAATTTGCTACAGGCCCAGGATAGGCAGAGCCGACAGTATAACAGGGGTACTAACTTGCGTAAATTTGCACCGGGAGATAAAGTGCTTGTATTGCTCCCCACCTCGAGTTCCAAGTTACTCGCAAAGTGGCAAGGGCCCTTTGAGGTCACACGGCGAATAAGCGATCTCAATTATGAGGTAGTACGGTCGGATAGGAGCGGAGCACATCAGGTATATCACCTCAATCTCCTTAAAAAATGGAATGAGGTGAACCCAGTGATGCTGGCGACGGTAGTGAGCAGAGAGGATGATCTCGGACCAGAAGCGAGCTACCCAGTTCAATCCCTTGCTCTGGCCCCGGGGGGGGATCACCTCTCACCCTCCCAGCGCACTGAGGTAGCCAAGTTGCAGGCAGATTTTGCGGATGTTTCTCCCCCCTACCCGGTCGCACCAATCTCATCGAGCACCATATTGAGACCAAACCGGACGTGGTGATTCGCAGCCGGCCCTATAGGTTACCTGACCAGGAAGAATTATGCTCGAGAACTAATCACCCAGTTTTTTTAGTTCCCTATTTTGTCGGTTCCCGTGCCCGGATGACCTTATTGCCACGGATTGACGAGTTCGACTTGGCTCGGCTCGTTTTTTTTCGACACTGGATTTAACTAAAGGATACTGGCAGATCCCTTATCTCCCCTATCCAAAGAGAAAAACCGCCTTCACCACGCCGTTTGGATTACACCAATTTGTAACACTTCCATTCGGCTTATTCGGAGCTCCGGCCACCTTCCAGCGCCTCATGGACCGCCTGCTGCGACCACATGCGGGGTATGCGGCGGCATATCTAGACGATATCGTGATTTATAGCAACGACTGGGAGCGGCATATGCAACATCTGAGGGCGGTCCTGAGATCGCTGAGAGGGGCCGGGCTGACGGCTAACCCGAAGAAGTGTGCAATTGGGCGTGGAGTAAGGTATCTGGGCTTCCACTTGGGTCATGGTCAGGTGCGTCCCCAAATTAATAAGACGGCAGCAGTTGCGCACCGCCCAAGACCAAACGGAGGTTCAGTTCCTGGGGCTGGCGGGATACTATAGAAGGTTTGTACCTAATTATTCGGAGCTCACCAGCCCGCTGACTGACCTTACTAGAAAGGAGGCACCGGATACCGTCCAGTGGACGGAGAGCCATGCCAGCAGGCTTTTACCAGTGAAGGCTGCTCTCTGTGGCGGACCGTTATTGCACTCCCCTGATTTTTCTCTTCCTTTTTCGTTGCAGACGGACGCGTCGGATCGGGGCGTGGGGGCGGTTTTGTCCCAGGAGACGGGGGGTGAAGAACGGCCGGTGCTGTACCTCAGTCGGAAGCTCTCGAGGAGAGAGACGAAGTACAGCACCATCGAAAAAGAGTGCCTGGCGATCAGGTGGGCCATACTCACCCTCCGCTATTATCTCCTGGGGCACGAATTCACGCTCCATTCGGACCACGCTCCCCTCCAGTGGCTCCACCGCATGAAAGATACCAACGCGCGGATCACCCGGTGGTATCTGGCGCTACAGCCCTTTAAGTTTCAGGTGATCCACAGACCGGGGTCTCAGATGGTCGTGGCCGACTTCCTCTCCAGGAGGAGGGGGGAGGCTGGGGCTGAGTCGGGCGGTGGGGGTATGTGGCAAGGGGGGCGTGGTTTAGTGACGTCTGCACCGGACCTGAGAGAGACACGGGAAAAACGGTAAGCAAATAGGTCGATTGCAGATTAAGATCACCTGCGTCTGTTTCAGTGATTGGCGAGGAGACTGCTTAAAGGCTTGCAGTTTCAGAGGGGAAAGAGAGAGAGATCAACTGGGAGACGCTGTGAGCACTCGAGGACTTTACCCGAATCATACGGAAGCAACCAGGAATAGTCGTGTGGACTAAACCCTTTGAAAGTTATCTATTGAAGTTTTTGTTAAGCGCAGTGGCGCTAAGTTTATTTTGGAACAGAATAAAAGTCTCTCGTCTCCCAAAAAGAGCCGACCCCGCGTCCTTCCTTCCACAGTCTATACTGAACCTGTTTACACGGGGATACGTGGTTCCTGGGGGCGGAGCGCGGTGCAAACCCGCGCCCACCCCGGGTGCCATTTGTTTCCCGGAGGTGCATGAGGAGCTGTGTAAAACTAGGAGCGATCCACGGACCGCTCCGGTCGAAACAGCTCCGGCTCCCTCACTTCCCTCGAGGGTGGGGCAGCCAAAGGCTACGTCGAGATCCCCCGGGTGGAACGTGCGGCTGCGGTGCATCTGTGCCGCAGACGGCTGCCGCCTGGGGAGAATCGGCCACGCCTACCGTCCAACGCATGTAGGACTTCGACATCTATGGTGCCGAAGCCTTGCGCTGCCGCGGACCGGGCTGCCTCCTCTCTCTACGCCATGGCCATCCTGCAGGTCCGCCAGGCCAGGGCGTTGAGAGAGCTCCACGAGGGTAAGGCCGACCCAGGTATAATGCAGGTTTTCTGTGCCGCCACTGACGCGCTCTACGAAAGGTGGCGGCACGGGACCTGGGTCGGACGATGTCCACGGAAGTGGTCCAGGAGAGTCACCCCCGGCTGAACCTTGCGCAGATGAGTGACACCGAGAAAGTCTGCTTTCTTGTTACGCCCGTCTCGCAGGGTGGGCTGTTGGTACACCGTCGAGGACTGCGCTCAGCAGTTTTTGACGGTGAAGAAGGACAGGGATTTTTTACCACGCTGCGACTCGGCCGCCCTCAAGCCTCCGAGGTCTCACGTCATGTCTGTTTCCCGGCAGCCCAGGACCCCTTCCACATCGGCTCCGGTTACTGTGCCCCCGCAGGTGGCCCCCCGGAAGTCGTGGTCGAGGGGGAAACCTCACCCCGTCAGCTAACTTCTCACGAGAAGTGACACTGACGGGAAGACCCAGGGGGGAGCAACATCGGGCCCGACCTTCACAGCTACGGCTCTGATCAGTCGGTACAGGACGGCTCCTGCCTCGTCACCAAAGCCGGGCCCTTCTCAGGGCCTGGCGCCCACTTACTCACAGAGAGTTTTCTGTTTCCCCTGGGAGTTCATTCTTGCCGATCGCACACTCCACTGGACTGTGCCCGGCAAAACCCGACCCCACGCCCTGGCGAGGCGTAGGGTCGTACACACGACAGCTGCTTACCACTCTCAATGACAGTGCGTGCAGCTGTCCCGCCAGGCAGGTAAGTAGCAGAGCCAACCTTCCCTCCGGGGCCCCCTCCCCGCGACAGGGTTAGCTCCGCCAGCCATCGAACCACCCTCCATGGGAATGGTGAAGCAGACCGTCCCCTTGGTCCCCTGTCAACTGTCTCGGTGGCTAAGGCAGACGGTCCGTCTTGGTTACTCGATCCAGTTCGCCAGAGACACTCCCAAGTTTTGGGGCATCATCTCTCCCTCTGTCTGAGGCTAGGGACGCCTACATACTTCGGGTAGAGGTCACCACCCTTCTGGCAAACAGGCATCGAGTTCGTCCTCAAACCAAGATGTTCGGTGGGTTACAACCCGCACTTCATCGTTCCAAGAAAAGACGGCGGGTTGCGCCCCGGAGGTCTGCGTACCCTGAACTAAGCACCTTCACAAGCTGCTGCTCAGGATGCTCACGCAGAGGCGCGTTCGTGGCAATCGTGGCAATCGACCTGAAATCCCTTTCGGTCTGTCCCTGTCTCCACGGTCTTCACGAAGATCGTGGAAGCCGCCCTTTCTCCCTGCGGGGAGGAAGGTGTGCGGGTACTTAACTATCTCAACGACTGGCCTGACACACTCGTGAGATCTGTTATGTATACAAGGGCCTGGTGCTCCGGCACCCAGATCGATTGGGAATCAGGTCAACCGAGGAAAGGACAAGCTCTCCCCAGGGCAGAGCATCCTCTTTCTCGGTAGGGAACTCAACTCTGTCACCATGTCGGCGCAACTGTCCGCAGTACGCGCCCAGCCGGTGTTGAACTGCCTGGAACATTTCAGGCAGACAGCGGTCCCCCTGAAACGATTCAGAGGCTCCTGGGCATGGCGTCCTCGTCGGGTGAGACCCCTCGGGTTGATACACATGAGACCGCTCCAACACTGGCTTCAGAGTCGAGTTCCGAGGAGAGCGTGGCACACCGGCAGCAGGCGCATGGTGATGACGCCCTGCGGCCGACGCACCAAACCCTGGTCTTCCATGATTCCACGGATAAGGTCCCTCAGGGCAGGTTATGAGGATGGTGACGACGGACGCCTCCCTGCAGGGGTGCGGTGCAGTGTGTAACGGGCACGCAGGCGGGGCATTGGCGAACCCCCACCTGCGCTGGCATATCAATTGCCAGGAGTTGTGGGCAGTGCTACTTGCTTGAGCAGGCTGCGGCCTCGTGCGGGACAAGCACGTGCTGGTCCGAGGACTACAGCTGTAGCGTACATCAGATCTTAGGGTGGCGTTCGCTCACAGCAGCTAACACAACTTGCTCGACGCCTCCTCCGGTGGAGTCAACAGGTGATCCGTTCCCTGTGGGCCACACTCACCTCGGGCAAAACCGAACTAGACAGCCGACACGCTCTCTTGTCAGTTTATGCCTCGTAGAGAGTGGCGACTCCACCCCGCGTAGGCCGCTTGGTACTCCCTGTCCGAGGCTCTCGACACGGATATCCTTGCGCACAGCTGACCGCGGGACGGGCGGAAGCACACCTTCCCCCCCCCAGGAGCAGTGTCTGTGCAAGGCCAGGGAAGAGGAGCACCAAGTGTTATTGGTTACACCGCACTGGTCTAACCGCACTTGGCGTCAGAGCTGATGCTCTGGACAGCGAGTCCCCCTGACCCATTCCCCTGACAGAGGACCTGCTCTCTCAGGGGAAGGACACGTTCTGGCATCCCAGATCAGACCTCTGGAACACCATGTCTGGTCTCTAGACGGGACGAGAAGATCCTGAGTTGGTACTCCCCCTCTATGGCGGAGACCATCACCCAGGCTAGGGCCCATCTACTGGGCGGTTACACGCCTCTAGACGGCGCCGCTTCTTGTCCTGGTGTCTCTCTCAACGAGAGAAAGACCCACTAAGGTGCTCGATCAGGATTGTGTTGTCCTTCTTACGAGACTGGAGACTAACATCTCCCTCCACACTGAGTGTGTATGTAGTCGCTGTCGCCACTCATCACGACTCAGTTGATGGAAAGTTTCTAGGATGACACGACCTGGTCACCAGGTTCCTAAGGGGTGCGAGAGGGCGGCTCCCGCCTCATCTCCGCTCCATACCCTCTTGGGACCCTAAGGGGTCCTCGGGGGGGCCTCTGGGCCCCCCAAGAGCCCCTCGGAGGTTCCGATCTTCCTCAACCGAGTAAGACGGCCCTCCTGATGGCGCTCGCTTCCTTCAAGAGGGTAGTAGGGCACCTCCGAGCATCCTCCGTGTCCCGGATTGCCTTGAATTTGGCCCTGGTAGCTCTCACGTTATCTTGAGACCCAGGCCCGGATGCGTGCCCAAAAAGTTCCCACTACTCCCTTACGGGGCGAAGTGGTGAACTTGCAGGCGCTCCCATTGGGAAGGAAGACCCAACCCCTTCCGTGTTGTGTCCTGGACCACGCAGGGCCTCAGTAGCTCTGACCAGCTCCTTGTCTGTATTGGAGGACAGCAGAGGGGAAGGCTGTCTCCAAGCAGAGGTTGGCGCACTGAGTCGTGGATGCCGTTACGACGACATTCCAATCTCAGAATCTCCCATGCCCACTGGGGGGTTATAGCCACCTCCTGGGCACTGGCAGAAGCGCCTCTCTAGCAGACATCTGTAGAGCTGCGGGTTGGGCTACGCCCATACACCTTCGCAGGGGTTAAACAACCTTAGGTAAACCTGGTGTCAGCCCACGTCCTGCGTGGCAACATGTAGGACTGGCATCCGGCGGGGCGTATGCCTGCGAAAGCATCACCCCACCCTCTAGGAGGCTGGGTCAGTGTGCTATCTACCTCTCTCCTTACCCTACTCTGGCTAAGGACAGGTACCCTATCCGCTTCCCTTCTTACCCAAACCACTTGGTTAAGAATAGGCATTCTATCCATCACTAAGCAAGCACCACTGGGGGTTGGCTGGGCAGAGCAGCCTTCCCCCTTAGGCCGGGATAACATGTGAGCCATCCCCTGGCTCTAACCGGACCTAGTGCTACCGGACGCCTGTAAACACCCCCCCCCCGTGGGCTGTTCCGTCTGATGTATCCTCATGATATGGTTCCACTCCTGGTAACCCATGAGCTTCCCCAGGTGGACCTCCACCTCGCGGTTAACTACTCAGCCCGCACGTTCCATGCGTTCCTCTAAGGACGAGACCATACCTTATCCACCGTATTCCCCCACGGGTAGGAGGTGGCCTCTGCAGCGCATCCCTAATTAAGGAAGGTGCGCTTACCCGTGTAAACCCGAGCCGGACGGCCTCTCGCCAGTAGAGAGCTAAGGCCTCCGTCGTCCGTGAAAGGTTACCGGTCAGGGCTGTTCCCATCTTTCTCCTAGAAGCTCTGGAACCCCCCGACCACCACACTGGAAGGTTACAGTTTCGCGAAAGCATCGAGCTGACACGCCCAGGCCTGTTACCGTCGCTTCGCTAGAGACTGTGACGCGATACAGCGTTGTGGCGTTTTCCATAGGCAACCCCATCTGTCGTTCTCGACACAACGTCGAGAGACCGACAGAAAGGGAACGTCTCGGTTACGTATGTAACCTCTGTTCCCTGATGGAGGGAACGAGACGTTGTGTCCCTTATGCCCACTAACACGTATCGTATTCTGCTGCAGTCGTGAGAGGCTCTCAGGCTCTTCAGAACAAAAGGTGAGTGAATGCTGCACGCCGGCTTCCTTTTATACCGGACATCCGGGGGCTGAGCCCGGCATGCAAATTTAATTCGCCAAATTTCATTGGCCTTTTCTATAGTAGTCAGAGTTGATTGGTTCTCAAGGGCGAACCCCATCTGTCGTTCTCGACACAATGTCTCGTTCCCTCCATCAGGGAACAGAGGTTACATACGTAACCGAGACGATATAAAAGGTAAATTCAATATAGGCCTGTAATTCCCTAGTTCTCTTGGGTCGAGTTTGGGTTTTTTGACAAGGGGCCTTATAACAGCCACCTTAAATGCTTTAGGCACATGTCCTAATGTCAGAGATGAGTTAATAATGCTAAGAAGAGGATCTATAATTTCCGGGAGCATTTCTTTCAGTAGTTTTGTAGGTATAGGGTCTAGAACGCATGTTGTTGATTTGGATGATCTAATGATTTTAGAGAGTTCATCATGATCTACTGTAGAAAATAATTGCAATTTCTCCTTAGGCGTGCTGTAGTTAATTTGTTCAGCGGGTTTCACTTCTGGTTGCATTTTTTTCTCTAATATCTTAGATTTTACTAGTGAAGTAGTTCATAAATTCATCACTGTTATGCTGATAATCAGAATCTGAAGTCGCTGACGACTTATTTTGTTGAATTTAGCCGGTGTTAAATAAAAACCTAGGGTTGTGATGGTTTTCTTCTATTAGTGATGAAAAGTAGGCGGATCTAGACGTTTTATGGCATTCCTGTATTTTTCGAGTACTATCCTTCCATGCTATACGAAATACTCTAAATTAGTTTTCTTAAAGTCCGCTCCATTTACGGGACGCTTTCTTTATAGACGAGTGTGTTCATTACAACACGGTGTTGGGCTGCCATTTTTAATCTTTTTATCACGCATTGCGGGAGCAACTGTGTATAATGTTTCCGATACCGAACTTCCCCCCCCCCCCCCGGTAGCGTTAAATATTTCTAATGTAATGTCAAGGATCGCTCCAACGTCCTTTTACCTCTCGCT
>VCII01000426.1:0-136481 GCA_006030095.1 Triplophysa siluroides | reverse complement strand
CTATGTGGTTCATCGTTCCACAAGACAACACTACTACTGCACGTAAATATAGATGTAATTCACTCAGCGCAAACGTTTTAGGACAAAGGCTCAAACCGCGGGCCGGTAAAATCCCTGGCAGGGACCCCTCGAAGGGGGTTCTTCCTGGACAACCGAAAAAGGGTGAAGTTCCGAAGAGAGGTCCCACCACGCCACGGATTCAGAGTCCAGTGTGCTGAAAATACACCAGGAACCCGATGTCTAGCTACTGCTGACCCGAAAGAATCGGCTGCTCGACCTTTTGAAGGCAATTGCTCCGCGGTAACCAGAGCAAAGCATTGTTCGGAGGCTCGCTTGCCGAAACCCGGGATCGAACCAGGGACCTTTAGATCTTCAGTCTAACGCTCTCCCAACTGAGCTATTTCGGCCATGTCGCTGGATGTTTTGACTTGTGCATCCTCCGTCCGCGAACGAAAGCTGGAACTATGCTTGAGTGACAGACAGGATGCTAGAGAAAAGTTAATGGCCAGTACGGGGATCGAACCCGCGACCTTGGCGTTATTAGCACCACGCTCTAGCCAACTGAGCTAACCGGCCATGGTTCTCCTGCTCCCACGATCTGGATCGTCATAGTGCTTACTTTGAGCGTCGTACCGTTAAGTGGAACGCTTAAAGCAGGGCTCGGCCGTGATTTGAAGCCGGGACCTCTCGCACCCAAATCTAGAATCATTACGCCAGACCAACGAGCCGAGTGGTTTGCAACTATTGTGATTCCCAGCCGCGGTGGGAAAGGTATTTCCCCCTTTTTGTGCCCCTTGTAGTTACTTGAAAAGAGTTATCCCCCTTATTGTTGGGCAATTGTCAACATAAGTCCTTAGCTTTGGGCATGAAAAAACTTCTGCCCAAATGTATTTTTTTGTGTATGTGTGTGTGCAATCACATCAACGTTTCAGACATGAGCAATTTGTTCAGCTTCCTTTTCCTCTTTCCCTTGGATGTATTGACCTTTGGCGCATTGTGTACCGTTGGCCTGTTGTCAGTATGAAAAGAAGCAGCAAATGCTACTTTAACTTGAGGTTTACTGAAACCTATTTGTAAACCTACCGCAGTATTACTTTATCATTACAAAGACCCTCCATCTTCTATGTGGTTCATCGTTCCACAAGAACAACACTACTACTGCACGTAAATATAGATGTAATTCACTCAGCGCAAACGTTTTAGGACAAAGGCTCAAACCGCGGGCCGGTAAAAATCCCTGGCAAGGACCCCTCGGAGGGGTTCTGCCTGGACAACCGAAAAAGGGTGAAGTTCCGAAGAGAGGTCCCACCACGCCACTGGATTCAGAGTCCAGTGTGCTGAAAATTACACCATGGAACCCGATGTCTAGCTACTGCTGACCCGAAAGAATCGGCTGCTCGACCTTTTGAAGGCAATTGCTCCGCGGTAACCAGAGCAAAGCATTGTTCGGAGGCTCGCTTGCCGAAACCCGGGATCGAACCAGGGACCTTTAGATCTTCAGTCTAACGCTCTCCCAACTGAGCTATTTCAGCCATGTCGCTGGAAGTTTGACTTGTGCATCCTCGTCCCGCGAACGAAAGCTGGCACTATTGCTTTGAGTGACAGACAGGATGCTAGAGAAAGTTAATGGCCAGTACGGGGATCGAACCCGCGACCTTGGCGTTATTAGCACCACGCTCTAGCCAACTGAGCTAACCGGCCATGGTTCTCCTGCTCCCACGATCTGGATCGTCATAGTGCTACTTTGAGCGTCGTACCGTTAAGTGGAACGCTTAAAGCAGGGCTCGGCCGGGATTTGAAGCGGGACCTCTCGCACCCAAATCTAGGATCATTACGCAGACCACGAGCCGAGTGGTTTGCAACTATTGTGATTCCCAGCCGCGTGGGAAAGGTATTTCCCCCTTTGTGTGCCCCTTGTAGTTACTTGAAAAGAGTTATCCCCCTTATTGTTGGGCAATTGTCAACATAAGTCCTTAGCTTTGGGCATGAAAAAAACTCTCTGCCCAAATGTATTTTTTTTGTGTATGTGTGTGTGCAATCACATCAACGTTTCAGACATGAGCAATTTGTTCAGCTTCCTTTTCCTCTTTCCCTTGGATGTATTGACCTTTGGCGCATTGTGTACCGTTGGCCTGTTGTCAGTATGAAAAGCAGCAAATGCTACTTTAACTTGAGGTTTACTGAAACCTATTTGTAAACCTACCGCAGTATTACTTTATCATTACAAAGACCCTCCATCTTCTTTGTGGTTCATCGTTCCACAAGAACAATACTACTACTGCACGTAAATATAGATGTAATTCACTCAGCGCAAACGTTTTAGGACAAAGGCTCAAACCGCAGGCCGGTAAAAATCCCTGGCAAGGACCCCTCGGAGGGGGTTCTGCCTGGACAACCGAAAAGGGTGAAGTTCCGAAGAGAGGTCCCACCATCCACTGGATTCAGAGTCCAGTGTGCTGAAAATTACACCATGGAACCCGATGTCTAGCTACTGCTGACCCGAAAGAATCGGCTGCTCGACCTTTTGAAGGCAATTGCTCCGAGGTAACGAGAGCAAAGCATTGTTCGGAGGCTCCCTTGCCGAAACCCGGGATCGAACCAGGGACCTTTAGATCTTCAGTCTAACGCTCTCCCAACTGAGCTATTTCGGCCATGTCGCTGGATGTTTGACTTGTGCATCCTCGTCCGCGAACGAAAGCTGGCACTATTGCTTTGAGTACAGACAGGATGCTAGAGAAAAGTTAATGGCCAGTACGGGGATCGAACCCGCGACCTTGGCGTTATTAGCACCACGCTCTAGCCAACTGAGCTAACCGGCCATGGTTCTCCTGCCCACGATCTGGATCGTCATAGTGCTATTTGAGCGTCGTACCGTTAAGTGGAACGCTTAAAGCAGGGCTCGGCTGGGATTTGAAGCAGGGACCTCTCGCACCCAAAGCGAATCATTACGCCAGACCAACAAGCCGAGTGGTTTGCAACTATTGTGATTCCCGCTGCGTGGGAAAGGTATTTCCCCCTTTGTGTGCCCCTTGTAGTTACTTGAAAAGAGTTATCCCCCTTATTGTTGGGCAATTGTCAACATAAGTCCTTAGCTTTGGGCATGAAAAATGTCTGTGCCCAAATGTATTTTCTTTGTGTATGTGTGTGTGCAATCACATTAACGTTTCAGACATGGGCAATTTGATCTGCTTTTTCCGCTTTTCCTTGGATGTATTGACCTTTGGCGCATTGTGTACCGTTGGCCTGTTGTCAGTATGAAAAGAAGCAGCAAATGCTACTTAACTGAGGTTTACTAAAACCTAGTTGTAAACCTACCGCAGTCTTGCTCTATTGTTACAAAACCCCTCCATGCCCTATGTGGTTTATCGTTCCACAAGAACAACACTACTCCTACACGTAAACATAAATGAAATTCACTCAGCGCAAACGTTTTAGGACAAAGGCTCAAACCGCGGGCCGGTAAAATCCCTGGCAAGGACCCTCGGAGGGGGTTCTGCCTGGACAACCGAAAAAGGGTGAAGTTCCGAAGAGAGGTCCCACCACGCCACTGGATTCAGAGTCCAGTGTGCTGAAAATTACACCATGGAACCCGATGTCTAGCTACTGCTGACCCGAAAAGAATCGGCTGCTCGACCTTTTGAAGGCAATTTGCTCCGCGGTAACCAGAGCAAAGCATTGTTCGGAGGCTCGCTTGCCGAAACCCGGGATCGAACCAGGGACCTTTAGATCTTCAGTCTAACGCTCTCCCAACTGAGCTATTTCGGCCATGTCGCTGGAAGTTTGACTTGTGCATCCTCGTCCGCGAACGAAAGCTGGCACTATTGCTTTGAGTGACAGACAGGATGCTAGAGAAAAGTTAATGGCCAGTACGGGGATCGAACCCGCGACCTTGGCGTTATTAGCACCACGCTCTAGCCAACTGAGCTAACCGGCCATGGTTCTCCTGCTCCCACGATCTGGATCGTCATAGTGCTACTTTGAGCGTCGTACCGTTAAGTGGAACGCTTAAAGCAGGGCTCGGCCGTGATTTGAAGCCGGGACCTCTCGCACCCAAATCTAGAATCATTACGCCAGACCAACGAGCCGAGTGGTTTGCAACTATTGTGATTCCCAGCTGCGTGGGAAAGGTATTTCCCCCTTTTTGTGCCCCTTGTAGTTACTTGAAAGAGTTATCCCCCTTATTGTTGGGCAATTGTCAACATAAGTCCTTAGCTTTGGGCATGAAAAAACTCTCTGCCCAAATGTATTTTTTTGTGTATGTGTGTGCAATCACATTAACGTTTCAGACATGAGCAATTTGTTAAGCTTCCTTTTCCTCTTTCCCTTGGATGTATTGACCTTTGGCGCATTGTGTACCGTTGGCCTATTGTCATGAAAGAAGCAGCAAATGCTACTTTAACTTGAGGTTTACTGAAACCTATTTGTAAACCTACCGCAGTATTACTTTATCATTACAAAGACCCTCCATCTTCTTTGTGGTTCATCGTTCCACAAGAACAATACTACTACTGCACAAATATAGATAATTCACTCAGCGCAAACGTTTTAGGACAAAGGCTCAAACCGCGGGCCGGTAAAAATCCCTGGCAAGGACCCCTCGGAGGGGTTCTGCCTGGACAACCGAAAAAGGGTGAAGTTCCGAAGAGAGGTCCCACCACTCCACTGGATTCAGAGTCCAGTGTGCTGAAAATTACACCATGGAACCCGATGTCTAGCTACTGCTGACCCGAAAGAATCGGCTGCTCGACCTTTTGAAGGCAATTGCTCCGAGGTAACGAGAGCAAAGCATTGTTCGGAGGCTCCCTTGCCGAAACCCGGGATCGAACCAGGGACCTTTAGATCTTCAGTCTAACGCTCTCCCAACTGAGCTATTTCGGCCATGTCGCTGGATGTTTGACTTGTGCATCCTCGTCCGCGAACGAAAGCTGGCACTATTGCTTTGAGTGACAGACAGGATGCTAGAGAAAAGTTAATGGCCAGTACGGGGATCGAACCCGCGACCTTGGCGTTATTAGCACCACGCTCTAGCCAACTGAGCTAACCGGCCATGGTTCTCCTGCTCCCACGATCTGGATCGTCATAGTGCTACTTTGAGCGTCGTACCGTTAAGTGGAACGCTTAAAGCAGGGCTCGGCTGGGATTTGAAGCAGGGACCTCTCGCACCCAAAGCGAGAATCATTACGCCAGACCAACAAGCCGAGTGGTTTGCAACTATTGTGATTCCCAGCTGCGTGGGAAAGGTATTTCCCCCTTTGTGTGCCCCTTGTAGTTACTTGAAAAGAGTTATCCCCCTTATTGTTGGGCAATTGTCAACATAAGTCCTTAGCTTTGGGCATGAAAAAACTCTCTGCCCAAATGTATTTTTTTGTGTATGTGTGTGTGCAATCACATCAACGTTTCAGACATGAGCAATTTGTTCAGCTTCCTTTTCCTCTTTCCCTTGGATGTATTGACCTTTGGCGCATTGTGTACCGTTGGCCTGTTGTCAGTATGAAAAGAAGCAGCAAATGCTACTTTAACTTGAGGTTTACTGAAACCTATTTGTAAACCTACCGCAGTATTACTTTATCATTACAAAGACCCTCCATCTTCTATGTGGTTCATCGTTCCACAAGAACAACACTACTACTGCACGTAAATATAGATGTAATTCACTCAGCGCAAACGTTTTAGGACAAAGGCTCAAACCGCGGGCCGGTAAAAATCCCTGGCAAGGACCCCTCGGAGGGGGTTCTGCCTGGACAACCGAAAAAGGGTGAAGTTCCGAAGAGAGGTCCCACCACGCCACTGGATTCAGAGTCCAGTGTGCTGAAAATTACACCATGGAACCCGATGTCTAGCTACTGCTGACCCGAAAGAATCGGCTGCTCGACCTTTTGAAGGCAATTGCTCCGCGGTAACCAGAGCAAAGCATTGTTCGGAGGCTCGCTTGCCGAAACCCGGGATCGAACCAGGGACCTTTAGATCTTCAGTCTAACGCTCTCCCAACTGAGCTATTTCGGCCATGTCGCTGGAAGTTTGACTTGTGCATCCTCGTCCGCGAACGAAAGCTGGCACTATTGCTTTGAGTGACAGACAGGATGCTAGAGAAAAGTTAATGGCCAGTACGGGGATCGAACCCGCGACCTTGGCGTTATTAGCACCACGCTCTAGCCAACTGAGCTAACCGGCCATGGTTCTCCTGCTCCCACGATCTGGATCGTCATAGTGCTACTTTGAGCGTCGTACCGTTAAGTGGAACGCTTAAAGCAGGGCTCGGCCGTGATTTGAAGCCGGGACCTCTCGCACCCAAATCTAGAATCATTACGCCAGACCAACGAGCCGAGTGGTTTGCAACTATTGTGATTCCCAGCCTGCGTGGGAAAGGTATTTCCCCCTTTTTGTGCCCCTTGTAGTTACTTGAAAAGAGTTATCCCCCTTATTGTTGGGCAATTGTCAACATAAGTCCTTAGCTTTGGGCATGAAAAAACTCTCTGCCCAAATGTATTTTTTTGTGTATGTGTGTGTGCAATCACATCAACGTTTCAGACATGAGCAATTTGTTAAGCTTCCTTTTCCTCTTTCCCTTGGATGTATTGACCTTTGGCGCATTGTGTACCGTTGGCCTATTGTCAGTATGAAAAGAAGCAGCAAATGCTACTTTAACTTGAGGTTTACTGAAACCTATTTGTAAACCTACCGCAGTATTACTTTATCATTACAAAGACCCTCCATCTTCTTTGTGGTTCATCGTTCCACAAGAACAATACTACTACTGCACGTAAATATAGATGTAATTCACTCAGCGCAAACGTTTTAGGACAAAGGCTCAAACCGCGGGCCGGTAAAAATCCCTGGCAAGGACCCCTCGGAGGGGGTTCTGCCTGGACAACCGAAAAAGGGTGAAGTTCAGAAGAGAGGTCCCACCACTCCACTGGATTCAGAGTCCAGTGTGCTGAAAATTACACCATGGAACCCGATGTCTAGCTACTGCTGACCCGAAAGAATCGGCTGCACGACCTTTTGAAGGCAATTGCTCCGAGGTAACGAGAGCAAAGCATTGTTCGGAGGCTCGCTTGCCGAAACCCGGGATCGAACCAGGGACCTTTAGATCTTCAGTCTAACGCTCTCCCAACTGAGCTATTTCGGCCATGTCGCTGGATGTTTGACTTGTGCATCCTCGTCCGCGAACGAAAGCTGGCACTATTGCTTTGAGTGACAGACAGGATGCTAGAGAAAAGTTAATGGCCAGTACGGGGATCGAACCCGCGACCTTGGCGTTATTAGCACCACGCTCTAGCCAACTGAGCTAACCGGCCATGGTTCTCTGCTCCACGATCTGGATCGTCATAGTGCTACTTTGAGCGTCGTACCGTTAAGTGGAACGCTTAAAGCAGGGCTCGGCTGGGATTTGAAGCAGGGACCTCTCGCACCCAAAGCGAGAATCATTACGCCAGACCAACGAGCCGAGTGGTTTGCAACTATTGTGATTCCCAGCCGCGTGGGAAAGGTATTTCCCCCTTTGTGTGCCCCTTGTAGTTACTTGAAAAGAGTTATCCCCCTTATTGTTGGGCAATTGTCAACATAAGTCCTTAGCTTTGGGCATGAAAAAACTCTCTGCCCAAATGTATTTTTTTGTGTATGTGTGTGTGCAATCACATCAACGTTTCAGACATGAGCAATTTGTTCAGCTTCCTTTTCCTCTTTCCCTTGGATGTATTGACCTTTGGCGCATTGTGTACCGTTGGCCTGTTGTCAGTATGAAAAGAAGCAGCAAATGCTACTTTAACTTGAGGTTTACTGAAACCTATTTGTAAACCTACCGCAGTATTACTTTATCATTACAAAGACCCTCCATCTTCTATGTGGTTCATCGTTCCACAAGAACAACACTACTACTGCACGTAAATATAGATGTAATTCACTCAGCGCAAACGTTTTAGGACAAAGGCTCAAACCGCGGGCCGGTAAAAATCCCTGGCAAGGACCCCTCGGAGGGGGTTCTGCCTGGACAACCGAAAAAGGGTGAAGTTCCGAAGAGAGGTCCCACCACGCCACTGGATTCAGAGTCCAGTGTGCTGAAAATTACACCATGGAACCCGATGTCTAGCTACTGCTGACCCGAAAGAATCGGCTGCTCGACCTTTTGAAGGCAATTGCTCCGCGGTAACCAGAGCAAAGCATTGTTCGGAGGCTCGCTTGCCGAAACCCGGGATCGAACCAGGGACCTTTAGATCTTCAGTCTAACGCTCTCCCAACTGAGCTATTTCGGCCATGTCGCTGGAAGTTTGACTTGTGCATCCTCGTCCGCGAACGAAAGCTGGCACTATTGCTTTGAGTGACAGACAGGATGCTAGAGAAAAGTTAATGGCCAGTACGGGGATCGAACCCGCGACCTTGGCGTTATTAGCACCACGCTCTAGCCAACTGAGCTAACCGGCCATGGTTCTCCTGCTCCCACGATCTGGATCGTCATAGTGCTACTTTGAGCGTCGTACCGTTAAGTGGAACGCTTAAAGCAGGGCTCGGCCGTGATTTGAAGCCGGGACCTCTCGCACCCAAATCTAGAATCATTACGCCAGACCAACGAGCCGAGTGGTTTGCAACTATTGTGATTCCCAGCCGCGTGGGAAAGGTATTTCCCCTTTTGTGCCCCTTGTAGTTACTTGAAAAGAGTTATCCCCCTTATTGTTGGGCAATTGTCAACATAAGTCCTTAGCTTTGGGCATGAAAAAACTCTCTGCCCAAATGTATTTTTTTGTGTATGTGTGTGTGCAATCACATCAACGTTTCAGACATGAGCAATTTGTTAAGCTTCCTTTTCCTTTCCCTTGGATGTATTGACCTTTGGCGCATTGTGTACCGTTGGCCTGTTGTCAGTATGAAAAGAAGCAGCAAATGCTACTTTAACTTGAGGTTTACTGAAACCTATTTGTAAACCTACCGCAGTATTACTTTATCATTACAAAGACCCTCCATCTTCTTTGTGGTTCATCGTTCCACAAGAACAATACTACTACTGCACGTAAATATAGATGTAATTCACTCAGCGCAAACGTTTTAGGACAAAGGCTCAAACCGCGGGCCGGTAAAAATCCCTGGCAAGGACCCCTCGGAGGGGGTTCTGCCTGGACAACCGAAAAAGGAAGTTCAGAAGAGAGGTCCCACCACTCCACTGGATTCAGAGTCCAGTGTGCTGAAAATTACACCATGGAACCCGATGTCTAGCTACTGCTGACCCGAAAGAATCGGCTGCTCGACCTTTTGAAGGCAATTGCTCCGGTAACGAGAGCAAAGCATTGTTCGGAGGCTCGCTTGCCGAAACCCGGGATCGAACCTTGGACCTTTAGATCTTCAGTCTAATGCTCTCCCAACTGAGCTATTTCGGCCATGTCGCTGGATGTTTGACTTGTGCATCCTCGTCCGCGAACGAAAGCTGGCACTATTGCTTTGAGTGACAGACAGGATGCTAGAGAAAAGTTAATGGCCAGTACGGGGATCGAACCCGCGACCTTGGCGTTATTAGCACCACGCTCTAGCCAACTGAGCTAACCGGCCATGGTTCTCCTGCTCCCACGATCTGGATCGTCATAGTGCTACTTTGAGCGTCGTACCGTTAAGTGGAACGCTTAAAGCAGGGCTCGGCTGGGATTTGAAGCAGGGACCTCTCGCACCCAAAGCGAGAATCATTAGGCCAGACCAACGAGCCTAGTGGTTTGCAACTATTGCGATTCCCAGCCGCGTGGGAAAGGTATTTCCCCCTTTGTGTGCCCCTTGTAGTTACTTGAAAAGAGTTATCCCCCTTATTGTTGGGCAATTGTCAACATAAGTCCTTAGCTTTGGGCATGAAAAAACTCTCTGCCCAAATGTATTTTTTTGTGTATGTGTGTGTGCAATCACATCAACGTTTCAGACATGAGCAATTTGTTCAGCTTCCTTTTCCTCTTTCCCTTGGATGTATTGACATTGGCGCATTGTGTACCGTTGGCCTGTTGTCAGTATGAAAAGAAGCAGCAAATACTACTTTAATTGAGGTTTACTGAAACCTATTTGTAAACCTACCGCAGTATTAGATTAGATTAGATTAGATTCAACTTTATTGTCATTACACATATACAAGTACAGTGTAACAAAATGTAGTTTAGGTCTAACCAGAAGTGCAATTAGCAAGTGCAGGATATACAGTGTTAATAAATACAGAATACAATATTAGGAAAATACTTTACAATGGGCATGTACTATGAAAATATGACAGTCGGTATGTACTAGAACAATATAAACAGAAGGCTATATACTGTGAACATTAATGTACAGGTGGTTATGAACAGATAACAATATAGACTATACAATAGTGCAAGTGACTTGAGTGTGCATTAGTTACAGAGATTAGCTATTAAAGTTACAGTGCAGTAGATGAGTTGATGCGGTTATTAAAGGTACGGTGCAGTACATGAGTTAATGCAGTTATTGAAGTTACAGTGCAATAGATGAGTAGATGCAGTTATACAGTTACAGTGCAGTAGATGAGTTAGTGCAGTTATTGAAGTTATAGTGCAGTAGATGCGTTAATGTGGTTATTAAGGTTACAGTGCAGTAGAGAAGTTGGTGCCGTTATTGAAGTTACAGTGCAGTAGATGAGGTAATGCAAGTTACAGTGCAGTAGATGAGGTAATGCAGTTATGAGAGTAGTCCATTAGTGCAAATGAGCATTCATTGTAATATTCCTGGTGTGCAAGTGAGCAGTATAGAGTGCAAATGATGCTATGTGTGTGTAAACAGTCCGGTAGAGCAGATAACATGAAGTACTGGTGTGTACAGTTCAGTCATGCATGCCAGCCCTGTAGTGCAATGTCAACTATGTAATAGCAGCAATACAGTGTAAGTTATGAGAGGTAGTGCTTTGACTTTGAACTTGCCATTGTGGTCCAGAGCTTGCCACACACCAACTTGGTTCCAGATTGATTTCAGACTGTCTGGACTCAAGGCTTGTTTCAGACCATTCCAAATCAGGACTCACCAGAGAACATCTGGGCTCAGGACTTGTCACAGACTGCCTGGGTTCTGGGTTTGTTAGAGACCGTCTGAGTTGTGGGCTTGTCATCCGCTTTTTCGTTATTGATCGTAGGTCAACGTTTGGACCTTTTTGGGGCTGGAGGCAGTGTCCTTTGTTTGACTGTAACTTCTTCATCACTGTCACTCTCAAAGCGAGTGTTTGGTCTTGTGGTGGTGTTAATAGAGGGGACAAAAAATGAAATCACAAATTATTTTCAATAATTTCACAGATTAGTTTTTTATATAATCTCATATAATCTCTGACCCTAAAACCCTTCATATAATCTCTGACCCTCATTTTTCATCATAGAATATAGAGAAACAGTTCAAACTAAAAACACATCATATGCTTTCCTGTAGCTCAGTGGTAAGAGCATTGCGTTAACAACACAAGGTCGTGGGTTGGATCCCAGGGGATTGCACATACTTAGAAACAAATGTATAGGATAATACAATGTAAATCGCTTTGGACAAAAGCGTCTGGCAAATGAATTAATTTAAATTTAAATATGCTTATATTGAGCAGATATGAGTGGAACACAATGGTTTTTTGAAAATGTTTGTTTGTGAGTATTTTTAATATAACGTAATGTGAACTTGTGCTGCTGTTCAGCCACGAGGTGCGCGCTCCCATTGCGACGGGAAAAAAATCTGTAGCGTTACCGCTCTTGCACGAGACGCACCAAAACATCCAAACTTCTCCGTTTAGGGCATTTAAAAAGAAAAATTATGATAAAGTATTGTCGCATCATAGAAACACGCATTCTGTGTGAATGGCCGGTCACAGTGCAAATGTGAAAAGGGATCCCACTGAAACAGTGTCGCGCTGCGCCGCGTTCCGCACGTTGTTTAAGCAACATACACCGGTAATGCGGTATATAAAAAATTCATATCATAACAAAAATACACACCGGTATTCCGTATGAACTGGTATATCGCCCAGCCCTAGCTTGACTTTGTTTGGTGCTTTCTGGACCAGACCAATCGATGTCTAGCATCGATCTCTGTGCTAACTTGAGCCCGTCTGCTCTTGAGATACACATCCTGTTTTCAAAATTAACTTTTTTATTTGGTAGCACTGGTGCTCTCAACTTCGGAGAGTTAGGAGTTAAATCTAGCAGCACACACCAAAAATTGAGGAGCACCAATTAAAAACGAAAAAATCTAGCATTCATTGGTCAGGGACTTTAAGACTAGTCCATGTCCAGGAAATGCTAAAGCTGTCTTTTCTTTAAACAGTTGACAATTTCTTAAAATATATAAATGTCATGTGAAAATACACACAATATGTTTTTATGTCATGATTTTATGAAATGACTTAAATGTTCTAATTTACCTATGGTTTATTCATGGTTTAGAGATAATCCCAGTCGGGAAGACATGCAGTAGACAACAGTAGTAGAATGGCACTTTAATACTTACACCCTTTTCCGTTTTTTCTTGGGGCTTTTAGGCTCATCTTCCTCCTCTGCTGTTTGCAAGTCTGTGTGTGTCTCTGCTTGAGGAAGTTTAAGACGAGCTGTTTTGTAGGTTGCTGTAAAAATGAAAAAAGTATTAGATTTAGATTTATCAAACCAGTCAATTATATGGAAAAATATTTTTTATATACATACCAGCTGTGTATAAAACTCTAACATTATATGCATCCCATGTGTGGTCAGGCTTTTCCTCACATCGTATGGCCTTGTGTAATTCATCAGATTTATAGTGCGCTGGCCATTGACAGGTTTCATTTTGAACCCAGACTGCTGGTACCACTTCAACCTCTTGGGTTGCCAGAAATTCAACAATGTAAAACATCGCCTAGAACTTGAAAAAGGGACAAAGTTACTAGCATTAGTAACTTTTCAGTGCTTCAAACACATGAAATTTACTTGGGTGGCTTGCCCAAAGAGGTTTAAATTACTTTATTATTTTTTACTTCATTTAAGTAAATTTACAAGTAGCTGTACTTTACCAATGTTTTATTTTACTTCACTACATTCTGACATCATACTTTTTATTCCACTGCTATATTGCATTAAATATATTTTAACACTTAATAACCTTACAAATCTAGCGCTTTAATTTATTTTTTAAATTACATAAAAGTATAAGAAAATACTATTTTCACTATACTGTATTAAATGTTAAATCAACTTGTATTCATGGAATGTAGTAGAGTTCAAAGTACAGTATTATGCATCATAATAATGCATTACTAATGCTGATCAATTGTGACAGTGTTTACTTATGCTGTAATATTTTGTAAGCAGTTGTAAGAATGTATCTCCCTTATCTGAACTTAATGAGATGATTAACAGTAAATCATACATGTTTCAAAATAAGAGTCCACGGGGTGGTTTCCAGCACAGGGATTATTTTAAAGGTTGGACTGGCCAATATGTATATGCCCACAGACAACAGCATAAAATTTTTAAAAACGTCAATACTCAGCACATCCTTCAAAACTACTGGACCAGTGTACAACAAGAACTGCCTAAGTTCCGTTGCTTTCCATCGCAATCTCTCCTCAAGGCTCCTTGGCCTCCTAGCAAATTCTGAGGGTATGAAACCTTTCAGAGCAAGCAGTTTGCCTGAAAGTAAGGACACCTGCCTAGATGAAATACGGTAATTCATCTTGCCACAACTTCCCATCCACAAATCAAGCAGACGACGCACCACACCTAAACAGACTAAATGCATATAATCATGTGGAAATCCACTAACCATAGGAAAACATGTTTCGCAAAATGGGGAATGTTGTACATGATGGTCTTCATCCTCTCCATTAAAAAAGATGCATTAGTTCTTAATCTAGCATTAACTTCTGGGAATGTCATGCGATTATTAATGTAAACGCCAGACTGTACACATTTATCACAGCCACTGTATCCATTATGTGCCTGTCACAGAGTTGCCCTCTGTTCCTTGTGTTCCCCTTGTTAGCCCTTTCTAGAGACACATTAACACATACTTGGGTTTTAAAAGAATCTTTATTACCTTGATGTACCAGCGACGGTAGAGACGGCTTACACACACACACCCACACATACACAAACACACAACTAGACTGTTGTGTCTCAGGCTGGCCACCTGAGCACTAACCCAGTGGACATTTTAAGCTTTCACAAACTGTTGACTTCATCTGGATCAGCATACATGGTGGCGGCCATCTTGATTTGAGTAAAAGACCAGAATGGACTTTTGTCATGCTTTTTGTACCTGTGCTGTGTTGCATCATGGGAGTGGGAGATACCAAGTATGGTGAGTAAGGGGTGGAACTGTTTGGATGAGATTATTGATGTTTATTATTTATAATTATTGTTGAAATGAAGTTTTGTGCTGTGTTATTTAAATGTGGGTGTTGAACAGTGACGTGCACAGGGATTTTGAGGGGCAGTTGCTCTGACCTGAAAAAGGGCACCCCCCCCCCAAAAAAACTGAAAAAAAAACTCACGGGCTATATGAAGGACTGAGAAAAACAGGGTCTTTAATAAAATATATATACACAAAGTAAAACACTGAAATACAGAACTCAATCACCTTAACTACTACTAATAATAAAACAGAAAAACTTGACTTGAGTCATGAAAATCCCAACATTAATATCCTTATCAATATCCTATCAAGTCACTTCAAAGGAGAAGCCGCCTATTAGGGGCCATTTCAACAAAGATCTTCAGAACTTCTTTCTTGTCGATTTCTATGTCCTTCTCTATGGCCAGCAGGAGGAGGTCAGATAGCCGCTCTTGACCACACTGATTTCTGAGCCTTGATTTGACCAGCTTCAGCTTTGAAAAGGAACGTTCTACCGTTGCAGTGGACACGGGTAGAGTGGCATATATTTGATTAGTTTGAATAGTGTGGGGAATATGACGTTAGCATTGTTTTCCTTGAATACTTCGAGCATAGACTTGACTGTCCTCTTGGGACACTTGTAAGACGCATGGAAGACTCTCAGCTCTGTTTGAAGGTTGGTCTCTTCTCCCTGAAGTCCATAAAATGCACATAGTGAATGTGCTGCATCAACACCTTGGCCAATATCCTTCCACTGCTCTGGGTCAGTGAGTCTCTCCAGTGACATCACAATGTCCCGAGTCTTCCCTTCCCCGTAAAATCTTCTCTCAAGCTCCTGTCTCAATCTGTCCAGAAAGGTATAGTATGTCCTTCCCCTGTAATATTCCTCCAAGGTCTGGACTGCATCATCTTCTCTTGCTGATTTGGAAGTGTATTTCAGCTTTGCAGGGACTTTTCTTTGTCTACCTGGAATATTTGTGGGAATGCTTATGTCATTTTCCTCTGCAATTGTTGTGGCAGTGTTGTATATTTGTGAGAATTGGCTGTCTCTCCTCAGTTCCACTACTCGCTTCAAGACACCATCTAACACAGAGTAAGCAGCAGCCAAGTCCAGGTCATCCTGCTGGAGTACTTTTGAGGCAACTGATGTCTCCATGAACACTGGCGTTGCTATTTCAAGACACAGCAAAAATTCAAAATCTATGCTGCTCAACAGCATTTTAGCTTCTCCTGCAGCCAGATCGGGGGGGTCACACTCTCTCAGATCTCTCAAGTACTGTAGGGCAGCAGGGAGGACCTTCCTAATTCTTTAAAGCATCTTCCCTGCAGCTCCACCGGGTGTCTGAAAGCCTCTGTAGTTCAAGGACACGTTGGTCTGGATTCATGGCTTTTTGAGTATCCACAAATGCAGCATGGCGCTTTGTAGAGTTGGCAATAAATGTGTACAGCCTCTCAACGACTGTGAAGAAATCCACAAAGTGCTTGTTGGATTTTGCACTCTCAACTAAAACGAGATTTAAACAATGTGCATGGCAGTGCACATATAATGCTCTCTCATTTTGTCTTTGAATCCGGGACTGCAGCCCAATGTAGCGTCCACTCATATTGGCAGCTCCATCATATCCCTGTCCACAGACATCTTGAATGTTGAAGTTGTTTTGCTCAAGTAGCTTCATCACTACATTCTCCAGTGCCTCTCCCGTTGTTGATGCCACATCACATAGTTGGACAAAGCGTTCCTTTATAGTCATGTTGTGGACATATCGTACAACAAAGGACACCTGCTCAATATGTGACACATCAGTGGTCTCGTCCAGCAAAATAGAAAATTGTGATGCTTCTGTCACTTCCTTCTGTATGATTCTTTTCACATAAAGACTAAGCTTTTATGAGGTCGTTTTGTGTCCTATTGGACAGGAGAGACACCTGGCACCTTTGGTTTGATGCTTGTTTTTCCTTGACTGCATCAAGATGAAGCCCGAGTACGCTGTCATATTGGCCAAGCAAATCCACCAGGTTCAGAAAATTTCCTCTATTTGAACTTGACAAGCCTTCTTCATTTCCCCTAAAGGCCAAAGCTTGTTTTGCCAGATATAATGTGATGTCTATTAAACGGAACATAATCTCTCTGTTTTTCTGCCTCTCTCTTTCTTTGGCTGCTTCCATCTGAGAATCAGCTACTGCAAAAGCCCTCTGCAGTGTATCTTTTGTAAAGGCATTCCACCTAATCATGCTTAGCATATGCAATTCACTGCTGCGGTGCTCCTTAATCTTCACTTTGGCCTGCCTCCACAAGTTTATCCCTACAGACTTCCATCCTGTCCTGCTCTGAATTCTTTCCTCATTCATAAACATGAATTCCTGCAGCTAAAGCAATACATGGCATCATTCAGTGGAGAATATTCCAGCCAGGGGTCATCGTGATACCATTGGGCTTGAAAAGAGCGCCCATCTGGATTTAGGGAACTTTACCATAGGACGGCAAGGCCCGATGTGATGAAGGTCTGATCGTATTTAAGATTGCTGCTTTGTACATGAGCTGGATCTGTGGGATTAGCCAACCTCAGCAAAAAATCAAAATCTGTTGACTCTGCCCCACTCGTCATCTCAATATCTTCCCTTGCTGATGCTCTCGTCTCCCTCATCTCATCCTCTTGCTCATCTATCATTTCCCTATTTTGCCAGATAGTCCTGATCTCATCTGGGATTGGCTCTGGCTCTGGCTCTCTGAATGCAGCTGATGCACTGGGCTCATCATCTGTCCAATTACATATTATTGTTATTGCCATTATCATTATTATTTTAATGCCCACTAGTGGTATTTATGTTATGCTCAGGCAAGATCTTTGAAATTACCTCTAAAATAGCCTATGTTTTTTAGATTACAATTATTTAGCATGCAGCTCTTTAACCCTGTACTTTCTAGCATGGTCCTCTCATCTCATATTTGGTGATCATCAGCCTACCTGCCCTATGTGCCTCCTCCTGGTCCACATTTTCCTCACATAGTCTGGAGGCTTGTGACTGCTCCTCCTCATCTTAAATGTAATGTAATTATGAAACATTGCCATTAGTAGGCTAAATAGGAGTCTGATTAATTAATCAATTCGCCTACACAGTGTCATGTCATCTTTATCACAGTGCAAAGTCTCTGTCTCACCTGCTGGTTGGCTTTTTCGCAGCCAACCCTGCAGTGATGTGCTGCTCTTTGCTGTCTCCCTGAATTTTCTCTCCCTCTCCTGAATCCGCCTCTTTTCAGTGGGCATCTTGGCTTCAAACAATACCCAAAATAGTGATAGCATTTAGGCATTTAACCTTTTTGAATAAAATAATTAATGTGATGCATTACTTCCATCATTCATTCTTCTTGCTAAAACGAAATGTGAGAAACTAACTATCAGCAAAAAATAGCCTATATCTTTCTTATTATTTAGGCTAATATTTGTTATACATCACAAACTCACCTTTTCTGACAACGTTGAGTCGTCTCACCCGACAACCGCGACAATCTCCTTCTAGGACCGCTCATGCAGGCTCCGCTCAGGTGCCGGTCGCGTGCAGCGCTGCAGCCATGTAAACAGAGTTTGCCCTTCCCCTACTGACTTTCATTTTCGGTGCCCGAATATGGAAGTGAATGAGGCTTTGCGTTGTTTTTTTATCTAGGCCTACGTGAAATTCTGCATCCATTGTACGATTATATTTTTTTTTTTTTTCCACCTCGGAAGGGCAACGTGAGTCGAGAAGGGCATATGGGCAGTTGCCCGGGCAACCTGAGCAACCCCCCTGTGCACGTCCCTGGTGCTGAAGGAATTGTGGTTACTTGATCTGTTAATACTTTTTTTTGATCTGCAAGACATTTTTATGGTCTTTAATACTTTCCCATGTTAGGATTGCTGATAAATGGTTTGTACCATGTGTATAAATTCTCACACAAGGAAGCGGTCAGGAGGTTGATGACTGGTGGTAGTGAGTGCAGTATCTGCTGAGTACTCTGATTGTATGGTTATACCTGATCCAAGGTTGTTGTTTTTCCTTTCGTTTCTTTTTGAATTTTTATGTTTTGGCACCTGTGAGCACCTGGCACTTTGCTGGCTTGGGAGAACTGAAAATAAATATATAACTGGCATTTAACGTTCTCCATGTGTTGATTTGAAGACTTCTTGACGGTATACGTAGAGGTGATCCTTGACAAGTGGTGTCAGAAGTGGGATCGTTATGCCACCCAAGACCAGACAAGACCGAGGTGCGGGTTCAGATGAACAGTTGGGAACAAGTCAGGAGCCGCCCAGTTCTACGGAGTTACCACTAGCAACAGCTGCTGCCAGTAGAAGTGATGCAATAACTACTCCTGCAGCGGGCCCAGCAGAGGGAATGGTGTCAGAACTGGCCGGCCTGGTTAAAGTTCTCCTGCAGTCCCAAGTGGCCCGTGATGATCGAATGGAGCAAGTAATGGTGAAGCAAGATCAGCGTTGGCGAAATATGCAGCACCAGTTCCAGCAAGTTCAGCACCAGGTTTTAGAGATCCAGGCTGGAGGGGACCAAAGGGGAAGCCAGCCCACGTCTACAGCTGCAAGCCCAGGGCCAACAGGAGAAGGTACATCCTCAGGAAGTATCGAGCCGAGATTACATCCCTTGACAAGAGATGATGACATTGAGCAGTTCTTAACAACCTTTGAAAGGATGGCCACTGCATGCAGATGGCCTAAAGCCAATTGGGCAATACGACTGGTTCCCTGTTAACAGGAAAGGCACGTGGGGCCTATGTAGCCATGGATGGTAATGATGCTGAGGACTATGATAAAGTCAAGGAGGCCATACTTATAAAATATGAGATTAATGCAGAGATCTACCGGCAAAGGTTTTGCTCCTCAGAGATTCTGCCAGACGAGAACCCCCGTGAGCTTTATGTACGATTGAAAGATCTCTTCTCAAAATGGGTGAAGCCAGAGACATGTACTATTCAGCAGTTGTCAGAACTTATTATCTTGGAGCAATTTATGCAAATGATAAGCCCTGACATGGCAGTGTGGATTAAGGAGCATGATCCAGCCACGGCAGAAGAAGCAGCCAAGCTTGCAGAGACATACCTGGCCGCACGCCGGGATGCCCAACGCAACTTTGGCGGTCGGAGTCCAAGATGGCCAAGTAAGTCTGGGGGTGAGGGTGGTCATGCCCAAAGTAAAGTGAGTTTTGTTGGTAAGCAGGGCGATAGAACTTACAAGCAGGAAGTAGATGCTACTATTGTGGGGAGATAGGACATACTAAGCCCTGTTGTCCATCCAGGAAGGTTAAGCATTCAGCTTTCTGTTATGTTCCCCGCCCCTACCTGCCACATACTTTGTCTCGTGAGTCTGAACAGACACGCCACACAGACCTATTGACACCGGTACTTGTGAATGGTCAAGCAGCTAAGGCCTTAGTGGATACGGGTAGCACCCAAACTCTAGTACATGACAGCTTGGTTCCTGAAGATGAATATATTACCCAGAATTTCCATTAAAGTTTGCTGCGTGCATGGAGAAGTTAGGGAGTATCCGACTGCAGAGATTTACTTAACAGTGCAGGGACAGACTTTTTTGTTGCAGGTGGCCGTCGCGTCCCAGTTACCTCATGAGGTAGTGCTAGGGCAAGATCTTCCCGTTCTCTGTGATTTAGTCCCCCAAGTTCAGCCCTGTTATGCGGTGACCCGAGCCCAGAGTGCTACAGCCGACTTCAATGAGTTGCCTTTTGCTGGTGTTGACCTTGAGGTGACCGGTGAGAAAAGACGCAAATCTAAAAAGGAAAGGCGTAAACGTAAGTTTGAGGGTAGTGTGAAAGTGCAGGTTGAGGAGCTGCCTGTGCCAGAAGGCCCTCTTAATATGACAATCCCAGAGGACATAGCTGATATGCAGAGAAGTGATCCTACTTTGCAGGAGTGGTTCCAGAAGGTGTCTGAAGTGGATGGTGTTAGAAAGGATATTGTGTCTTGTCTGATGGAGGAAAAGTACATAGTGAAAAAGGGGATACTCTATCAGGTGAAAGGGGAGGGTTGAAGCATTGGTAGTTCCGGAATCAATGCGCCATACAGTTATGACGCTGGGGCACTCTGTTCTGTGGTCAGGACACTTAGGCAAGCACAAGACGTTAGCAAGGGTTGCCAGTCGGTTCAGTTGGCCCAAGATATATATGGATGTAATAGAGTTCATTCGTACCTGTACAGAGTGTCAGATGACATCTGGAAGGAGAGTTGCACCTGCACATTTGTTACCATTGCCAGTCATTGACACACCCTTTAGTCGCCTGGGAATGGACATAGTGGGGCCCCTGGAAAGAAGTAAGAATGGGAATCGGTACATTTTAGTACTCTGTGATTATGCCACCAAGTACCCCGAAGCCTTTCCACTTAGAAACATCAAAGCTAGACAAGTAGCAAACTGTCTTGTACAGCTTTTTTCCAGAGTGGGGATTCCTCGTGAAATCTTAACAGATCAGGGGACTAATTTTATGTCCTTGTTTGTTAAAACAGGTGTACCAACTGTTGGGAATTAGGGCCATTAAGACTTCACCTTACCACCCCCAGACTGACGGGTTGGTCGAACGGTTCAACCAAACCCTCAAAAACATGCTGCGCAAGTTTGTTTCCAAGTCAGGGTCCGACTGGGACCAATGGTTACCCTATCTGTTGTTTGCTTACAGAGAGGTGCCGCAAGCTTCCACCGGTTTCTCACCGTTTGAACTGTTATATGCCCGGCAGGTGAGAGGTCCTTTGGACCTACTTAAAGAACAGTGGGAGGGACCCAAGGATGGTATGTGCAGTGTGGTCCAATATGTGGTCCAAATGAGAGAGCGTCTGGAAGAGATGACGTCATTGGCCCAGGAGAACATGGAAAAATCCCAGCAAACTCAGAAAGTTTGGTACGATAAAAAGGCACGGGAGAGATCGTTTGAGGCTGGCCAAAATGTGCTGCTGCTGCTTCCCACCAATGAGAATAAGTTGCTAGCTAAGTGGCATGGACCCTATGAGGTGGTGCGGAAAACTGGTAGAGTCACCTACGAGATCTCCATGCCAGAGTGGGGGAAGAAAAAGCAAAACTTCCATATTAATTTGTTGAAAGAATTCCACCCCAGGAAGGAGACTGGGGCTGTACAACTTTTTGTTCGTGTGATTGGGGAGGAAGAGGAACCAACAGAGCAGTACTTTCCAACCAGCTGCACTCAACAAGCTGTGGATATATCCCATCTAGAGCAACCTCAAAGAGACCAGGTAAAGCAGCTGTTGGATCCCAGGCTGTTTCAGGAGAAACCTGGTGTACTAACCTGGTGCTACATGATGTCATCCTTAGGGAGGCAACTCCAGCCCGCCAGAAGAGTTATCGGATCCCAGAACGCCTGGTGACATTCTTAAGGATGAACTAGACATCATGCTCTCTATGGGGGTGATTGAACCATCTCTTAGTGAGTGGTGTAGCCCCATTGTTCTAGTCCCCAAAAGGATGGCACCCTTAGATTTTGCATTGACTTCAGACAACTTAACAGCCTGTCTAAGGTAGACCCGTATCCGATGCCAAGAATTGATGAGTTGGTGGAAAGACTGGGCAGAGCCAGATACCTATCCACGGTGGATTTATGCAAGGGGTACTGGCAGGTACCTTTAACGGCCAGAGCCAAGGAACTGACCGCTTTTAAAACCCCGTTTGGGCTATTCCATTTCAGGGTTATGCCCTTCGGCCTGCAGGGGGCGCCAGCGACTTTCCAACGTTTAATGGACCAGATCCTGCAAGGCACCAGGGAGTTTGCTGCAGCATATCTGGACGATGTGGTCATCTTCAGTGAGACCTGGGAAGAACACTGTCAACATCTGCGGCAAGTCCTGGGGAGAATTAAGGCAGCCGGTCTTACCATCAACCCAAAGAAGGGTACCATAGCCAAGAGAGAGATCAGCTACTTGGGATTTGTGATTGGAGGAGGAGTCATTCGCCCACAGCAGGAGAAGATAGAGGCCATCCGAAGTTACCAACCCCCCGCAACTAAGAAACAGGTGAGATCTTTCCTGGGCTTGTTGGGATGGTATCGCAGGTTTATACCTAACTTTTCTACCAGGGCCTCTGTGCTTACAGATCTCACTAGAGCCACAGCTCCCAACAAGGTGGTCTGGACGGAGCAGGGTGAGCGAGCTTTCCAGGACCTACGAGAGGCAGTATGTGGAGAGTCTGTTCTGCTTAGCCCAGATTTCCAGAAAACCGTTCATCCTGCAGACGGATGCCTCTGGAGTCGGACTGGGGGCGGTGTTACTCCAGGAAGTGGAGGGAGATCGCAGACCAGTGGCCTTCTTGAGTCGTAAACTCTTCCCGCGAGAAACACGTTATTCGACAGTGGAACAGGAGTGCTTGGCCATTAAATGGGCAACGGATTCACTTCAGTACTACCTTCTGGGGAGACCCTTTGTGTTAGAAACCGACCATCGAGCTCTGCAATGGTTGGAACGCATGAAAGACTCTAATGCCCGGATTACGAGATGGTCCCTTTCTCTCCAGCCCTACCAGTTCACTGTGAAATACTGCCCGGGACCCAGGAACAAGGTGGCTGACTTTTGTCCCGTATCCCGGGAGGTAAATACTAAAATGGGCTTTTCGACCCCAGTTCGTGGAGGGGTGGAGATTTGATATTCGGGACGACAGTGGTCGTCTGCAGAAGGGGGGAGAAGTGTCACAGAGTTGCCCTCTGTTCCTTGTGTTCCCCTTCTGCCCTTTCTAGAGACACATTAACACATACTTGGGTTTTAAAAGAATCTTTATTACCTTGATGTACCATCGACGGTAGAGACGGCTTACACACACACACCCACACATACACACAAACACAAACATACAACTAGACTGTTGTGTCTCAGGCTGGCCACCTGAGCACTAACCCAGTGGACATTTTAAGCTTTCACAAACTGTTGACTTCATCTGGATCAGCATACATGGTGGCGGCCATCTTGATTTGAGTAAAAGACCAGAATGGACTTTTGTCATGCTTTTTGTACCTGTGCTGTGTTGCATCATGGGAGTGGGAGATACCAGGTATGGTGGGTAAGGGGTGGAACTGTTTGGATGAGATTATTGATGTTTATTATTATAATTATTGTTGAAATGAAGTTTTGTGCTGTGTTATTTAAATGTGGGTGTTGAAGGAATTGTGGTTACTTGATCTGTTAATACTTTTTTTGATCTGCAAGACATTTTTATGGTCTTTAATACTTTCCCATGTTAGGATTGCTGATAAATGGTTGTACCATGTGTATAAATTCTCACACAAGGAAGCGGTCAGGAGGTTGATGACTGGTGGTAGTGAGTGCAGTATCTGCTGAGTACTCTGATTGTATGGTTATACCTGATCCAAGGTTGTTGTTTTTCCTTTCGTTTTCTTTTTGAATTTTTATGTTTTGGCACCTGTGAGCACCTGGCACTTTGCTGGCTTGGGAGAAACTGAAAATAAATATATAACTGGCATTTAACGTTCTCCATGTGTTGATTTGAAGACTTCTTGACGGTATACGTAGAGGTGATCCTTGACAGTGCCTTAATGCCTTTAATAAAGGCCCTGGCAGGAGCATCACAGATTACTGAGCTCAGTCAAGAAGAAGGTCTTTCCATTAACAACAAAACCAGAGCTCAAGGATTTCAACTCACAGACAAGGTCCTTCAGATATTCTGACAAAGACTGGGGCTTTGAGTTCCCACAGTAAAGAGCAATCAGCACAGGCTTTCTACTAAGTCTGGATCATCCCTAATATTGGCCAGAACTGTACACTTGAACTTTTAAAAATTGGAAGACCATCAAATTTAGTTGTAATTTGAATTTGTAATGACTTCGAACTGATGTAAGCTTCTGAAATATGTGGCTGAACATTTTCTTTACACCAAAATAATGGAATGATCCGTTTGCCAAGGAAGCAATACTATGGCAAGTCTGTGTTTGAGTAATGTTCTTGCATCTTTTGGCAGAAAGGGGTAATGGGCTTTCAGTATACACAAAAGGGCAGATAAAGCAATCAATGAAATGCCAAAATGTGTTGCCCAGTCTTTTAAACAACCCGCTAAATCAACAGGAACGTCGCCACTTTCGTCATAGGTATCCTCATCACTTGTTGATTCACTTTCCCTATCACCATCTAATCCACGGTTTGGTGGCAAAACAAAGCTTGAACCAACAGTTTTATGTTCTGTTCTGGGTTCTTCATTAGTTTCTTCAGTAGTGTGATCAATAACACTACATTCTTCATTATTCAATGTATCAAACAACTGGGCGACTCTTTTAACAGCCCTTTTCCTTAAATTGCTACGAGCAATATTCCACTCTCTCCATGACATCAATTACAAAAACAATTACTCAGTAAGATGCACTACAATGTCAATAACAGGATGCTCTGGAAAAGAAATAAGAACAAGTTGTTTACTTCATGTACTGTACTACATAGAAATACTTTTGTGCCAATAGAAATGACCCCAAACTTTAAAGAAATCATCACTGTAAACCCGAACAGTGTAACCTACTGATAGATCTGGACAGAAAAATACACTTGCTTCTAGGTTTATTTCATTTTATTATTCTATTACATTAATCATTTATTGCAATATTCATCTATCGCATGTATTCATTCCTTTATATTATTATCCACTTTTATTCATATTATCTGTTCCTTACTTTCCTGTTGTTTAACATCGTTGGGGGCTGTATTGTCAATTATGCTGATATGAGTATCCGTTGGTCTCCATCTCAAGGTTCATAATAATGTCATGAGACAATGTTTTGATACTGTTATCTTGCATGGTTAAAAACACATATTGAATCTGTTTCAAGTCAGACGAAGTTTGATAGAGCTTGACTGAGCATTACAGCACAACTGAGATTATTCAATAAATCATTTTTCAGTTATTTAACATCACTTCGTCTCCGGCCTGCTGTTCTTTCCATCAGCTCTGTATCTACCTGGTGGTTGGGTTAAAGTATTGACTCACAATGGAGTTGATTTTCCAGGTTTAATAAGTTCCTGACAGAGAGAGATCTAGTGAAACTGGACTCAAATTGTAGATCTATAAGATCTACAAGCCATATCTCATAGTTAGATCTATCACTACGGAATATAAATGTGTAAACTGTTCTGTAAGTTCTCAGACTACCATCATCGTGATCAGTGTTTGCTTTAGTTGGCATCTTGACTTGTGTTTTATAGCTAAAACGTTTGTTTACTGTTTCTTTGCCACAGAAAACAATTATTTATAATGGCACAAAATACAGAGAGTAGAATTTTATTTCCACGGCTGACTGGTATATTAAGAATGGGTTTTGTTAATGTTGTAAAAAGTTGTACTGTCAGACCTGTGCTACTACTGAGTAGTTGTAGATATCACATTATTACTACAATACAAAACATTTGGACCACAGAATAAATTATACATCAAGAATAAGAGTGAATTACATCACTAGCTGCGTTTACATGGAACATTGTAATCCGACTAAAAGTCCAATCCCAATGAAAATGCTTCATAGAAACACGTCAATCAGACTAAAAATGCCCGAACAGATTTTAGTCGGATTGTAAAGGGTGGTTTATGTTGTTTGTAATCCGCTTGACAAGACATGTAAACACTTGATCAGATTGAAAATTGAAGTAGGAAATTGTGCGCATGTGCAAAGACGTCACTCTGTTGTACAGACGTATGACGCACAAAACGAGCAGATGTTGCTGAAGAAACCAAAAGCCATAAATCTGACAATGCGGCACAAATTCCATATGCTTGTCATCTCTAAATGAACATTCATATTTGTATACATTTAAAATGTCTTAACTGTTTCCATGGAGTGTTTTTTTTAACGGCAAATTCTCCATTTTTTTTTTAAATATGATAAAATATCTTATCATAAAATTAAAATTGTATAGTTACCGAGGATTTATTTTACATTTCCATGATAAGTCAGATGTGCAAAACAACATTGCTTCAATGATATGTTGATATTAGCCTACTTTGCGTTTATGAACTGTACATTATTATGCTGGTGTCTGTGATATAAAATAACACTTGTTTAAGTAGCCGTTTGTGTGAATATTATAATGATAGCCGTGTCCACCGTGACAGTCTCCGTTTACCATTATTGCAGATATGAATCTGTGTATTACCACTTCTAAAGTTCAGTATTAGCTGTCATTAGACATTTATTCAAATTATTGCTAGCATCCAGATGCTCTGGTGGGTCATTGTAATTTTGCCAAAGTTTTAACAGCATCAGATGTGCTCGTGCTTTATTGGCACGAGATATCACTCTGACTTTATAAACTCTACATTCTTTTCATATATAGGCTACACAAGGTGTGCTTTAAAACACCGTTTTAGTGGTGAACTTGTGCAGTGTGCGCATGTCAGAAGATTAAATCAGATTTTAAGCTTTCACATATAAACACATACATAAATCAGATCATTTTATTTACCTTTCATGTAAACACTACGTTCGGATTGCACAATCCGAATAAATTAAATTTGACGTGTCCATGTAAACGTCCCTAATAGTGACAGTCAACAATCACTCATTCATGACTCCCAGCATGCATTGTAGTTGTTTTTTATCTGAATTAGTTTGATGATTGTCACCATTGTTGAGGTCTGTATGACAAATGTTGATGTATAAGTGTCTCATTGATTTTTTTGTACCTTGTCATAATCTCTCTGCATTAATGAACCTTAACATTCACACCAGTCATAAAAGTCTACCCTATCTCGATGATTATTTGATATTATTTGTTGCAAGAAATGCTGTATGTCATGAAAACCACTCCTAAACAACAATGTAAAATTTTACACCCACAAGGTCTCTTCTTAGTTGTTTGCATAAGTATTTTTAATAAAACACATGCAAACACTGAAAGGGAAACAAACACTGATCACCATGATGGTAATTTGAATTTCAACATTATTCTGGCTGGAAAAGGATATTGGATCAATGGTTGCTTGCTGTCTAAGATATTGTCTGTTATATTACAAATGTTTTATTCAAATATTACATGTGACCATAAATAATCTTGTCTTTACTCCGTCTTTACTCATCTTTGTCATATAATAATCAAGCAGCCCTATTTGAAAACCATGGGAAATTGTTGCCTGCGAGATGATTATTGTCATTTTATTCTCATTGTATATCTTTGTTTGTATGAGTTTTAGTATTGGCACAAAAATAAAACCTGAGCTGTTTTAGCTGCTTACCTAAAGGGTGCACTGAAAACTGTATTTGATGGCCACCAGGAAATTTCTGTAAAAAACACATTGAATGTTAAGGACAAAAACATCATGACTCAAAACAGTACATGGTATAAACATAATACAGACCAATTAATTTTATAATTCCTTGCATACACAAACACAAACCCTAAATTAACTTCCCACTATTAAAACCACATTAATCATTAAAATATTACTTCATAATAACCACATAAAAGGGGCTGATACTAACCATAACCATATATAACCCTAATGTCGAGATTTTTTGGGAAATATCATATTACAGACAAAACTGCATTTGTTTAACGGTTTAGTTACGATTTAGCATGACATACAAAAGTAATATTAGACTGGCAACAAATTACATCAATCATCAAATTCAGACTTCGTCAAAATAATCCGGTTGTAACCATGTTTATATTAAACAGAGTTATAAAGATATCTGATCTGAAGCTGCACGTCTATAGCCTACTGCAAAAATTAATCTCTTACTTACATCTTATCCCCACGTTGTGTACGATGACGAGAGAATTGGCGCATGTGCAGAATTACAATTTAGTGAGCCCGCGCAACTCCCATGAAGTCTCCGCGGTGCCAAATCAAACACCTCTGATTGGACATGGCATTCGTACAGTTTAACAGAAACGTTTGCTATTGGTTATAATGCTCAGCGCTGCAAATCATATGTAAACGTACAATAATGAAACACGTGTATGTCATATTTATAAGAAGCGCTTTACATTACGTGTAGACTATCCCAAAATTATATTTGTATGTATTTCAACTGGTATTAAGCCATCATTTTAAGCGTACCTTGTCTTTTTGCAGATTCCAACGATCTTCCTCTCTACAGCTGAATCATCTGGTTTTTGTCTTGCGAACCATTCCTCGGCTACGTTTAAATTTAAAGGAGCCGTACATATTACAGTTTTTTCAACCGCTAACAAGGATTGTTTAATACATTAAGCCACATTTTCAAAACTCTTCACACAGTCGACCATTAACTTGGCCAAACCATTTAATTTCACCTCCAAAACTCTTTCAGACCAACAAAATATTTCATATATGTTTTAAAATAAACCAACATAACACTGTCAACAATTTTCATTCAGAAAATATACATATTATTTATAAAGCACTGCCCTAAAAAACTAACAACAGGGAGCATTACATAAATTATGAACTTTTATTTTTAAGCTTTTTAAGTTTAAATATATTTTCACATAAAACATAGTAACAAAATATGTTATTATAGAATAAAAACAAATTATTTGTACTTTATTTACATCAGTACATGTCATGTTTATTTACATGTCAGTAGATGGCATGTGTACATTGTACTGTACTGGAATGTGTGGTTCAAATATCATATGAAGGCTAATCTTGTTAATGTTGTTTTGACAAAAATGCTGTTGGTGCAATGGTTGAGTGATCCAGATTTTGTTTGCACCCTTTGTGAAGAAAGAATGAGCAATGGTTTTCAACATGGTCAACCTTGAACCTTGCTAAAACAGAACTGCTTGTAATCCCGGGCAACACAAAGTTTCATCACAATTTATCCATTCAACTGGGCTCATCAACCATCACATCTTCCTGAACGGCCAGAAACCTGGGAGTTGTGATCGATGATCAGCTTAACTTCACTGATCAGGTTGCCAGCACCACCCGATCCTGTAGATACATCTTCTACAATACTTGGAAAATTAGACCTTTCGTATCCGAGCATGCTACGCAAGTCCTTATCCAGGCTCTTGTTCTGTCCAGACTGGACTACTGCAATGCTCTACAGGGTAGACTTCATGCTTGCGAAACAAAACCTCTACAAATGATCCAGAATGCAACGGCAAGAATGGTCTTCAATTAACCGAAAAGAGCAGACATCACTCCTCTCTTCACAAAGTTACATTGCCTCCTATAGTCGCTCGCATCAAACTCAAGACTCTACTCCTGGTCTACAAGACCACCACTGATTTGGGACCCCCTTACCTTCACTCGCTAATGCAGACTTATATACCCGCCAGATCCCTACGCTCTGGAAACAAACAACGTCTTGTAGTTCCATCAATCTCTAAAAAATCTCTCTCATGTACTTTCTCGGGATCGGTTCCACATTTATGGAATGACCTGCCCGCTGCTACAAGATCAGCAGATTCTGTAGCCATCTTTAAGAAGCGTCTGAAAACACATCTCTTCAGTCAACACCTGACTGATCATTTCTGACTTCTATTTCTTTTTTATTCTTTCAACAAAAAAAAAAAACTTATTTCTGTACACTGTATGAGACTAGTTTTCTTTTATTGCCCTTATGCTTTTTGTTGTCCCTATGTTGTTCTAATTGCTTCCATTGATTCTTCATGTGTAAGTCGCTTTGGATAAATGTCTAATATGTCTACATTTGTGACCCTTATCGTACCAGAGAGCCCCACTGTTGATCTACCTCTCATTTGTCTATTTCACTCCTCTTTCCCCACCAACATGTACTTTGATTTATTTAAAAACAAAATATTGTTAAGCCATCCCATTTTCACTGAAACATACTGTAGTAATGTGACTGCAAATTTTTTTTATACGATTTTTTTAGATTTTAAGCAAATATTTAAAGAGCTCATATTATACATATTTTTACAAGATGTGATATAGTCTCAGGTGTGTCCAGGATGTGTCTGTCAAGATGTCACGGTCTTTAAAAGGACTCAGATGCAGTGGTAAGTAAATGAGAGTTGTTCAACAAAAAAGCAAAGAGGTAATACCAATCAAAACAAACAAGGCGGCAGGGTACAGCCACACAGTCAAACAGCCAGCTGCTCTCTCAGTAGGGCGAGAAAAACGTCAAAGTCCATAAGTTTAATGGAGAGACAAAAATCGTACGGGAGAAACAGTCCAAATCCGGCTCTCTCAGTTTTCACCTCCCTGGGGAAAGATGCCGTGAATAGTTCCTGCTTTGTGAACCAAAGGAGAGAACAACTTAAGGCACATCACATGACACGAGAAACAAAACAATACAGCGCCACGCAGAGAACCGGGACAGCAGTGGCTTAAATAGAGGGAAAAATCAAATGGGGAACAGGTATGAGTAATAAAAAGCACTGAGTAGCTGAATTGGGAACCATGTGGGAAGTAAGTGAAGGGAAAGAACAATCCCAAACAGTAAAAAACAAAAACAACCCCAAAAAAATAAACAAACTAAAAGGGCAGAACCTGACAGAAGATTCAGCTCAAAATACCCCACTGATCATTTACAGTTATTCTGAATTGCTAACACTCATCTCCATTCTCATTGCTAAATGTCCAGTGGTCTAAACCTCCTTCACTCTTTTGGCAAAACCTAAACAAGTTTAGGACTCTTTTTGCACAGAGGTCTGTGCGACCCTCCAAACATGTTTCTGGCAGTGCTCCTCCTTTTCTCTTTCTTCTACAAAGAAGCAGATGTCACACATTTGGGACATTACAATTGGGCCACTATAGCTCAAACCCACATGAGCCAGCACTCCCTCTGCCACATCTTTGCCAAACCTGGCCCGGATGCGTTATAATACAACTGGGCTACATTTGCAACATTACATGTGGGCCACGTAAGGCTCAAACCCACATGAGCCAGCACTCCATGTGCCACACTTGCCAAAGCTGGGCCAGATACATTATTATACAACGGGGCTACATTTGCAACCTTACATGTGGGAGGCTCAAACCCACATGAGCCAGCACTCCCTGTGCCACATTTGCCAAAGCTGGGCCAGATACGTTATTATTCAACTGGGCTACATTTGCAACCTTACATGTGGGCCACTTCAGGCTCAAACCCACATGAGCCAGCACTCCTGTGCCACATCTTTGCCAAACCTGGCCCAGATACGTTATTATACAACTGGGCTACATTTGCAACGTTTCATGTGGGCCACTTTAGGCTCAAATCCACATGAGCCAGAACTCCCTGTGCCACATATTTGCCAAAGCTGGGCCAGATGCGTTATTATACAACTGGGCTACATTTGCAACGTTTCATGTGGGCCACTTCAGGCTCAAACCCACATGAGCCAGCACTCCCTGCCACATCTTGCCAAAACTGGCCCGGATGCGTTATAATACAACTGGGCTACATTTGCAACATTACATGTGGGCCACGTAAGGCTCAAACCCACATGAGCCAGCACCCTGTGCCACATATTTGCCAAAGCTGGGCCAGATACATTATTATACAACTGGGCTACATTTGCAACCTTACATGTGGGCCACTTCAGGCTCAAACCCACATGAGCCAGCACTCCCTGTGCCACATATTTGCCAAACCTGGCCCAGATACGTTATTATTATTCAACTGGGCTACATTTGCAACGTTTCATGTGGGCCACTTTAGGCTCAAATCCACATGAGCCAGAACTCCCTGTGCCACATATTTGCCAAAGCTGGGCCAGATGCGTTATTATACAACTGGGCTACATTTGCAACGTTTCATGTGGGCCACTTCAGGCTCAAACCCACATGAGCCAGCACTCCCTGTGCCACATCTTTGCCAAACCTGGCCCAGATACGTTATTATACAACTGGGCTACATTTGCAACGTTTCATGTGGGCCACTTTAGGCTCAAATCCACATGAGCCAGAACTCCCTGTGCCACATATTTGCCAAAGCTGGGCCAGATACGTTATTATACAACTGGGCTACATTTGCAACGTTTCATGTGGGCCACTTTAGCTCAAACCCACATGAGCCAGCACTCCCTGTGCCACATCTTTGCCAAACCTGGCCCAGATACGTTATTATACAACTGGGCTACATTTGCAACCTTTCATGTGGGCCACTTTAGGCTCAAACCCACATGAGCCAGCACTCCCTGTGCCACATCTTTGCCAAAACTGGCCCGGATGCGTTATAATACAACTGGGCTACATTTGCAACATAACATGTGGGCCACTTAAGGCTCAAACCCACATGAGCCAGCACTCCCTGTGCCACATATTTGCCAAAGCTGGCCCGGATGCGTTATAATACAACTGGGCTACATTTGCAACCTTACATGTGGGCCACTTCAGGCTCAAACCCACATGAGCCAGCACTCCCTGTGCCACAGCTTTGCCAAACCTGGCCCAGATACGTTATTATACAACTGGGCTACATTTGCAACGTTTCGTGTGGGCCACTTTAGGCTCAAATCCACATGAGCCAGCACTCCCTGTGCCAAATATTTGCCAAAGCTGGGCCAGATACATTATTATACAACTGGGCTACATTTGCAACATTTCACGTGGGCCACTTTAGGCTCAAATCCACATGAGCCAGCACTCCCTGTGCCACATTTTTGCCAAAACTGGCCCTGATATGTTTTAATAAAACTGGGCCACATTTGTGGCAGCAAGAGAGGGCCACATTTGGTTTTTACCAAGATAAGCCCTTGTCAAGTGTGCCACATTTTTGCCAAAGATGGCCCATATTTGTTCTTTAATATTTGGGCCATATACACCATTTACCACATGGGCCATGTTAGGTTCACATTTAGATTACAAATTGCTGTGAGTACAGCATCTTTGCCAAAAAAGGCCCACATCTGTCTTGCTATATTTGGGCCATATTTGCTACTTTACATGTGGGACACTTAAGGTTCAAGTCCACTTTGTCCGGGCCACAAGAAGACCTGCAGTGCCACATCATTGCCTGAAGTGGCCCACATACGTTTGCTATCTGGGTTGTGCTTCTGTGTGTTATTCAGCATCCCTGCCACCTTTTGCTTACCAATGTAATCTTCTGATGTTGTAATCTGGCCAATGGTAAAAACTTTTAAGTGAGCAAAACCCTGCTACATATGGTTTTCAGGTACTCTTTACATCTCTGCATCCAACCGTTGTGAAAAGAAAAGTGATATCTAGTGGATAGTAGTAGCAATAACATTCATGTAAATGATTGTTCAGTGCTAGCGGAAATTTGAAAGAAAAAATTTGATTCACGGATTTGGAGAATCGATATTGAATCCACCGCATTAAAAAAAAACTTGAATTCACTTTTACATTTTGAACATTCTTTTAATTTAATGTCAGTGTTACCAAAATGTTTTTAAAATATTTCAGTTAGCTGAGATATGTGGAAGGTTTTCAAGGTAATCCATCTTTATATGATATACATACTGTATTATAATATATTTAGTAAATCTTTGGTCCAATTATTACATGTGACCACACCTAAATGATTAAATTAATAAAATTAAGTAAAATAAAATAGTTGTATACTTAAAGAGCAAAAACACAATTGTAAGACACAGTCAGGTATTTATAAGTTCCATAACAAGGATCCGTGAAAGCTGCATTCTCCGCAACAATGGAACAGCTCGTCTTTCCATCACATCTGTGTCAATAAATGCAAAGAACAGCAAAAATATAAACATTATAATTGCTTATGTTATTTTCATATCTCATAGCTCTTCAGTGACGTTTAATGCTATTACCTTACGGCCATCACACTTAGGGTCGTACTCTGAGTGCACTGGACATTTGAGAGTTGGTTAGCTGGTCTTCCAGTAGAGCAGGTCTGTCGGTCTGTACGCCCATAATTGGCTGAAAGGACTTTTATAGTTCCCTGGACTGTTGATAAAAAGTAACGAAACCCACAAGTGTGTTGTACCTTTACTCAATGTGTTATATGGTCTTGAATTATTGTATGACATCCAAATGCATTGTTTCAATGAAACCCAGAGAACTCACCACAGCTGAGGAAGGCAGTTTGTGATTCACAGGTAACTACAGCCGTTGATGGAACAACTAAAGTTGGAGACAAGTAGCAAATTAGGAGAAGTGATGTTACAGTGTTACATTTACTGCATCTCCAATTTCTCTGTAAAAATGCAATCGAAATTTGCAGAAAAAGAAAAAAACTTGAATTCATTCAATATTGTTCTCAGACTATTTTGTCACAAGCCATTTATTGTTTGAGCGTGGCCCTGCTCGACTGTCACCTCTCCCATAGACACGCACAAGCAGGATTGACGGACATCAAAAGAAGTGGAGGAAACATCTAGGTTGCCTTTGAAAAATCCATTAGATAAAGTTATCGCGGGAGACAGGAAGTGGTGCAACATCGGATTCAGACGCACCTTGATGCCTTCCTACCTTTGAATGCAGCATTTTACAGCTTTCGGACAGAAACTATCTCTCAGCACAGAGCAATTAGCTTAAAGAACATTTACATTACATTTAGACATTTAGCAGACGCTCTTATCCAAAGCGACTTACAAAGACTTTAGGAGCAATAAGCGATATGTCATACAGGAGCCATAATTCATTAAGTGCCAATACAAAGTTACTTGTTTCAACAAAAGCTAGACCACTACGTGTTAAGCGACAGTTTGAAAAACTTTTTTTTTTCTCATTTGTCTGTCAAGTATTCACAGAAGAGATGGGTTTTAAGTAGTTTTTTAAATGTTGCGGAGATGTGGTTGAACGGACAGAGTTAGGAAAAATGTTCCACCAGGAAGGAGTTGTGAATAAGAATGAGCAGGAGAGTGATTTACTGCTTTCTCATGGAAAGGCAATATAAGACGCTGCTGGTTTGCTGAACGCAGGGATCTTGATGGGGTGTAGGAGTGCAGGAGGGTGTGAAAGTAAGCAGGTGCAGATCCAGTGATAGTCCTGTAGGCAAGCATTAGTGACTTGAATCTGATACGGGCTTCAACCGGTAGCCAGTGGAGAGAGATGAAAAGAGGAGTCACATGAGCCCTTTTGGGCTGTTAGAAGACGAGGTGTGAAAGTAAGCAGGTGCAGATCCAGTGATAGTCCTGTAGGCAAGCATTAGTGACTTGAATCTGATACGGGCTTCAACCGGTAGCCAGTGGAGAGAGATGAAAAGAGGAGTCACATGAGCCCTTTTGGGCTGTTAGAAGACGAGGCGTGCTGCTGCGTTCTGAACCAGCTGAAGTGGTTTGATAGCCTTTGCAGGAAGACCAGCAAGGAGAGCATTGCAGTAGTCCAACCTTGAGATTACCAGGGCCTGGACAAGGAGTTGTGCCGCATGCTCAGTGAGATAGGGTCTGACCTTTCTAATGTTGAATAAGGCGTATCGGCATGATCGTGTTGTCTTTGCAATGTGATCATTGAAGGACAGCTGTTTATCAAATATGACTCCGAGGTTCCTGGCTGTTTTGGAAGGAGTGATTGTGGTATTGCCAAGATGGATGTTGAGATCGTGTTGGACCGTAGGGTGTGCCGGAAACACGAGTAGTTCTGTCTTGGCAGGGTTCAGCTGGAGGGGATGCCCTTTTATCCAAGCTGAGATGACCTCGAGGCAGGCTGTAATGCGAGCTGCTACAGTGGTATCGTCTGGGTGAAACGAGATGTAGATCTGGGTGTGGTCAGCATAACAGTGATACGAGAAGCCATGTGCCTGTATGATGGGTCCCAAGGATGTCGTGCAGATGGAAAAAAGCAGGGGTCCAAGCACCGACCCCTGAGGAACCCCAGTGATCATGTGGTGAGCAGTGGACACCGAGCCCCTCCATGACACCCTGGAGGATCTGTCGGAGAGGTAGGATTTGAACCAGCGGAGGGGAGAGCCTGAGATTCCTAGCGATGACAGGGTTGCTAGCAGTATCTGGTGATTGACAGTGTCAAACGCTGCAGATAGGTGTAGCAGAATCAGGACCGAGGATTTAGATTCCGACTTGGCTAGACGCAGTGCTTTTGTGACCGATAGCAGTGCAGTCTCAGTGGAGTGGTTTGTTTTGAAGCCAGACTGCTTGTCATCCAGTAGTTTGTTCTGGAATAGGTAGGAGGACACCTGGTTGAAAGCTGCCCTTTCAAGTGTTTTTGCAATAAATGGGAGGAGAGAGACAGGTCTGTAACTGTCGGGAGTAGAAGGGTCCAATGTTGGTTTCTTCAGTAGGGGCGTGACCTGGGCCTGTTTGAATGTGGATTGAAAAGTGCCAGTGAGCAGGTAGGTGTTTATGGTGTGTGTGAGTGCAGATGTGAGTGTGCTGGATATGGCCTGAAGGAGATCGGAGGGGATTGGGTCAAGGAGACATGTGGTGGGGTGGCTGGAGAGAAGCCTGGTGACTTCAGTGTCCGTAAGTGGGGTGAAAGAGGAGAGTTTGATGGTTGGAGTGTGGGAGGTGTTTACCGAGGTCTGAGGTACCGAGAATTATTTGCTGATGGATGATGTTTTTTTTCAGCGTAGTCTTCCACAGTCAATGATGAAGTGGGCGGGGGAGGATTGGGGCAAAGAAGAGAGTTAAATGTCTTTAAAAGCTGTCGAGTGTTAGGTGCATTGCTTACATTGGTGGTATAGAAAGACATTTAGCTGTGGTAACACTAGCAGAGAAAGAGGAGAGTAGTGACTGGTAGTCCCCTAGGTCAGAAGGATTCTTGATCTTGCGCCATTTCCTTTCAGCAGCCCTGAGTGTACTACGTTGTTCACGGATGATGTCAGACAGCCAGGGTCAGGAGAGAGTGGCACAAGCTGGTCTGGAGGACAGAGGACAAAGGTTATCTAGACAGGATGTAAGTGTTGAGCATAAGGTGTCCGTGGCAGTGTCAGCATCTAGAGATGCAAAGTTGGAGGGAAGAGAGGATGTCACTCTAGCAGAGAGTGTGCTAGGGGAGAAAGAGCGAAGGTTCCGTCTAAAGTGAACGGGTGGTGGTGTTGGTGTAGTGCATGTAGGAAGGAGCATGTTGAAAGTGATGAAGAAGTGGTCCGAGATGTGAAGAGGTGTGACTTGAATGTTATCTGTGGTGCAGTTACGGATGTAGATGAGATCCAGCTGGTTTCCAGATCTGTGAGTACTGGCTGTGAGGTCGAACGAGGCGGTGAGGTTGTGGAAGCCAGAAGCATAGGGTTTCTTCAGGTGGATGTTGAAGTCCCCAAAGACTACAAGAGGGCCGCTATCCTCCAGGAATGATGATAGCAGCAAATCTAACTCTTCAATGAAGTTGTGAAGAGGACGTGGGGGGCGGTAAACTACAACAATGCTGAGCTGAGTGGGAAAAGTGATATTAACGGCATGGTATTCAAATAAATAGTTGTTGCATAGGAAAGATAGTGTGCAATATTTCCAGTCATTGGTGATAAGCAAACCTGTGCCTTCTCCTCTTTCGGTTTGGCGGGGAGAGTGAGAGAAGGAGTAGTTTGTGGAGAAAGCAGCGGGTGTGGCTGAGTCTTCAGGACGAATCCAAGTCTCAGTAAGACCAAGAATGTGAATGTCAGACTGGCTGGCAAACGCATGGAAGAAATCAGTCTTCAAGAACCTAACACTTCTTAGTATCCAGATGGTTTACCTTACTAACCAGCTAATACACCCTAGCCTAGCAACACCCAATTACCAGCTAAAATAAACACCATAGAATTACCAAGCAAACAGCTTAGATAGCCTGATATTGCCTAGCAACAACATGGCACACCCCAGTGACCAGTTCAACACCCTAGCACCCAGCTTAAAGAGCCTAACAATGCCAAGCGGCCACATGGAATGCCCCAGTAACCATTCCAACACCCTAGAAATTGGCTTATAGTGCCTGGAGCTTAACAATGCCTGACAACCACATTAAGCACCCTATTAACCAGTACCACACCCTAACAATGCCTATGCACAATACTACTTTATTATTTTATTACATGATAGACTCTAGCAACGCCTAGCAACTAAAGGGAACACCTTTACTACAAATGCCTTATTCGTATTAGCATCACATTAAACCCTGTTAACATCATGCTACCTTGTGCTAACTTAAATTGATATCATTTCATCATTGTTACGGGTCGCATGCTGATTTAGATGTCTGTATGTGTCTATGCTTTTAAGGGGATTGGTTTTTATGTTTGTAATACTGTATGTCTGTAATCTTTTAGGAATATATGATTGTCGCAGGATTGATGTCTAAGTGAACTATGGATGAAATCAGTGACTCCAGCTACTAGATGATTCTTCTCTTCATCAGGAAATAACCAACATCACACAGTTACACGGGTGATTTTTGTGAGGTCTAGGGATCATGTAGGTGCAAAACTCACGTGGTGGTGTAGGTGCAACACTTGTAAGACACAGTCAGGTATTTATAAGTTCCATAACAAGGATCCGTGAAAGCTGCATTCTCCGCAACAATGGAACAACTTGTTTTTCCATCACATCTATGTCAATAAACACAAAGAACAGCAAAAATATAAAACATAATATTTGCTTACGTTATTTTCATGTCTCATAGCTCTTCAGTGACGTTTAATGCTATTACCTTACGGCCACCACACTTAGGGTCGTACTCTGAGTGCACTGGACATTTGAGAGTTGGTTAGCTGGTCTTCCAGTAGAGCAGGTCTGCCGGTCTGTACGCCCATAATTGGCTGAAAGGACTTTTATAGATCCCTGGTCTGTTGATAAAAAGTAACAAAACCCACAAGTGTGTTGTACCTTTTCTCAATGTGTTATATGGTCTTGAATTATTGTACGACATCCAAATGCATTGTTTCAATTAAACCCAGAGAACTCACCACAGCTGAGGAAGGCAGTTTGTGATTCACAGGTAACTACAGCCGTTGAGGGAACAACTAAAGTTGGAGACAAGTAGCAAATTAGGAGTAGTGATGTTACAGTGTAACATTTACTGCATTGCTAATTTCTCTGTAAAAATGCAATCGAAATTTGTGGAAAAACTTGAATATATTCAATATTGTTCTCGGACTATTTTGTCACAAGCCCTTTTATTTGTTTGAGCATGGCCCTGCTCGACTTTCACCTCTCCCATGGACACGCACAAGCAGGATTGACGGACATCAAAAGCAGTGGAGGAAACATCTAGGTTGCCTTTGAAAAATCCATTAGATAAAGCTATCGCGGGAGAAAGGAAGTGGTGCAACATCGGATTCAGATGCACCTTGATGCCTTCCGACCTTTGAATGCAGCCTCCAAAGGCAGCATTTTACAGCTTTCGGACAGAAACTATCTCTCAGCACAGAGCAATTAGCTTAAAGAACCTAACACTTCTTAGTATCCAGCTGGTTTACCTTACTAACCAGCTAATACACCCTAGCCTAGCAAATCCCAGTTACCAGCTAAATTAAACACCATAGAATTACCTAGCAAACAGCTTAGAGAGCCTGATATTGCCAAGCAACAACATGGCACACCCCAGTGACCAGTTTAACACCCTAGCAACCAGCTTAAAGAGCCTAACAATGCCTAGCGGCCACATGAAACGCCCCATTAACCATTCCAACACCCTAGAAATCGGGTTATAGAGCCTACAGCTTAACAATGCCTAGCAACCACATGAAGCACCCTATTAACCAGTACCACACCCTAGCAACGCCTATGCACAATACTACTGTGGAAAGGGGGGCGTGGTCTAGCACGGTCTGCGGCAGAGGGGCGTGTCGGGAGTATGACGGTGAGTAAGCAGATCAACGCTAGAGTGAAATCACCTGCTTCTTGTTCTAGTAATTGGCGAGGAGACGCATTTAAGGCACGACAAAGAAGAAGGCAGGAGAGAGAGAAACCAAGCTGGGAAAGCGCACACCGACGGACCGAGAGAGACAAGCTGTCTAAAAGTGTCCGAGGCAAAACGGAGATTCGTCACAACCAGAGAGATTGTGTTATATGAGTGAGCGGGTGTGCAACCCGGAAGTATTGTAGTAAATAAAGAACGATTCTTACGCTTTCCCAGTAACGCCGACTCCGCCTCCTTTCTTCCGCAATCCTGAACTTTACTACAGTGGTGCCGAAACCCGGGAGAAAGGAAGGACCGCCGCCAAAATGCAGAGTTCCCCCTCAGGATCGCCGTTTGCGGAGGTCATCAGCTCTCTTGCCGGCCTCCATCAGGAACATCATCAGGCCCTGTTGGCCCTTCGAGAAGACCAAGAGAGACGGTTCCAGTCTCTCTCGTAAAGACCCAACAGGAGGACCGTGACGTTCCGGAGCTGGTTGGGCCAGGAGCAAGGCAGTCCACTACCAACTGGATCCCCGACAATACCGCTGCATAAGATGGGAGCACAGGACGAGCCGGAAGCCTTCCTCGAGTTGTTCGAGAGGTCCGCAGAGCTGTCAGGTTGGCAGCAGGACGCATGGGCTGCCGTCTCATCCCGCTGCTGTCCGGAGAAGCCCAGATGGCTGCCCAGCAACTCCCCATCGAGAACCTGCTGAGATATGCGGACCTCAAAAAGGCTTCTCGAGCGAGTGGGTCGGAGTCCTGAGCAACATCGGCAGCGGTTCCGGTCGCTAGAGTTCGGGGATCGGACACAGCCGTTTCCTTTGCCCACCAGCTCCGGGATGCCTGCCGCAGATGGCTGATGACCGAGGCTAGCACCGTCGAGACCATCATCGACCAGGTGACGTTGGAGCAGTTTGTGGCGAGGTTACCCAGGCAAACCTCCCAATGGGTCCAATGTCACCGCCGACGATGCTGGCCCAGGCGATCCAATTGGCGGAGGACCAGCTGGTGGCGTGTCCCGGGGCCGGCGTAGCCCTACCATCGCTCTCTCTCTCTCCCCCTTCTGTCTCTTCTCTCTCTACGAGACCTGTTCCCTTTCCTAGGTCTCGGGGGAATTTCTACCCGCGGCCCGCGCCGCGAACACGGTTCTCGCAGGAGGCGAGACCTAACGGCGCTGCGAGGTCCCCGGAGGGATCTTATCATCGTCCGGCAACAATGCCCATGCCTCTCCCCTTCCTTCAGCCTCTCCTCGCCAATTCGGGGGTCTGCTTCCTGCCGCTGGGGCGGCGGGGACTCCTGGGCCGGCCTGTTGGCGTTTGTGGGACCCCGGACATTCTGTCGACCGCTGTCATATGATGGAGGTCGGGATGATGATCCGGGTGCCCGACAACCCTCAGGCTGCCCTCGGTCAGGACGGGTTGTACCAGATACCTGTGAGTATAAGGGGGGGTACATATCAGGCTTTGGTTGATTCAGGATGTAACCAAACCTCAATCCACCAAAGCCTGATGCAATTCGGGGCAATGGATACGAGCCGCGGGGTTAAGGTAAGGTGTGTACACGGGGATATCGTGAACTATCCTTTGGTGCCGCTAACCATAAAATTTCGGGGACAAAAACATAGGATAGAGGTGGCTGTTAATGAGCACCTCCGACATCCGCTAATTTTGGGGACGAATTGGCCATTGTTTTCAACATTAATGGGACATTTATGTGCGGATGTTTCTGGGCGTAACCAAGTGCGGCGGGAGGAGGAGCGGTCGCTCAGGTTGGAGAAGTTGAACCGGGACCTCTGATGACGGTTTCAGAGGAACGGAGCCCGGTGGTCAGTAGAAACCTCTCTCAGGGCGATGATTTTCCTCTGGAACAGTCTCAGGATGAGACGCTCAAACATGCGTTTGAACAGGTCCGTACAATCGACGGACAGCTTCTCCAACCTGCGCAGACCCTATCCTACCCGTATTTCGCTATTTTTAAGGACAGGTTGTATCGAGTGACCCAGGACACTCAGTCAAAACAAGATACAACCCAATTAGTCATACCTAAAAGCCGTCGTGAAATGCTTTTCCAGGCGGCTCATTGTAATCCAATGGCAGGGCACCTAGGTCAAACTGCAACTATAAATCGCCTAACGACCCGGTTTTTTTGGCCGGGCATTCATGAGAACGTGCGCAGGTGGTGCGCGTCTTGTCCTGAATGCCAGCTGGTAACCCACCGGCCACTCCCAGGGCGCCATTATGCCCTCTCCCACTTATTCAGGTCCCCTTCGAAAGAATTGGTATGGACCTGATCGGGCCGTTAGAGCGATCCGCACGAGGGCATCGATTTGCATTGGTCATCGTTGATTATGCAACCCGATACCCTGAGGCAGTGGCGTTGCGCAATATCTCAGCAACCAGTGTTGCGGACGCACTGTTTCGTTTAATCTCCCGTGTGGGGATCCCTAAGGAGATTCTCACAGATCAAGGCACGGCGTTTATGTCACGGACACTCCGCGAATTGTACGGATTATTGGGCATTAAGACGATTCGGACCAGCGTCTATCACCCACAAACGGACGGGTTGGTCGAACGGTTTAATCGCACTTTAAAATCCATGATCCGAAAATTCGTACACGAAGACGCCAAAAATTGGGATAGGTGGCTGGAACCCCTGTTATTTGCCGTCCGCGAGGTTCCCCCAAGCCTCCACGGGGTTTTCCCCCTTTGAGCTTCTCTATGGTCGTCAACCCCGCGGGGTTTTAGACGTCCTAAGAGAGGCTTGGGAGGACGGACCTTCCGCGAGCAAAAATCAAATTCAGTATGTCCTGGACCTGCGAACAAAACTCCATACACTGGGGCGGCTCTCTATGGAGAATTTGTTACAGGCACAGGAACGACAAAGCCGGCATTATAACAGAGGAGCCAGACTACGTAAATTTTTCACCGGGAGAGAAAGTGCTTGTATTACTCCCCACGTCCAGTTCTAAACTACTCGCCAAGTGGCAAGGGCCGTTTGAGGTCACACGACGAATAGGAGATCTCAATTATGAGGTAGTACGGTCGGACAGGAGCGGAGCACATCAAATTTATCACCTCAACCTCCTGAAAAAATGGAGTGAGGCGAACACCGTGATGCTGGCGACGACAGTAACTAGAGTAGATGATCTCGGGCCAGAGACGAACACCAAGGTACAATCACTCGCTCTGGCACCAGGCGGAGATCATCTCTCGTCCTCCCAGCTCACGGATGTTGCGAAATTGCAAACGGAGTTTTCCGACGTGTTTTCGCCCCTGCCCGGCCGCACGAATCTCATAGAGCACCATATTGAGACAACACCGGGTGCCGTAGTACGCAGTCGCCCGTATAGGTTACCTGAACACAAAAAATTGTAGTTCAGAAGGAATTAGAGGCTATGCTGGACATGGGGGTAATAGAAGAGTCCAAAAGTGACTGGGCGAGCCCGATAGTTTTAGTACCAAAAACCGACGGCTCGGTCCGGTTCTGTGTGGACTATCGCAAGGTGAATGCGGTGTCGAAGTTCGACGCCTATCCAATGCCTCGAATTGACGAATTACTTGACCGGCTAGGTACGGCTCGTTTTTATTCGACATTGGATCTGACGAAAGGATATTGGCAGATCCCCCTATCTCCATTATCCAAAGAGAAAACAGCCTTTACGACGCCGTTCGGTTTACACCAATTCGTCACGCTTCCGTTCGGCTTATTCGGAGCCCCGGCAACATTTCAGCGTCTTATGGATCGTATCCTCAGACCTCACGCGGCATATGCCGCAGCCTATCTCGATGACATCATTATATACAGTAATGATTGGCAGCGGCATATGCAGCACTTGAGAGCGGTCCTGAGTTCGCTGAGGAGGGCGGGGCTAACGGCTAACCCGAAGAAGTGTGCGGTTGGGCGAGTAGAGGTAAAGGTATCTGGGCTTCCACTTGGGTCACGGGGAGGTGCGTCCCCAAATTGATAAGACAGCAGCTATTGCCACCGCCCCGAGACCCAAGACCAAAAAGGAGGTGAGGCAGTTCCTGGGGCTGGCGGGATATTATAGGCGGTTTGTGCCCAATTATTCGGACCTCACCAGCCCGCTGACTGACCTCACTAAAAAGGGGGAACCAGATACCGTCCAATGGACGGAGCAGTGTCAGCAGGGGTTTACCCAAGTGAAGGCTGCTCTATGTGGCGGGCCGTTATTGCACGCTCCCGATTTTTTACTCCCTTTTGTGTTGCAGACTGATGCTTCGGACAGGGGCGTGGGCGCTGTCCTGTCCCAGGATAGAGGGGGAGGATCGTCCGGTGCTGTACATCAGCCGCAAACTGTCACGGGCGGAGACAAGGTACAGCACCATAGAGAAGGAGTGTTTGGCGATCCGATGGGCGGTCCTCACCCTCCGGTATTATCTCCTGGGGAGGGAGTTCACGCTCTGTTCGGACCACGCGCCCCTCCAATGGCTCCACCGTATGAAGGACACCAACGCGCGGATCACTCGTTGGTACCCTTGCTTTGCAACCATTCAAGTTCCAGGTGATCCACAGGCCGGGGACTCAGATGGCGGTGGCCGATTCTCTCCCGGAGGGGGGGGGACGAGGCTACAGGCCGGATGGGGCCTCGGCCTGAGTCGGGCGGTGGGGTATGTGGAAAGGGGGGCGTGGTCTAGCACGGTCTGCGGCAGAGGGGCGTGTCGGGAGTATGACGGTGAGTAAGCAGATCAACGCTAGAGTGAAATCACCTGCTTCTTGTTCTAGTAATTGGCGAGGAGACGCATTTAAGGCACGACAAAGAAGAAGGCAGGAGAGAGAGAAACCAAGCTGGGAAAGCGCACACCGACGGACCGAGAGACAAGCTGTCTAAAAGTGTCCGAGGCAAAACGGAGATTCGTCACAACCAGAGAGATTGTGTTATATGAGTGAGCGGGTGTGCAACCCGGAAGTATTGTAGTAAATAAAGAACGATTCTTACGCTTTCCCAGTAACGCCGACTCCGCCTCCTTTCTTCCGCAATCCTGAACTTTACTACAACTACTTTATTATTTAATTACATTATAGACTCTAATAATGCCTAGCAACTAAAGGGAACACCTCAACTACAAATGCCTAATTCTTATTAGCATCACATTAAACCCTGTTAACATCATGCTAACTTGTGCTAACTTGAATTGATAGCATTTCAGCATTGTTAAAGGTCGTATGCTGATTTAGATGTCTGTATGCGTCTATGCTTTTAAGGGGATTGGTTTTTATGTTTGTAATACTGTATGTCTGTAATCTTTCAGGAATATATAATTGTCGCAGGATTGATGACTTGGTGAACTATGGATCAGATCAGTGACTCCAGCTCCTAGATGATTCTTCTCTTCATCAAGAATAACCAACATCACACAGTTACACGGGTGATTTTTGTGAGGTCTAGGGATCATTTAGGTGCAAAACTCACGAAGTGGTGGAGGTGCAACACACTTGTAAGACACAGTCAGGTATTTATAAGTTCCATAACAAGGATCCGTGAAAGCTGCATTATCAGCAACAATGGAACAGCTGGTCTTTCCATCACATCTGTGTCAATAAACGCAAAGAACAGCAAAAATATAAACAGTATAATCGCTTATGTTATTTTCATATCTCATAGCTCTTCAGTGACGTTTAATGCTATTACCTTACGGCCACCACACTTAGGGTCGTACTCTGAGTGCACTGGACATTTAAGAGCTGGTTAGCTGGTCTTCCAGTAGAGCAGGTCTGCCGGTCTGTACGCCCATAATTGGCTGAAAGGACTTTTATAGTTCCCTGGTCTGTTGATAAAAAGTAACAAAATCCACAAGTGTGTTGTACCTTTACTCAATGTGTTATATGGTCTTGAATTATTGTACGACATCCAAATGCATTGTTTCAATGAAACCCAGAGAACTCACCACAGCTGAGGAAGGCAGTTTGTGATTCACAGGTAACTACAGCCGTTGATGGAACAACTAAAGTTGGAGACAAGTAGAAAATTAGGAGTAGTGATGTTACAGTGTAACATTTACTGCATCGCTAATTTCTCTGTAAAAATGCAATCGAAATTTGCAGAAAAAGAAAAAACTTGAATTCATTCAATATTGTTATCCGACTATTTTGTCACAAGCCATTTTATTTGTTTGAGCGTGGCCCTGCTCGAATTTCACCTCTCCCATGGACACGCACAAGCAGGATTGACGGACATCAAAAGCAGTGGAGGAAACATCTAGGTTGCCTTTGAAAAATCCATTAGATAAAGTTATCGCGGGAGACAGGAAGGGTGTGGTGATTCAGACGCACCTTGATGCCTTCCTACCTTTGAATGCAGCATTTTACAGCTTTCGGACAGAAAATCTCTCTCAGCACAGAGCAATTAGCTCAAAGAAATATAGCTTCAGCGCAAGTTCTGCCGGGAAGACTCAATCCTGCATCATTCACTACCAATCAACACCTAACCAATCACCTTCCAACATGGAACATAAAATATCGCCACTTACCCTTTCTACGTTTGCAGTCGAAGCAACATTGATTCACGTGCTCGTTCAGCCTTGATTTAAGGATGCTACAGATGATTTTGTGACTACACGGCTATTTGCTAATTCATGCTAGGCTACTCTGCTGCGATTCTTTCAGCTCATACAGCCACTTGCTTTCCCCAGATTTTTGGGATTCAGTTATTTCGGTTCTGCGTGCTACCATCATTTTTCTTCATTCTTCTTTTCATCTCTCGCTGCTCTGTTTTCACCAACTTCATCAGCGCGTTTGTTCCTTAAAGCTACCACCAATTTCGATTTGATTTGAAGCGTGCATAAGACGCAATTGTCATGTATGAGAGTGTTTTGCATTTAAACGTGCGTGATGGTCTGTTTGTTTAAATACAGCATAGATGTAACAGCATCACAAATGGTCTGGCGTATACCGCATGTTTACATCGGAACAGCTGAGCAGCGCTGGGAGATGAAAACCGTCCCTCATGTGTTTTTTCAACTAATATAGGAAACAGGTAAGGTATACTTGCTTTTATTGCTTTCCCTTCCTGGCGGCCGTTCAGCTAATGGCCAGCATGGTGATCGTGACAGTCGATCAGTCCGCAACCTCTTGTCCAAATGTCATATTGTTTTGGCCTTGTCATCATGGCACATTTTTAGATAGAAAATAAAATAAATAAATACAAAAAAATCGGTCGTGCTTCCCTGCACTTTACTGTGGTGTTTAATTATGATGGCAGATTTATAACAAGTTACCGTTTTACTTAAGTCGCCACTGGCCCTATTTTTGCCATCAAAGCTCCTCCATAAATTATAGCTGGTTCAAAACTCTGCCGCACAAATCATCTGTCAGACCTCTAGAGCTGAGCATATTACTCCCACATTACAAAACTTGCACTGGCTTCCGGTGAAATATCGAATTAATTAAAAAATTCTTGTCCTTGTCAACAAAGCTTGAAACAGCCTCCTCACTCTCAGATCATCTTTTGCATCTAATCTTGTTCTTCCTCGAACACGCACAGCTATGGGTTCTGGAGCTTTCAGTCACTTAGCTCTCTACCTTTGGAACTCATTACCGCAGGATGTTAAAAGTAGTGAAAATTTAAATGTTTTTAAATCTCGTCTTAAAACATACTTTTTAGGCTGGCTTTTCTGTGATTTTATTAGTGTGCCTATCCCATGTTTATATCTAGCTTGTATTAATTTTTTTTTTTTTGATGACTGTTGTGACTATTTGCTGTATGGTGTCCTTGAGTGTCAGTAAGGCGCCTATAAAGAAAAAATAGTAGTAGTATTATTTTCACGATACAACGTTGAGTGGTCAGTGCTTCTTTACCAGAGAATCCATGTTTGCGCAGCATGCATTTTTCACTGTTAAACGCATATATATATATATTCCAAATCCGGCAGGCCAGAAAGAAAAATAACTCTGTCCAGTTGCGGTTGCCATACTCATGACAAATCGGAAGTTAAGTGGCTCTAGACATAGGCTATATGAACTCAATGCAGCCGGAACGAGTTTCAATTGCAAATAGACAAAACTAAGTGAATGAGCAGTGTGCCTTCAATTGGCATCACACACAAACAAGCAGAAGGACAAGCACACTTCTCACAAGCAAGCCGCTCTGTCTAGTGCTCTGGAAAAAACTTATCAGACCCGTGAGACCGCACAGCACGATCAGAGTGATTCGACGTAATACACCAATGGGCCTGTCTGGTGCCAAATGATGTTAACACACATCTCGTTTTAGGTGACAGTCAAGAACATGATCCTCGCGTTCTGCCGAAAGTAGATCGAGGATGCCTTCAAGATCCATCGTGATGTAAGATCATCAGATCGCCCCCCCTTGTCCCTGGTAAAATCCAACATTTATCGAGGCAGGAACGGAAACTAAGTCTTATTGTTTTACCCTTGGTATTCTCAGTCCCTTCCTGATGGCAGCAGTTGGTACTCACTAAAATGGGAACGTCTGGAATCTGTACTGATCTTGCTTTCTCATCATCGCCTGTCACATAAAGTCTGCATGGTCTCATATTGTTTTATTCCATCGATTTTCATGGCTTATTCATGGATAAGAGTCAATCGTCTTTCGTTGTACAGAAAAGTTCCAAACCAGGCTGTGATCCCGTAACGAATAAGACTTTCAAGAGCGGATTACGAACCTTATAAAATTAAAGTGCATTCCATATACAAAGTCCTATACCAGCAGCCTTAATTCAAGTATCATGATGAGTTTAAGTATAGTTAGTGCATCTATACATTTATAACCTAAAGCCTAAGTACTCATGACAGGACTTCAGCGGGATTTAAGATATCTCGTCGTAATTCCTTGATGGAATTAATTCACACATTTGTTTAATTACCCTCCGAGTTTTGAAAAAATGAAAGCATAAGTTCAACCCTGAAGGCTCAGCAAACTCAAGTCACAATCTATATATTTTTAATGGATATACTGCTGGTGTCATCTATTTTCCACATATGCACTGCAAAACGCTCTTTCACTTAAGTATGACGGTATTATGAAGCTTCACCCATGATTCGGCGAGTTTATGTTCATCTCGTCTCAAGTATTTCATGCATTAAATGGTGGTGGTGGTGTCTCGTTTTCTCATTCATTACTCTTCGATCACGTTCATTATAAAAGTCACTTTAGCCTTTCGTTCCGGGTATCATGGTCCCATCTTCACGTCATGCCTATCAAAGCCTCTGTCTATCGTCCCGGCCCATCACTTCAATGACGCTATATTTTAAAGTTTATCCCATAACTCTTTCCCACTCCTCTTTTATTTTACTTAACGGAGCACCTGCCACTAAAGCTTGATTCAGAACATGCGATCTATCACCCCTCCTATACTGGACAATACTTTGGGATCGGAGCAGCTACGACAGCTGCTGAGTGAGGACTTACATAAAGCTGGTGGGCAGATGGTTGTCGTCTGCATTCGAGCCCTACATAAGACCTGACTCCAAAACCATCATGGAAGCCCATCAAGCTCTTTCAAGTCAAGATCAAGGTATTTCATGCATTTACTAGTGGTGGTGTCTCGCTTCCCCCAACACTTGTTTCCATGTCGTGGCCCATCGAGGCCGGACACTCCTTCAGGATCGGAGCAGCCACTACCGCCGCTGAACGTGGAATTCCAATGGAAACTATTAAACGGAAGGGTCGATGGTCGTCCTCTGCTTATGAGTCTTAATAAGACTGGACTCCTCTACCATCACAGCAGCTCAACAAGCCCTATCCAGCCACGATCCAGGTAATTCATGCATTTCCTGATGGTGGTGTTTCGTTTCCTCAGTCACCGGGGCCTATCAGGGCCTTGGCAGTGTCATGGCCTATCGATGCCTTGTCTCAGTGTTGTGGCCTATCGGGGCTTTGTCAGTGTTGTGGCCTATCGGGGCCTCGTCAGTGTTGTGGTCTATCGGGGCCTTGTCTCAGCGTTGTGGCCTATCGGGGCCTTGTCAGTGTTGAGGCCTATCGGGGCCTTGTCTCAGTGTTGTGGCCTATCGGGGCCTTGTCAGTGTTGTGGCCTATCGGGCCATGTCTCAATGTTGTGGCCAATTGGGGCCTTGTCAGTGTTGTGGCCTATCGGGGCATTGTCAGTGTTGTGGCCTATCGGGCCTTGCCTCAGTGTTGCTTACGGCCCGGCGACCGATCATTTGGTTATATCATTAACATTTGTATCATAATCTCGTTCTGCAGGAACCGCTAGAGACAAAAAATGCCAAAATATCAAAGCCACAAGTCTTAACATGTTTAGTTTCAAATTTGAAACTGATATTCCCAATAATGAGGTCACTATGATATTTTAAAATCCAATACAAACTTTTGCCACTAGGTGAAGATCATGCCTACACTTGATTTCACACCATGTTGAGAATTTTTTTTTTCATAGAATTAAACAGGTTTTTAAAACATTTCAAAGAGGGTATACATAGTTTTTAAATGAACATATACAAATAAAACAATTAACTAATTATAATAAAACCAACTATAATAACTAATAAAGTGAAAACTCAACAAACAAGTATTTCCACATCTTTTTACAAAACTATTTACACACGTTTACATGATATTACAGATAATTTTCTTCATGCCAGTCATGGAAGCAATCTCTTCCAGGAAGGAAGCAGAAAGGATTACAACATTGAGAGCAAATGATAGACACTTTTTTGTGGCACTTTCTGCATCTTTTTCTTTGTTCCCCACTGGTATTTCCTGCATATTTAGGTGTGTGGCATGCATGTCGTTGTAAACCGGGGGTTGGGATACAAACAGCAGTGTGAGCACGAGCAGCAGCGTGGGCGGGAGAAGCAGCGTGGGCACGAACAGCAGCGTGGGTACGAGCAGCTGCGTGGGCGAGAGCAGCAGTGTGGAGCAGCGTGGGCACAAGCAGCTGTGTGGGCGAGAGCAGCAGCTTGGGCACGAGCAGCAACTTGGGCGTGAGCAACAGCGAGGCTTATCAAGTAGTATTTCAACTAACACTTTTATTTGTCCTATTGCAAAACGGACAATGGATTTGAAAACAAGAGACTTAAATATTGACAAACTATATACGTTTGGAAATCTCTATTTAGTTTTACATGGGAACATTATTGATTTTTGTTTTGTAATAGCACTTTTGGCCCATCGGTGGTACAGGTGACATTTAAACTAACACATTTGTCATGTTTATCCTATTGCAAAATGGACAACGGCTTTGAAAACTAGAGCCTTAGAGCTTGCCAAGGATATATAGTTTGTCAGGGTTTATTTATATTTTCAGTGATGTATGGTTTTGTCAAGATTTGTAGTTTTGGTAGAGAATTTGTTTTTTTGTTTTGTAATAGCAATTTTGGCTCACCGGTGTTACAACTTACACTTTTACTACATTAGTCCTTTTGCAAAATGAACAATGGATTTGAAAACTAGAGCCTTAGAGCTTGCCAAGGATATATCGTTTGTCAGGGTTCTTTTATGTTTTCAAGGTTTATAGTTTTTGTAGAAAATTTTTGTTTTTTCTTTGTAATAACAATTTTGGCTCACCGGTGGTACAAGTGGCATTTCAACTAACACTTTTTTACATTTATCCTATCGAAAAAGCGGACAAAGGGTTTGAAAACAAGAGACTTCCACCTTTCCAACTATATATAGATTGTCAAAAAAATTTGGTTTTGTAAACGGAAATATTATCTGAAAACTACAGTCTGCGAGCTTTCCAGTGATAATTTCATTTTAGATAGGAATATTACAGTTTGTTCTTTGTAATAACACTTTAGGCACACCGGTGGTACAGGTGACATTTAAATTAACACTTTTACTCCGTTTGTCCTATTGAAAAACAGATAACAGTTTTGAAAACTAGAGACTTAGAACTTTCCAAGGATATATAATTTGTCGGGGTTCTTTTATGTTTTTGCAGAGAACATTAGCAATTAAACGAAAAAAAAAGGTTGAGATGTACCACCTGTTGGACGCTTACTGAGCCTAACAATGCCAAGCGGCCACATGGAACGCCCCAGTAACCATTCCAACACCCTAGAAATCGGCATATAGAGCCTAGAGCTTAACAATGCCTAGCAACCACATGAAGCACCCTATCAACCAGTACCACACCCTAGCAACGCCTATGCACAATACTACTTTACTATTTAATGACATGATAGACTAACAACACCTCGCAACTAAAGGGAACACCTTTACTACAAATGCCTAATTCTTATTAGCATCACATTAAACCCTGTTAACATCATGCTAACTTGTGCTAACTTGAATTGATAGCATTTCAGCATTGTTACAGGTCATATGCTGATTTAGATGTCTGTATGCGTCTATGCTTTTAAGGGGATTGGTTTTTATGTTTGTAATACTGTATGTCTGTAATCTTTCAGGAATATATGATTGACGCAGGATTGATGACTTGGTGAACTATGGATGAGATCAGTGACTCCAGCTACTAGATGATGTTTCTCTTTATCAAGAATAACCAACATCACACAGTTACACGGGTGATTTTCGTGAGGTCTAGTGATCATTTAGGTCCAAAACTCACGTGGTGATGGTGGTGGAGGTGGTGGTGGAGGTGCAACACACTTGTAAGACACAGTCAGGTATTTATAAGTTCCATAACAAGGATCCGTAAAAGCTGCATTCTCCGCAACAATGGAACAACTTGTTTTTCCATCACATCTGTGTCAATAAATACAAAGAACAGCAAAAACATAAAACATAATATTTGCTTACGTTATTTTCATATCTCACAGCTCTTCAGTGACGTTTTATGCTATTACCTTACAGCCACCACACTTAGGGTCGTACTCTGGGTGCACTGGACATTTGAGAGTTGGTTAGCTGGTCTTCCAGTAGAGCAGGTCTGTTGGTCTGTACGCCCATAACTGGCTGAAAGGACTTTTATAGTTCCCTGGTCTGTTGGTAAAAAGTAACAAAACCCACAAGTGTGTTGTACCTTTTCTCAATGTGTTATATGGTCTTGAATTATTGTATGAAATCCAGATGCATTGTTTCAATGAAACCCAGAGAACTCACCACAGCTGAGGAAGGCAGTTTGTGATTCACAGGTAACTACATCCATTGATGGAACAACTAAAGTTGGAGAAATTAGCATAGTTATGTTACAGTGTTACATTTACTGCATCTCTAATCTCTCTGTAAAAATGCAATCGAAATTTGTGGAAAAACTTGAATTCATTTATTGTTCTCCACTATTTTGTCACAAGCCATTTTATTTGTTTGAGCGTGGCCTTGCTCGACTTTCACCTCTCCCATGGACACGCACAAGCAGGATTGACGGACATCAAAAGCAGTGGAGGAAACATCTAGGTTGCCTTTGAAAAATCCATTAGATAAAGTTATTGCGGGAGACAGGAAGTGGTGCAACATCGGATTCAGACGCACATTGATGCCTTCCTACCTTTGAATGCAGCCTCCAAAGGCAGCATTTTACAGCTTTCGGACAGAAACTATCTCTCAGCACAGAGCAATTAGCTTAAAGGACCTAACACTTCTTAGTATCCAGATAGTTTACCTTAGTAACCAGGTTATACACCACAGCCTAGCAACACCCAGTAACCAGCCAAAATAAACACCATAGAAGTACCTAGCAAACAGCTTAGAGACCCTGACATGGCCTAGCAACAACATGGCTCACCCCAGTGACCAGTTCAACACCCTAGCAAACAGCTTAAATAGCCTAACAATGCCTAGCGGCCACATGGAACGCCCCAGTAACCATTTCAACACCCTAGAAATCATCTTATGCCTCGTTTCCACTGAGTGGTACGGTTCAGTGCGGTTCACTACAGAACGCAATTTTTTCCGTTTCCACTGTGAATGGTACCAAAATAGTGTATCGTACCACTTTTTTGGGACCCTTCCATAAGGGTACCTAGCACTGTAGTACCAATAGTACCGGAACCTAAAGGGTGGAGCTAGTCTCACTGCAGACCGTTGAGTGGTTTACAGTGAACCGTCACTTGCGCATGCTACAAGGGGAACGACAACACTGGAAGTGCCATTTTTTTAAAACACAACCGAGTCAAGAATACAATGTCTGTGCGCAGAAATTAACCATGGTCGACCCGGGTGGTGCAGACCTTCCTGGGTATCATCTGTGAAGAAAGAGTGCAAAGGGAACTGGATGGCATGGTTAGAAATGAAAAAGTTTTTCAGCATGTTTCTGAGATAATGGGTGCCAATGGGGTTCCAGCGGACGGCCGAGCAGTGCCGTGTTAAATGCAAAAAGCTGCGAAGCTACTACCATAAGGTGAAAGACCACAACAGCCGGAGTGGTGTAAGCCGAAATAATTGAAAATGGTTCGATATAATGGACGCCATCTGCGGACACAGACCGGCGCGTTTGGGTAGAAGTGGCGGTATCGATACGGCCACCTCTCTGCTGGAGTCGGTGATGGATTCTGCTGGTAAATTGTTGTTGTGAAATAAAGAATTCAAAAGATCACAGGAAAATTTAATTTCAGGGAAGGAGAGAGACATGAAAACTTGTCCAAATTCTATGGTTCTACACAGCTAAACATTTCACAGCCGTGTAACGTAAGGGGAGTAAAAAAAGTGCAATATTATGCTTGGTAATGTAGTGAAGCAATTTCCTTCGAATAAAAAGACTGATAAAGTACATATACTTAGAGGTATTTGATGAGAGGTTGTCCACCTCTAAGAGCTTAAGTTCGCCCTCAAGGACATTGACACTGACGTCACCAGAATCTGTCAGAGCACGGATCTGATCACCTGCTTGTTATGTCCGTTTCGTCTGTGTTGTGTTTTGTCAAACACATGGTGTTGTTGTGACAGGCTTCTGGGTGTCCTCTCCTGTTCCTGGATCGCTCTTCTTTTCTCATTAGTCCTCTTGACGTTGCTACTCATCTCTGCGCTAGGAATCTTATCTCAGCAGCTGCTGGGCATCTTCTCTTCTCTGGGCGTGTGGACTCCTCTCACCTCTGGTATACGCATCCTTCCTGGAGAGATCGGCGTTGGGGTTTGAACTGCTTTACGTTGGACTTTACCTTTTACCTTTTCTGTCAACAACTCCTTGCAGTATGACAGAATGCCAGCCTTTTCTGTAGAAGTCATCACAGTGGTATTTCTTTGGGGCTATAATGGGTATGTGATACCCATTAATAGCACCAACCCATTGCGGAAGCCACCATCGGTTTCAAAGTAAGCCGCCATTTCTATAAGCTTCTGCTGGTCAGGAAACTAATCTGTTTAGGAACTAATAATTTGCAGGGGGCCTCGCAGAACTCCTGCACACACAGACACACAGTTGTTTTGCTGACACCGAAAAGATGCTTCCAGCTTGCATATCCCAATGGCAACTCTTTTCTTCAGGGGAACACAGACTCTGAAGTTTGTGTCTTGCTTTTCCATTGCTGGACGCAGCTTGGCACATAGCCAGAGAAATGTTTATTTAAACATCTAGAAGTTGTGTACCCATTGGGTTTTGTGTGAATCCGGGAACAATCGCATTCCACCACTTACTTGCGCGGATGAAAGTCCAATTGGTTGGTCTGCGGTGCCGATTTCGCAACATGCTGATCATCTACAAAATGCAAATAAAAAACACCACATAATATGAGATAAAAAAACAAATGAGAAAGAATACAATATCACAAGTTGTGCACTTCAGAGGCCACTTTGGCATTATTGAAGCACAAACTACAAATAAACTTGCAAAATGCAATTTTTCGGTATTGGTTCCTCCCTGCAGCCTGCAGCCTTTGCTCAAACAAAGCTTGTCGTCTTCTTGTGACAAACAGCCACAACCCAAGAAACAAGAACAGGATCTGCTGTATGTCCTCCATTGTTGTTGTTTACGGATTGCTTCGTTGCAAGAGAATGACGTCGATCAGTCCTTTCCAGTGTACAACATGCATATCAAGTGACGTCGATTGCAGCTTTCTGGTATACATCACACCTACCAAGTAAGGGCACTGTTGGCAGTGGAAACGCAAGCCTGATACGGGTTTCCCGTACCGAATCGTACTGTACTGAACTGCACTGAACCGTACCGCTCAGTGGAAATGAGGCATTATAGAGCCTAGAGCTTAACAATGCCTAGCAACCACATGGGGCACCCTAGTAACCAGTACCACACCCTAGCAACGCTTATGCACAAGCCAAACTACTTTAGTAACAAGCAGGCACACCTTGGCAACGCATACTAATTGCATGAAAGACTCTAACAACACCTAGCAACTTAAGGGAACACCTTAACTACAAATGCCTAATTCTTATTAGCATCACATTAAACCCTGTTAACATCATGCTAACTTATGCTAACTTAAATTGATAGCATTTCAGCATTGTTACAGGTCGTATACTGATTTAGATGTCTGTATGTGTCTATGCTTTTAAGGGGATTGGTTTTTATGTTTGTAATACTGTATGTCTGTAATCTTTCAGGAATATATGATTGTCGCAGAATTGATGACTTGGTGAACTATGGATGAGATCAGTGACTCCAGCTACTAGATGATGTTTCTCTTTATCAAGAATAACCAACATCACACAGTTACACGGGTGATTTTCGTGAGGTCTAGTGATCATTTAGGTCCAAAACTCACGTGGTGATGGTGGTGGAGGTGTAGGTGGTGATGGTGGTGGAGGTGTAGGTGGAGATGGAGGTGCAACACACTTGTAAGACACAGTCAGGTATTTATACGTTCCATCACAAGGATCTGTGAAAGCTGCATTCTCCGCAACAATGGAACAACTCGTTTTTCCATCACAACTATGTAAATAAATACAAAGAACAGCAAAAATATAAAACAGAATATTTGCTTACATTATTTTCATATCTCACAGCTCTTCAGTGACGTTTAATGCTATTACCTTCCGGCCACCACACTTAGGGTCGTACTCTGAGTGCACTGGACATTTGAGAGTTGGTTATCTGGCCTTCCAGTAGAGCAGGTCTGTCGGTCTGTACGCCCATAATTGGCTGAAAGGACTTCTATCGTTCCCTGGTCTGTTGATAAAAAGTAACATTACCCCCAAGTGTGTTGTACCTTTTCTCAATGTGTCATATGGTCTTGACTTATTGTATGACATCCAAATGCATTGTTTCAATGAAACCCAGAGAACTCACCACAGCTGAGGAAGGCAGTTTGTGATTCACAGGTAACTACATCCATTGATGGAACAACTAAAGTTGGAGACAAGTAGCAGATTAGAAGTAGTGATGTTACAGTGTAACATTTACTGCACCTCTCATTTCTCTGTAAAAATGCAATCAAAAGTTGTAGAAAGTGAAAATCAAACTTATCCCAAATTGTGATCCGACCACTTTCTCAATTGCAATATTATTTTTAGAGCTTTAAATTACCTTACTTACCAGCTACACCCTAGCAACAACTGGTTACCCACCCATATACTCTGGCTATACGTTAGAATACCTTATAAACTCAGTAAAAGCCTTGCATACCCTAACAACCAGATGTATAATCCTACTAACAACTAAAACACATGGCCAAAACATAGCAAGCAGTTTATAGAGCCTGACACCTACAAGCAAAGACATGGTACAGCCTAGTACAATACCCCAGCAACACGTAGGCACGTAGGCACAAGCCAGACTACCAAACAGACAGGGGACCCCTGAACACAAAAACGCAAGCATAATTGGGCCAGCACGCAATAGGTTGTTCGCACAGGACATCACGTCACTGCGCATAGTGCCTTTGGAGGGCAAGCAGAGATTTTCTATATAAGCATTTACTATTAAACTCAAAATACCAGTATTGCCTTCAAACCATACCAAATGTTCCTTGGTCGGCCATTGGGGGCGCCACTTATTTCAAATTTGTCATAAAATGCAGTATTTTACGAACGCAATGGCGTATCGCTACAATACTTGCCATTGTCCGTCATGACCATTTTCTGAGAGTACCTGTAAAGTTTTTAGCCAGCGCTTCCTATTGGTCAAGAGATGTAACGGAATTTGTTTAATCGCCTATAGCATATGAGCAATTCAACATAATGTCATGTGATTTACACTAGCATGTTTGTTAGCTCATGCCAAGTGCTTCAATTTAAAACTTGTCATATTCCATCATACTTACTGTGAGCCATATTGAATTAGATAAAAAGCATAACATTTCGATGTTGGTCTATATCATCTACAGACAGTCCTGACAAGAAGTTATTAAAAGCTTTTTGACTGACACAACAGTTTGTGTATACATAGTCAATCAATTTGATTGTCATATGGTTGTATCTTCGCAATACTATGGAATATTGACACATAATTTTGCAAACAAAACATCAGTAAAACATCTTGTTCACCTCATATTACTTAGTGAAGGAGGCTAAAACTCCTCTTTTCTGAGCGACAGCCAAGAAACCTTAAAGATTTACAGAGGAGTGGACTAAAATGTATCCTGACACATGTGCAAATCTGGTGACCAACTATCAAAAATGTCTTACCTCTGTGCTTGCCAACACGTGTTTCTCTACCAAATAAAAAGTTACAGTATGTTTTGCTCGGGGATTAAATACTTATTTCACTGACTGAAATGCAAATCAATTTATAACCTTTATATACATGTTACCCCAGACTTTTTTATATTCTGTGTCTATAAGTTAATATAAACCTACCATAACAATAATAGACCCTTCATTTCTTTGTAAGCAGGCAAAGTTACAAAATAAGCAGGGGATCAAATAATTATTTCCCTCACTGTATCTCTGTCTCTTAACTATTTATTATTGTTGTATTCTGATCATGTTTTGTTAAGTGAAGGTTTGCTGTCACTCACCATTGTCGCAGATGAATTTCAGCCGAATGCATTCAGATATTGAACAGAGAGCTATGAAAGAGAGAGTTTCAGTCTTTATTAAAACACACAGAAGAAATTGTCATGGCATTATAAAACAGACATAAAACCAGAAACACAAGCTCACCAATGACAAGAAGACTGAAATATAGAGTCTGAGCCATTTCTGAGGAAGAAACATGTTAAAATAATTGAGTTATTTTTTAACTTAAAAAAAATACTGTTACAGTCAAAACTGTTATAACCAAAACATTTTTTTTTCAAATTATATTTATGTTTTGATTTACGCTTTTACTTTTTTACTTTGTAATAATTAATCAAAAATGACATTGAAAAAAGTGTATTTGAATTAAAAGTAACCTAATATTTATTAGAGACAGATATGTTTTTTTATGTTTCTTATCCCCTGCAAGGTTCTAATCTTTGCTCAAAAAAGTTTTTTTAAACACAAAAATTTCATTCAGAATAAATCTGTTTAGTTGGGTCAACACAACACACATAATTAAATTACTTTAAATTCATTTTATTTGTCAAAGAAAAATCAAATAACATTCAGCTTAACTTTTTACAGTTTTTGCCCATTGCTTACACACTAAAACCAAATGCTCACACCAAAGCCTCAAAACCCTAACTTCTTGTAGCATAACACGTGGACGAGGACGTGGACGAGGACAAAGAGGAGGACCAGTCCGGAGACGTGTATCAGATGACATCAGGGCTACTTTGGTGGACCATGTGATAAATCATGGCCTGTCCATGAGGGAGGCTGGGCAAAGAGTCCACCCTAACCTCAGTCGCTACACAGTAGCATCGGTAATAAGAACATTCCGACTGGAGAACAGGTATATCCTCAAGTTTCCACCTACTGTATGTGTAGCATGATGGTTTGAATTACAGGATTACTGTACTTTTCAAAAATAGGTACTGATGTGAAGTGTATATATAAAGGAATACCATTGTGATGTTACAGTGGTGTTCACAGTTTGAAAGTACATTTTGTGAAAAAGAACCTATCTAATGACATCTTGTGGTGGCATTTTCTACAGAATGGTTGGACGACCTCCTCAAGGTGGAAGGGCACGGCTCTTCACTCAACAACAAGAGCTTGCAATCATTGAAATGGTGCGAGAAAATAATGCAATACGACTTTGTGAGTTGCAACAACGCATAATTGCAAATAGAGAAGTATTCAACAATATCAACAGGGTCAGCATTTCTACACTAAGTCGCATCCTACAGAAACATAACTTCAGAATGAAGCAGCTGTACAGAGTCCCATTTGAGAGAAACAGTGACAGGGTCAAGGATCTGCGCCGTGATTATGTGCAGGTGTTTCACTTTACTTTACATACTATATATTGTGATGTGGGAATAAGGGTTTATGTTGCCACCTGACCTGCCTATAGCTTGTAGTTTTTGTCTATACTGACCCTACATACCCAGCCCGTGACAATATAGACATTGTAGTTACTGTATGTGTTTTCAGGAACACTATTCAATCTTTTTCTGTTACAGACAATTCTGGATTTTGATGCCGCTGAACTGCCACATGGAGTTCATCTACGTGGATGAGGCAGGCTTCAATCTGGCCAAAACCAGGCATCAGGGCCGTAACGTAATTGGACAAAGGGCAATTGTAAATGTCCCTGGGCAGCTTGGGGGAAATATCACTTTGTGTGCCGCAATAAGTGTCCAAGGAGTCCTGCATCACCATGCCACTCTAGGTCCCTACAATACAGGACAGATCCTTGCATTTCTTTTTTTTTTTTTCAATTTTTTTTATTACCATTTTCCAACAGTTTTATACAAATCAGTTATATGTTTGTACAATTTGTTTATGTATTCATGTAGACAAAAAACAAAACAAAACGTAAAAAATAAAAATAAAAAAAATAAAAAACCTGCTCATACTTGAAGTATTAAGTACAAATATATCAACTCAGGCATTAAGAGGACCGACCAAATTTACTTATTATAATAATTAATAAAGGTTGCCAAATTGAGTAAAATGTTTGTTCTTTTTTCCTCAAAGAGTATTTAATTTTTTCCAATTGTAAATGTTTCATTACGTCTCTAAGAAGGTTTTGATGAGTAGGAGGAATTTTATTTTTCCAGTTTTGTAAAATTAGACGTCTGGCTAGCAACATCACAAAACACAATACATTAATTTGTGAGCTGGTCAAATGTATATCAGCAGGTACAACACCAAATAATGACATTACTGGATCTGCTGGGAGTCTAACATTAAAAATTGCTGACAAAGTCTCAATTATTTTAGACCAATAGTGAGTGATGTGGGGACAGTTCCAAAATGTATGTGACAATGAAGCAGGGGCATATCCACAACGATCACAAGAGGTGTCCACTCCCGGAAACATCTTGGACAGTCTTTGTTTGGAAAGGTGCAATCGGTGCAGGATTTTAAATTGCAACAGACCGTGTCTGATACAAACAGAAGATGAGTGGACCCGTTCTTGAGCTTCGATCCATTGGTCGTCTGTGATGTTTACTCTTAAATCTTTACTCCAAGCATCCTTTATATGGTCAAGTGTAGTTGTACAATCTATCTGCGAAAGGTGATTATATATTCTAGAAATAGATCCTTTTTTGAGTGGGTTGTTCAATAATACCTTGTTCATAGGACATATTTCAGGCTGATTGGGAAAAGAGGGAAATGTCGCCTTAGTAAAGTTGCGTATTTGCAAGTATTTAAAAAAGTCTTTGTTATCAATATTAAATTTATGTTTTAACTGTTCAAATGTTGGAAACATTTTGTCAATGAAGAGGTCTATAATTGTATGTACTCCTTTCAGGTCCCATTGTTGAAATGTTTGACCTGAAAACAGCCTATGTGCTCGATTACCAGTTATTGGTGTAAGGACTGAACATTGATTCCACTGAAAATGTCTTCTGATCTGAGACCAAATTTTTAGTGAGTGAGAGACCACAGGATTCTGAGCCTTGAATTTTGAAAGATCATAGGAGTAATGTATCAATGATCTTAGTGTATTAGGAGAAAAAGCCTGTTTTTCCATCTGTTCCCAATCAGGTTCGAGAGATCCGTTCCAGAATGACATACATCGAATATTACAGGCCCAATAATAGAGCCGGAAGTTGGGCAATCCCATTCCTCCCATGGGTTTGGGTCTTTGTAAGAAGGATTTTTTAATTCTTGGTATCTTTTTATTCCATATAAAGGACGCAACTAAAGAATCTATTTTGGTAAAAAAATTCTTATTAATCAGAATTGGAACACACTGAAATAAAAATAAATATTTCGGTAAAACATTTATTCTGATAATATTAATTCGGCCGGCGAGAGAGATCGGGAGATTAGACCACCTCTCGATCTGTTGCTCCGTTTGTTTATATAGATTCACTAAGTTTTTGCTGAAAAGGCCAGACACTTCCTGCGTGATATTTATTCCGAGATATCTAAAACAGTCTGGAATAGCGAAGGGAAAAGGAGTGAGCGTATGTACTTGCTTTTTGCCCTAGAGCTGATCGGAAACAATAAGCTTTTTGACAGATTAATTTTATATCCTGATACTTTACCGAAGTCCGACAGCATGGTCATAATTTTCGGTAGAGAAAGAGATGGATCTGTAATATATAGAAGCAGATCGTCCGCATATAAGGACACTTTATGCTCCTTATCTCCTCTTACAATCCCCTTATAATCCTCTGTAGAGCGTAGCAAGATGGCAAGAGGCTCTATGACCAGTGCAAACAACAATGGAGATAAAGGCAGCCCTGTCGGGTTGAACGGTGAAGAGGAAAAAAACCAGAGTTAATATTATTTGTGTGAACACATGCTTTAGGCTGAGCGTAAAGCAACTGAATTAAAGAAATGTAGTAGGGGCCAAATCCAAACCTCGACAGGGCCGAGAAGAGAAAATCCCACTCGACCCTGTCGAAGGCCTTCTCGGCATCTAGCGAGACCAATATTTCAGATACTTCTTTATTTGGATTTTGAGTGTAGATAATGTTGAACAGTCACCTGATGTTAAAAACAACTGTCTATCCTTGACAAATCCAGTTTGGTCTGGTGACACAACAGTTGGAAGTACCTTTTCCAAACGCATGGCTAAGATCTTTGCCAGAATTTTGTTATCTACATTCAAAAGGCTTATGGGTCTGTATGAACCTGGTTCTAGAGGGTCCTTGCCAGATTTATGGATTAAAGAGATGCATGCATCGTATAACGTTGGAGGTAAAGAACCTGTAGTCAATGCTTCATTATAAACACTTAAAAGAAGTGTTGAGATTTGATCTATAAAAAGCCTTGTAAAATTCAACACTGTAACCATCAGGGCCAGGGCACTTAGAGTTTTGCATACACTGTTTAGCTTGTTTTATTTCTAAGTTTGAAATAGGCTGTTCTAATATTTTTTTGTTTTCTAGATTTATAGTGGGTATCTGAAGGTTATCAAAAAATTGTTCTATTATGTTTGGATCGTTTTTGGATTCTGAAGAGTACAATTTAGAATAGAAATTCTTGAATGTGTCATTTATTATTTTGGGATCGGTTGTTGTCTGACCAGAATCTGTTCGTATCTCTGTAATTAACCTTGACGCTGCTTCTTCTTTAATTTGCCGGGCTAATAATTTACCAGTTTTTTCCCCATATTCATAGTTTTTGTGTCTTAATTGTGTCAAGAATTTAGTCGTTTCTGCTGTGTATAGTAAGTTGAGTTCAGTCTGCAATGACTGCTTTCTTTTATAAAGGTCTGGTGTGGGGGAATTAGCATAAACTCTGTCAATTTCCTTAAGTTCTTGGGTCATTTTTAACTCCTTGTCCCTTCGCTGCCTATTTTTCAAGCTACTCAAGCAAATAATCTGGCCCCTCATGTATGCTTTAAATGTTTCCCACAAGGTGGATCTTTTGATCTCCGGATCATCATTTGTACTCAAAAATATCTCAATTTGTTTTTGCAGGTCTTCTATCACTTTATCATCAGATAAAAGAGCATTATTAAACCGCCATTTTTTGGGTGTCGGGTCATGTCCCATCTCTATGTGGAATGATACTGGACTATGATCAGATAACATAATTGCTTTGTAATCACAATGTTTGATGTTTGTTAAATATGCATAATCAATTAAGAAGAAATCTATTCTAGAAAACGAATGGTGAACCGGAGAGAAGTACGAATATTCCTTGTGTTGGGAGACAAAACTCTAAATGGATCAAATAATTTATAGGTGTTCATGAGTGTATGAATGGCTTTAGCAGACTTTGATATGTTGGATAGTTTTTGTGATGACCTATCAATTATTGGGTCTAACACCAGATTAAAATCCCCTCCAATAATCAATTTATGAGAGTCCATATTAGGTAATGCTGTAAAGAAAGAGGTAATAAAAGCCTCATCATCCACATTTGGGGCATATACACTGGCTAGAGTAACTGGTTTATTGTAGAGTTTTCCTGTAACAATAACATATCGTCCTCGAGGATCAGATATTGTTTTTGATACTAAGAAGGGAATTGTCTTTCTAATAATTATAGCTGCGCCTCTGTTTTTTACTGGGAATTTAGAATGAAATATCTGTCCAATCCAATTAGTTCGTAACCGTTTATGATCCTGATCTCTCAAGTGTGTTTCTTGTAAAAACCCGATATCCATCTCTAATTTTTTAAGGTGGGACAATACATTTCCTCGTTTAATAGGTCCATTGAGTCCTTTACAGTTCCAGGAAATAATTTTGACCAAGTTTTTGTGACTAGACAAGTTTAAAATATTGTTTTTAGCCATAACTGTTAAGTTGGAAAAATAAAAAATTACTCAGTTTTGCTTTTTTGGACGATCTCCAATATAAATCAAAGTTATATTCATTTGTAGTGCAGGTAAAAACACAGAACGAACCAAAATCCCTAAATACAACAAACCCTGCTCCCACCCTGATCTCCCCTGAACTAGCTGCTCTGTCCGAACTACAGAGGAAGCGCGTATTCCCAAAAGAGAGGTTATTTATACACTCAGAGAGGTGTGTGAACATTTGACTTACCACTAAGCTCCTAAAGAAAAAGAGAACGTTTTCCAGACCTTCTTAACCATATTTTGGCCAGAACCTGTCTAATGTAACCCAGATTTTCCCAAGATTTGAAACAAATACACTGTAAACAATATAAGAATAATTAAATAAGTAAAAACAAAAATAATAGTAAAATATATATACTCAAACATACATGTCGAAGCATCATGTATATACGCATTTATAGTAAAGAAATGTAAGATCAATTAAGTAAAAATAAAATGAATAAATAAATAAATGGTAAAAGGATTCACATCTTTTGGGTACCTGGTTGAGAGTCTAATACTCAGTTCGTGTAATTTTAGGCCATAGTATTACCACACAAAAGTGTCCAAATCAGTGTTCTTACGTTCAATGCTCATTCAGTGATGATGATTTGTTACCGTCAATAAACTTCTCCACTGCCCGTGGATCGGTGAAAGACATTTTAGAACCATCGGCGGGTGTAATCTCCAGTTTGGCAGGGAAAAACATTCTGTACCGGATTCCAGCGTCACGTAGTTTGGCTTTCACTTGATTAAAGGCTGCTCGTTGTCGTCCTACTTCTGGGCTCATATCGGGGAAGATGTGAACCTGTGCTCCCCCGAAGGACAGCTTGCCTTTGGACCGGGACAACGACATGATCTTTTCTTTATCCGAGTAGTAGTGAAGACGAGCGATTATTGGTCGGGACCATTCACCATTCCGTGGTTTTGAGCAAGGCTCCTGTGGGCACGGTCAACAAGGATGGGGCCGTTAAAGTTTTCTTCTTCACCAAGCACCTTAGACAGAAACTTGGCCACAAACGCGGTTGGCGTGTTGTTTTCGGACCCTTCTGGAATGTTTAGTATCCTGATGTTTTGGCGACGGCTCCTGTTCTCCAAATCGATGCACTTTTCCTGAAGTTTCTTATGTTCAGCAGCAAGAGATTGGTAAGAATTCTCTAGAGCCGTGAGCCTGTCAGAAGTGTCGCTGAGGGACTGCTCCATGCCCGTCTGTGTGTTAGCTGTTTCTGCCTGCATTGAAAACAGTCTCTCAACTTTTTCCGTTAGCTTGTCACAAATAGTTTTTATGTCCGCTTTGGTTGTCTCCCGCAAGGATGAGATCTCGCCGCGTATTTCTTTGCCCAGGCCCTCTATTTCTGTTTTAAGAAAAGATCGCATGGTGTCTCCGTACGAGCTGAATTCCGATCTCAGCTCGGCACGCAAACTGCCTAGTGAGATTGGGCCTTCTTCTGTTAGCCCCGCGGCTCCGCTAGCTTTAGCACCATCACTTTTCCCTGCGGAGGTGGCGTGAGTCTCAACCCCCAGAGTCGTCTGCGTGAATTGTCTGCCCTTCCTTTAAGACATTATGATATCACGGATGTTGTGGCTTAGTTAGTTTAAAATTAGCTGGTCTGGAAAATAAAATTTAAAACAATTTACACGGAGCTGGTCTCTTGCCTTGCTTACGCCATTCGACCGGAAGCGGAAGCCAGATCCTTGCATTTCTAGATGCACTACATGTAGTTGTGCAAGACAGACCACAGCAGCCTAGGTTTGTTATCATCTGGGATAATGTAAGTTTCCACAGGGCTGCTCTGGTCCAAAAGTGGTTCAACAACCATAATCATTTCAGACTTTTATACCTGCCCCCTTACAGCCCCTTTCTAAATGCAATTGAGGAATTCTTTTCAGCATGGCGGTGGAAAGTTTATGATCGGCAACCACACGCCCGCATGACTCTTCTGCAAGCAATGGAGGAGGCATGCGGAGACATTGAGGTGGAATCAATACACAAAAAAAGGGTGGATTCGGCACACAAGGCAATATTTTCCCCGATGCCTAGCACGTGAGGACATTGCCTGTGATGTGGATGAGGTCTTGTGGCCAGAGCCGAACAGAAGGCGGGATCCATAACACAAGACACACATGAGTTGCTTTTTCCCAATAGCAATTTATTCAGTTATTTTGTTTTTTTCTTTGGTTTTGTTACTAAATTAGATTTTTGATTCTTTTTTTGTAAGAATGTTTGGTTTTTGTAAAAACATCTGAAAATGACAATTAAATATTAGAAACCCAAAGACTGCAGTGTTTTACAGTTTTTCTCAATTGTTTTCACACAAATTCTGGTACTTGATACACAATGACCACAACATGTAACTCATTCACCAACCCCCCCCAATTCTGCTAACTACAAGCACAGTTCCTGCTTTACACTCAAATTGCAGTTCTATAACACACTTTTTTCAAAACACTACACACAATTCTCTGCTTTTGGCACAATTTTCATGCAGAAAATATCTTGTTTTCACAAGGAACACACTGCCATTCAAATATGCACACTGACTCATCACAAGGGCAAACACCCGTCACACAGTTTTACAATTAGCAATCAGAGCTTTAGCATAAAAAGGCAACAGGTGAGCTCTTCTGTTTTGGAGCAATGGATGCCAACATTGGAAACAGAGGCAGAGCCAGAGGAGTGAGAGTAAGAGGAGGAGGAGGAGGGAGGACGGGGACGGGGACGGGGACGGGGACGGGGGACGGGACGGGGAGGACGAGGAAGCCAAGGACTGTAATCTCTGATGAGATCCGAGCCACTTTGGTTGATCATGTGGTCAACCATGGTCTAACAATGAGGGAGGCTGGGCAAAGAGTACAGCCACATTTGAGCAGGTACACTGTAGCATCCATCATCCGGACTTTCCGAAATGAGAATAGGTAAGAAATCTACTCTCACTAGAAAATTGCAGTACTGCATATCAATACAGTACTCAATGAGTACAGTAGTACAGTATTGCCTGTGGACTGTTCTGTAGGACTGTAAAAATTCTGCAAATTATGTTTCAAGTATTTAGGAAATGTATACCTACATTGTATTTACAGTATTTTACTATTTGTTTGGCAGAACTGAAAGATTACCAACACAAGGTGGTCGGGAACGTGTTCTGTCTCCTGAACAGGAAACTGAAATCATGAACATGGTCCTAGAAAACAACGCCATAACATTACGGCAAATACAAAGAAAAATAATAGAAAACAATGACATGTTTCAAAATATTGATAGGGTAAGCTTATCAACACTGGACCGTGTCTTGCGCAGCCAAAATGTCATTAAAGGGTCTTGAAACTTGAAAATTATTGCGATATAACTATGTGTAAGTGAGTCCCACAATTGATGCATACTCTCAACACTGTATACAGTATATTATACATATTTCAATATTGTAATCATAATGATTGTGCTTCACAATAGTGACCACTCCATGTCTATTTCTGATATTGTCATGTGTGTTTCAGAGAGTCCTTGAGCTAGAGGTGGCTGCAGTGGAGCACAGTTGTCTTCATTGATGAGGCTGGGTTCAACCTCACAAAAAGACGAAAGAGGGGAAGGAATATCATCGGCCAGCGTGCCATTGTTGAAGTCCCTGGCCAGCGCAGAGGGAACATCACAATGTGTGCAGCGATTACCCACCACGGCGTCATCCATCACCATGCTACCCTTGGCCCCTACAACACCGCCCATCTGATCACATTCCTTGACACCCTACACAACACACTCATTCCACCAGATCAGGTAGATGGCCCAGAGCAGCTCAGGTACGTTGTTATTTGGGACAACGTAAGTTTCCACAGGGCTGCTCTGGTTCGTAACTGGTTCACTGCCCACCCATGCTTTTTAGTTGCTTATCTCCCTCCATATTCTCCATTCCTCAATCCTATTGAGGAATTTTTCTCTGCCTAGAGATGGAAAGTGTATGACCGAAATCCACAAACGCGTATACCTCTTCTCCAAGCAATGGAGGACGCATGTGGAGATATAGCAGCTGATGCTTTTCATGGCTGGAATCGCCATGCTAGGCGATATTTCCCCCGCTGCTTGGCCAGGGAAAACATTGCTTGTGATGTGGTGCTGTGGCCAGACCGCATAGAAGAGAGGATGCAGCATAGTTTTTTTTTTTTTTTTACTGTAACTGTATACAGTAAATTCTTCTGTTGTTTTGTATGTAGTGTATGTGCAACTTTGTGTTGGTTGGGAATGGGATGTACACTGTGTACATTGTTTTTGCGAGAAAATAAAATGAAATTTTACCGTGTATTTGTGTGTTCGGAGTATAAAAACAATATTCTCAAATATTTTACAACACACTTATGTTTGTACTGTGTGTAGTAAGTGTAACACTGAACCAAAAAAGGCCTAATTCATTATGATGAATGGAGAAGAAGTGTTTTACATTCATCATAGTGTTTTACATTGAGCACATCAGTGTTCAGCTGGTTCTTATAAATGTCTATACATATGATGGTTTGTGTGTGTCATTTGAAAACAAAATCCCATTTTGAGAATAAATAACATTGTTTTGAATGTAAAGTTTCATTTTGCAGGAGAATTGAGGGGTTTTGCCCATTGTGTGTGTTTTTTTGGATTTGTGTGTAGAGTTCTGAGAATATGAGGCATGCTTTCAGAAAATGTGTGTAAACAATTGAGAAAAACTGTAAATAAAGCCCATCAGTGTAAATGCTCAACGATATTATGAAGGAACAACAGCCAATCACAGCGCAAGCATTACCAATGTAATGCCTTCTGATCATAGCAACATTTCAGATAACTATATAAAGTTAGGCAACACTTTATAATAACTTTCATTAATAAATAATCAGTAGGTCATGTTGAATACGTTTATTAGTAAATATTCACAAACACATTATCTTACGTTTCTAGCTAATATAATATATAGTAACTAATGTTTTTTTAAGCAGTATATAATGTTTGTTAATGATTTATTAATGAAAGTTATCAAGAAGTGTTGCCTAAAGTTATAATGAGTCTGTTCTTCTCGTAATCAAACAATCTGCTCCTCGGTACAATAAAACCTCTTAAAAAGAAACAAAAGAACAGAATTGTAATCTTGTTCTCATCTCGATCAATTAAATATCACTTTTTACAGCATAAAGTAATACTGACAAAACAACACTTTATTTTGATGTTGACTCTTATTTTCCAGTGTCTTGGAAAGCACAGCACAATTTTTTGGACCAATTTGGGGAAACTTTATTGGCTCTAATACACTTTATTGTTTTTTTTACATCTTTTTTGTCCAAAGTTAAGTGCAGTGCTTAATTTATCAATTCCGAGGTGCTGGAATATAGGGGCGTGGCAGATCGGGCAAGTTAGTGGGGAGAAGTAGTGGACTGTGCATCTCTGTGGGGTTTTCTATAAAACTATTTAGATGTTTTGAAAATGCGCAAAAAACGCCTTAATGGAAATGGACATGCGAAGATAATGTCAAAATTATCAAATAAATTTAACGGGATTTTATCTTGAGTTTCGATGCCTTAAAGTCATGGAAACAGTTTATTGTCATAATGATGATGTTGTGAATATTTGTGCATGTAAACAAATACAACACCGCCCTCAACATTTGTTTAGAATTCAGAAGTTTAACTCAATACTTAAATTACACCTGCGAGTGCAGGTGGACGCTGCCATGTATAACGTTACGCATATTAAGCATTAATCATCCGTTAACCGTATTTCATCAGTTCTTCTGCGTCTCTTTGCAGAATTTGTCCAACAACACAAATCTCTCTCTCTCTGAAGTGTCCATCACCACAAGTTCCCTTCAATATATGATGCAAAACATGCGACGCAAATAAATATACTCGTAATATTTTACATTTAACAGATTAACGAAAGGGAAAAACGGGGACAATATGCTGCTGAGTTTGGTTCAGTTTGCTCCTCAAAAAAGTTAAAGGAAAGGAGATGATACAGTTAAAACGTGTGTACACGACCAAAAAAATAGCTAACTTTGCCGTATCTAATTATGTACTCATAGTCATACAATATTCCAGCATATCAAATTTGACTGCCTGTTCATTATCTCAATAAAATAGGCATTGCCATTATAATTATTATAAGGTTTTTAATGAAATATATGCATGCAACAGGTCAGCACGAACGTTTTCCATTAGCGCTTGAGGAGAGGAACAAATGAAGCCCTGGATAAGTCTGGATTTAGCTAATGCTAATTTAGACACTGCTAAAATGAGAGCCAGATCTCCTCTGATGTGTCTGCACTCAGTGGCCCGACCAAAAGTCACCGAGCAAACGTCCACGAAGAACAGGGAGAGCCCACCACCCGCGACCCAGGAAGCCCCAACTGACGAAACTGTGCGGGTCCAACCCAGTCCCACTCCGCGATCGACACCAGAAAACAGAGGAACAACCAGGGAAAATAGTAATGGCATATTGTAACTTTATTCCTCTGTTGTCCGACATCGACCAGAAAACAAGACCAAACCAGACCCACACAGCCCCAACAAATGAAAACCTCCCAAACCACAACTAACAAGACCCCCCCCAAAAAAACACCACCCAGCAACCTCCAATCAGGGCCACTGAGTGCAGCTATAACTTCAAACTGCTGTCATGTGATGTAAGTTTAGCATTAAATAGCAAGTATTGTACAATGTAGCAACTAATGTGACATTTTAATAGGAATGAAAATGTAAATTCTTCTTACTTTTCAGCTGCTGTGTGTTTCTCTCCTGAATCTGCTGCTGTTTTTCTTGTGGTTTTTATGCCTTTCAGCACCTCCCATCATTTGTGTATTTTCATATTTGATTTCCTTGTTACTTGTGTATTTTTCCACCTACTGCTATCGGTTTTACTGTAAAAACAAACAGAGCTCAAATTTCAAGAAATGATGTGTGCATTCTCTTGTTTGCAAAGTTGGACATGTGTCAGCCAGTATGTGTCGTAAGTAAATATACTGTATAGGCGTTGTTTAGTAAAGATTGGGGCTATCAATAGATTACATTTTTTTACCACGATTAATCATTCAAGACTTTGTCTGTGCAGATAATAAAGATAGTAGGTGTGGGTGAGGCATGCGTATTTGGCGTGCTGTCCGAGCATAGGCGAATTAAAACTTCATGGTGCCCCTAGGAAACAGCCCCAGAGGTGCCCCCCATCCACCCATCTACCCACTCGCAAGAATCCACTCATTAAAAGATTTATATATTAAAAGATTTAATAGCAATTTACAATATACTATTTTACAAAAATTACACATTAACATGACACTTTTGTAGAATAGAACACAAAAATACAAGTATTTTTAACAATAGGGCCTACTGTAGTTAAGGGGCACCTGCGTTTTGTTGTAATGTTACATTTCTTGTTTTGATGTAGTGAACAAAATCACACACAGAAAAAACATTTTAATAGAGGTAAATGTTGTGCATACAGGGACACAGCTGTCAGTTAATGTGACTGATATATACAGAACATAACCTATGTATAGTTTGCATGCATGTATTACAGTTTTTCTCAAATGCTAAAACACAAAAGCCAATCCTCTAAACCAAATGACCAGTTGTCTAAACACATTTACTAAATCTAGCCATCATTTTCCAATATCATAAACACATTTCACATGAAGACACAATTCACAAAACACAATCCTCCGTTCTCATAAATCTTTTTTCAACACAAGTTGCAAAAGAACTCTGCTCATATTCTCAAATGAAAGCTCATGTGATGCAAAATGCTTGCCACAGTCAGCAATATTTGAACACAATGAACACACCAGGCGTCATTCATTACACACAACGACTCAAAATTGAAGACACTTTTTGCTAATGCTGTGACCACATGTATAAAAGCAAGTTCAGAGTGCACAGTTTGCTGAAGATTCCAAACAAACACAATGGATGAAGGCAGAGTCAGGGGAAGAGGAATTTGAGTCAGAGGAGGGAGAAGAGCTGGCCATGGAAGAAGAGGAGCAGGCCAACAAGGGAGAGGAGGAGGTCAACAAGGGAGAGGTTCCTGGCCAACGGGGGGGTAATATTACTCTTTGTGCGGCCATGGGTTTGGAGGTGCTATTCCACCGGCATGCTGTCCTTGGGTCTTACAACACCCAACGTCTCCTCACCTTCCTAGAGGAGCTAAAAGACTTCCTCCTGGACCGCCAACAACACCATCCTGGGCCCGAACATCACATTTATGTGATCATTTGGGACAATGTACGCTTCCACAGAACAAACCAAATCAGAGAGTGGTTCACCACCAACAGTAACCACTTTTTAAACGTCTGTCTGCCACCCTACTCCCCTTTCCTGAACCCTATAGAGGAGTTCTTCTCATCGTGGAGATGGAAGGTTTATGACAGACAACCATACACTAGAGAGAACCTCCTAAGGGCAATGTAGCTGGCCGGTGTTGACATCCCAGTGGAGGCCTTCCAAGGATGGATTCGCCATTCCAGGGCGTTTTTCCCGCGGTGCCTGGCAAGAGACAATATAGCCTGCGATGCGGATGAGGTGATGTGGCCCGATGCAGCTCAGCGACATGATGCCGCACAGTGATTGTGGTGTGAATAAAGTAAATAAAAAAACTTCACACCCTGATCATGTTTTCAAGACTACTGTTGTGTGCAATAGATTCTGTTTTTGCATTGTGTTGTGTTACAGTAGTGTACATGCAGAATTTACTATAGATTTATACTCTTCATATGAAACTCACAAATCGAAATGCCTAATCCTCTGCAGAGATCTAAGAAGATCCTTTACTGTAAAGTTTCAAAAAAATACGCATTGGCAGTTATGAAACAAAGAACCTTCTCACAAATTGAGCATTGTGTTTTCAATTGTTTTGCTGTAGTGTGTAATGATGTGTATAGTGTTTACATTTTTGAAAGCTTCGAGCTGCTCTTTTGGTGTGAAAGTTTGAGTTTTGAAGTGAGAAGGTGTGGTTGTGTTTATGTAGCTTTAGAAAAGGGTGTTGTGTTTAGACATTGGGGAACATGGAGGAAACGTTTGTGAAATGTGTTTTAGCAGTTGAGAAAAACTGTAACATTAGGGGGACAATGGAACAATGTAAATATTTTCAGGACATCGGGACTTTAAATCACCAAGGTGGTATTCACCAGATAACAATGTATAGCAAGGTTATTTATAAAAATAACATGAATCGTTATCATTACTATTTTACAGTTTTTCTCGATTGCTAAAACACAATTTCTGAAACCTTGCTCCATTTTCTGAAAACATTTAACACAAAACCTCATCTTCAAGCACTATTTACAAAACCTCTGACTTCTCTAGCAAAATGAAACTTTCGCCTCAAAACCGTTTTACCTGAGTTCAAAATCAAACACTGCTCTCAAATCATAAACAAAGTGATCAAAATTATATACATTATCAAGCAGTCAGTAAACAATACATCACAAAATAGAAAACACATCGTTCAAAACATATAGTTCTCAGGGAAAAGTACATTTTTAATCTCAAAACAAATTGCTTATTTTTCCATTGACTTTTGATCAGAAATTACTACTCTGCTTTGCTCTTTGCAATTTTGTTTTGTTCTTCCTCCTCTTCCTCTTTCTTGCCCTCCTCCTCTTCCTCTTTCTTGCCATTATTGGTCTGAAGGCCATTGTCAGAGATTTAAAGTTGATGCGGGCGGCAACTGGCAGCCAGTGAAGTGAAATCAGAAGGGGTGTTACATGGGTTCTTTTAGGCTGACTGAAAACTAGACGTGCACCTGCATTCTGGATCATTTGCAAGGGCCTGACTGCATTGGTTGGAAGGCCGGCCAGTAGAGAATTGCAGTATTCCAGTCTTGATATGACCAGAGCTTGGACTAGCACCTGAGAGGCATGTTCCGACAGGAACGGCCTGATTTTCCTGATGTTGTAGAGCACAAACCTGCAAGTTGGAATGGTTGCTGCGATGTAGGAGGTGAATTTCTGCTGGTCACCAAAAATCAACCCCAGGTTCCTCGCAGACTCGGTGGGTGTAAGAGTTGAGGATCCGAGCTGAATGGTAAGGTGGTGTTCATTTGATGGGTGGGCCGGTATAACCAGGTGTTGTGTCTTAGAGAGGCTGAGTTGTAGGTGATGCTCTTTCATCCAAGAAGAGATGTCCAGAAGGCAGGCAGAGACACAGGCAGAGATGGTGGGGTCATCTGGCTAAAAAGAGAAATAAAGCTGCGTAAAAATGATATGAGAACCCATGTGCCTTAATAATTGGACCCAGTGAGGTGGTATATATAGAAAAGAGGAGAGGAGCAAGAACTGATCCCTGAGGAACTCCAGTTGTCACCTGGTGAGATCTGCCTGTGAGTACCTTAAAGGATCTGCTTGTGAGATAAGAGTCAAACCAGTTGAGTGCAGTTCGAGAGATGCCTAGTTTGGAGAGAGTGGACAGCAGGATCTGGTGGCCTAAAATCCAGACCCTAGCCCGGCCCTGGCCCGAAACGCTAAGGCCCGAGCCCAGCCCTGCCAGACAAGCTTATCAGAATTCTCGGCCTGAGCCCGCCTAGAGCCGATTTTTTTATTTTATTTTTGTATCCCATTACACAGCCAATACCATTGTTGCAGCCATTAAAATAGTTTTGTTTTCTTAATGGCAAAGTAGTTATTTATATTTTCTTTCCTTTATTACGTTAATTTAGAAAAAATTTGGGAGCATTTTTTGGTTAGTAAATTTAACTTTTTGTTTTTTTAAAGAGACGACCAAGCAGCTGCGCCCGATGTTGAGTTGACTACGTTTTATCAATTTAGTCTATCAAATTAACACTTGGCTTGCCTGCAATAAAAAACAAATATATTTTTTTTAATTAAGAAAAACTCAACAATTTAAGCATATCAAAATGTTAGTTTAAACGTTTATTATCACCACAACAGTAAAAGGGCACTTTTTTATATAAACTGAGGTGTTCTGCTGCTTGTAACAGTGAACAACGTGCTGAAAACAAACAAAACATGTAAAATCCACAGTGGAAGGGTTTAGTCAAGTCCTCCTTTCTTCTACACCTGTCCTGCTGCGCTGAAGGAACGCTCGCGGCTCGCGGCTGGGGATGTCAAGGTGTAGAACGGGGAAATGCGCGCAAGCAGAATGTGTGTTAGTGTGAAACTTCTTATCGCTTCTTTATTTAATACATTTCTAATATATTAGAAATATTAATGAATGTCTAATACATAATAATGAGGACAAGCCTAAAACAAGCCCGAAGCCATGTACCTTCAATTAGTCTTCTGTTAAAAAAATGTTTGTGTCTTGAAGTTGTGTGTTGGGGATTGCCTTTTACTTTTATATTACCTTTTTTCTCCTGGGTATGTTAGCCAGGGAAGTCGTTTGTATTTTATTTTTGATGTATTCTTTTGTTAGGGTATTGAATTCACCTAAAATTTAGGTAGTTTGATCCTGTTTGTTATTTTGGGCGAATCCCCTTCCGAAGATTTTTCCTTCTCACAACTCACGTCAACTTTAACCTAGAAAATATTCGGTGCGGTCCGGGTGCCATTGTATGGGCCGTGCCAACCCTAGACTGGCGGGGACGTAACAGTACATTGTACAGACAATGAACAAGGTCATTGGAATTTTTCAAGTCCACAATAGCCTATGCAGTATTAGAAAGCTGTGTATTAATTTTTTACTCTAAAGTTACTGTCTTCCAAACCACCAGAGCGAACCAATAGTTTGCATTATGTTGTGTTTAATATACCTCTTTAAGAAGCTTATTTTAATTACAATGTGGATTATATAAAAATGTTTTATCCCTATTGTTCTTGGGCTCTCCGTGTAGTGCGGATTACAGGCACAAAAGACATTGCACTTTATATGTTGTGTTAATGAAAGATGACTGAGGGTTCTTTCAGTGCAGAAGAGATTTACACCACGACGTGACCATTTTTCCCTCACACATATACAATATAAGCATAACAGGATGTGTACTTGTTTTATTATTTCAGTGATACAGGTCTTCCAAATAAAATGGAGTTATAAATGTAAATCATTTAAACGGGCTTGGCAGGCTGGTTGGGCTTAATCGTTCTTCTAAAAGAGAAAAGTTGACCACACTATACCTTGCGTTCTTCTTGCACCTGCTCTGCATTTAACAACAAATATTTAAATTAAAAACTATTTAAATTGTTTAAACTTTACACAATCCGCACAACACGGAAATGGCCTGGATAAAACATATAATCATACAATCTATATCGTCAATGAAATAAGCTTGTTGAAGAGGCTCATTTCTAATGCAAGCTTGACGTTATATGCGTTCTGGTTGTTCGACCGTCCAGCGCGTTCTTCAAACGCTGGACAATGGGCAAACACTATGCGTGCTTCTGAAATATTTGTGATTTTCAACGAATGTCATGATTACTTATGTTTATATTGTACAAAATAAGTCCAACAAGCCCATCAAACTTATATACTTAAAAATATCCCCTCCCAACGTCAAATAGACATGTGCCTATTCATTTCTAATTCTACATCTCTTGCAGAATATCTATATTTCATTTTAACTGGTGTCATCTAGAGGCCTTTTTATGCATAAATGGCACATTCACAGTAACTCGAGAAACTATCACACGAGAAACTTCAGATTTTTTTATTTTGCCAATGTCCCTTCCAGGGCTCCGTAACATTATTAAGCAATTCAAACAATGTGTATTTTCTCTGTTTTGTAATGACGTCATTACATGCTGACATCACAACATAATTAAGCAACGTTAAGTAACAAATTGACCTGCCCTATTTTTTTCTTAAAAATGAGTTTGCAACATTGCTCCTTGTTAAAGCGCTCGTCTCCCATGCCAGACCTATCGCTGGTTCGAGACCCGCTCATAGCAGGAACTCGGGAAGTGATGCATTATGGAACATTAACGTGATTAAACATTTTGACGCATTCCACGCACCCGCCCCAGAAATAAGTAGGTAATATTTCATTTCATACAGATGATTTGTAGACAAATACGATGTTTGCTCCTTACTGTGTGAAATAACATACAAATTACTGTCAGAACGAGCCCAACATTTAACTCTAGAACTAGAATCTACCACTACGAGCATGGCTGTAGCGGTCATTTTGACTGCTCATTTTAATTTTAAAGTGAATGTCATTTTTGCCATGCAATATTTACATTCAAAGCTTCTATTGAGATTATAGAATGAAGCTTTGAATGTCTGTTCTCATGTATTATAATGTTATCACACTAAAAATGTCAAAATCCTCAACCACATCCCCAAGTGCCAAGCAAACTCAGACGGGCATACATAATATGATTGTTAAAAATAACATAAATAATTGATACGTTTCATTTTTTTATATAATTTTGCAAAAGCTAAGAAACCGCACCCAAAGGTGTTTGCCTCGCTTTGTGTTAAGCAGTAGAGCAAAGGTTTTTCACCGCAGTGAAAATTTTGTTTTTGAAAGTCTGAACGGCAAGAAATATGGATTGATGCAGAACATTTCGTTAGATAAAAACATGTTGTGAATTTTAGAAACTAAAATAACAAACCTTTTTTCTCCATATTTGGATCACACGAATCGCACAGACCACTGAAATCAAAATGTATGAATAAATTGATGTGTTTTGTTAGGAAAGGTAATAATAAACAAAAGGACACAAAATTGAAATTCTTACAAATGTAATTGTCAACCATTATTGGGTAGCCTGCTAATTACAGATATTCGAAATAGATAAAATGATGTGAAATAAAAACAAATTTTAGAATATAATAAGTTATAAAATATTACAATATGTATTTCATTGCATTGTAAATACCTTTATAGACCTGTATGGACATATGACAAAATTAGCAAGATCAAATACAGTTATAAAGAATATTCGCTAAACTGTGGGAAAACAAACTGAGTTAGAAATCTGTATTTCATTTTTTGCTGACATGTTTAGGGTAAGCTATGTTTTAGCTTAGCAATAACATAAAAAAACACCAGATAATAAGTTGCTAGGCAACAGTGGCGCAAATCTTCAATGGCGGGAAAGAGGGCTGAAATTATACAATGTCTGTAATGCATACAGTCAAGTTGACCGCCATGGCAGTTCGAGGTAAAAATACTCAGAACTCTTTTGTGTTTATTAATTTTAATAAAACAACAATGTAAGAACAAAATATACATATCTTTAAGAATAGTCAGGGTACTGTAGTTATATGGGTTTTATTTCAACAAAGTTGTAACATTGCAAATAAAAGAAAAACGGTCAAAATGACTGCCTTGGTAGTTCTAGTGTTAAGATATCTGTGCAAAAATGATGACCCTGAATGAGCTTTTGTCTCATATTTATTTGTCCAGTATATTTCTCTGTTGCTTTGATTTGCGCAGGGTTGCCAGATCAGGCAGATGGCTTGGCTCAGGATCTCCAAAATCCATCAATTCTCAGAGGTGCTCTGTGATTTTAATCCTGTGCGAATCTGCCAAATCTGTTTTCTTCACACTATCTCTGTAAAATTTCAGAGCAATTTACCTACTGTTTTTTGCCTAACTCAGTGGTCCTCTGTGAAGTCTAATCCCTTCCAAATGCGAATGCCTGTGATTGCTGAGAATATTTTAAACGTGTTTCTTTACGTGTTTACTAAAGCGCGTATATTGTACTTTGTGCATTCCATACACTTAATCATTACTATCGAATAGACATGGATGCTTTTGCAATTCCGCTAAATACAAAAATAAAATCAAGACAAGACAAGCCAAGCCAAGCCAAATCTTGTAAACTATTAAGACTGGCAAACGTAATATTAGTATCAGGTAAGAAACTCATCTTTATTTGTCCACTCAGTTACGTAATGGTCATGTTAGTTAATGAAGATAAGAAATTATTAGATAATCATGTTTTCTTAAATTCTGTGGGTTTATTATAAACAGGCTGCTGTTGTTGGGTCATATGACTATACGCAATGCACATATCCAGAGCACATGATCTTCTGCAACGCCCAAGCGTACGAAAAAGATGCTCCCAACGTTGTAATAGTCTTAGAGATCGAGAAGGGTCTGGCATGGCCGATTCGCAAGTGATTAAGATCACACAGACCTCTCTGCAATTATTACAAATATAGAGGTCCCCAGGTAATGCTAATCCCGTGCGAATAGGCCTTAAATTTGCAAATGTCTTGAACGGAAACAGACAAATTGTAATCATATTAAAATGCACTAATCTTACCTTGAAAGATGATTGCATTTTTGATATGCACTCTCCAGTCAGCTTGAACTTCCTGAACTGTATCTGTAAGCATAAATTGAAAAGACAAAAATGAATTATATTCTTTACATTTGTGTTGTATTCCATGTATCTCTCGTTATAAAGAACCATTATTAACATTATTAAAAGATTAAAGTTTCCAACTTCATATTAATTAATGTCAAGTAACACTTTGTCTAAACAATAATTATATAGTGCAAGTCTTAGGAAAACTTCCCTGTCACTTTTCAGAACAACAGCCCAAAACAGAGCCAGTAAAACACAAACAAATTTAACCGTCTAAAAGAAAATGAACTTAGACCAATGTACTGTATGAAGAAAAAGTTCCCAATTAGCACAGACGCAATATATTAGATAGATATCCGGATAGTTTTCCATGGCATTATCTCATTGATTAAAACAAAACTTTTACGTCTACCTAATATTGAATGAATTAAATATTCAGTTCAATTTTATTCATACAGCGCTTTTCAAAATGTGTATTGTTCCAAAGCAGCTTTACAGGAGAAAATAAGAAAAACAGAACGCGCGGCTGAGAGGGCATCGTCTGCAGCCAGACTCTATTGTAGAGATCTAGTCCCGTCGGAATTGGTACATAAGATCACAGGCGTTGTGTGAGAACAGATGTGGTTTATAAAACTAGTCCTGTCCGAATAGGGCTAAATTAGTTTTAAATACTGTGTAACTCGTCTGTGATAATGAAACTGTGATGATGATTTGTTCGTTGTAGTCATCACTAGCATGCTAACCATGAGGTTTGAGTGAGTTGCCATTATTGTTGCAGACTAAAACCTTTCTTGCAATGTTTGTTATTTTGGGTTTATGTGATTCATAGTTTGTTTCGGTAATAAGTTTTGGGTACTGTGTTATTATAGTAAAGCGGCCCTGCAACGGTGTTTCAGACATTCAGACTTCTTCACAATGTTAAATGTGTTGTCTTCTCATGCTTAACATGGCCAACTTGTTAAAAACGAGTTGGGCGTATTCCGCAGTATTTCTGTGCTCGACACACTCCCCAAGCGATGTACAGAGTTCGGAACGTTTTTCCCGAACAAATAAAAAAGTTTTGTAACAAGCAGACGTCACTTTCACTTGAAAGCAGGAGAGAGAGAGAGGATACGTTTGCTTAGTTCAGGTGTTTGTTTGTTCACTACATTTGGGTGATGAATGTTATATAAACTGTGGATATAACGCTGGATCTGAGGATCGTTTGAAGCTGATATATGGAGCCGTCCCAGCGCTAAAAGATGGCGGACATGAACCGCATGCGGTGAGTGAAACTGATGTCTGTGTTTTGTTGACAATGTGTGCGCACATGCTTTAGTTCAGCCTACCCCTCCCCCCCGCAGGCGCCGTATGTTTTCGGAAACAATCATACAGCTGTATCTATCTTTTATAAATGTAATCAAATTAAATACTCTTCGAAAATACGAAGTATGCAATATTACTCTATAGATACTCAAGATTAATATGAGATTGGCAGAAACCCTGTGTGTTAGGGTCGCTTTAAATGAGAATCTAGCCAATGTAGATCTGCTAACATTAGGTATGTTGTTCACTGATAGGTGCACATGTTAGTGATCAATGTCAGACTATTTTACATCAATAGTTCCTTTAGGAAAAAACAAACACACAGAGACCAGTTGAAGATTATAAATTATTTATTCTGTAGCATATTGTATAGGTTAATAAGGAATCTTACATGGCATGTGGCATTCTCACCACTTCCTGGATTGGTACCTCCTGTTAAGAGAGGGCGGGGCAATAGTTGTCCTTATTTATTCTTGTGGGTCATACCATATTGCATAATGTGGGGCCAGGTAATATATCTTCAGGCTTAAAGTTGTGACCGAATGTTCTCAAAGCTGTTTCAAGAGTTGAATACTCAATAATGAGACATGCCATTTGAAGAATTTTCTTCATTGATTTTATTGTTTAAAGGTCATATGTTGTATATCTTCATTGAGAGATTTTGTCACCTCTATAGTTGGTTGGGTTCTTTTATAAGGGAGGCTGGTCAAGGTTATTTAATGCAGTCTAGTTGTAACCTTAGGGAAGAGTTGTCCTGCGCTGTATATTGTTTTGCTGCTTAAAGCAACTATTTTCTTTGTTCAGGTTAAGTATGCACTGAGTCTACTGCCATTATGTTTGTGAACTCGTTGTTAAATTTTTCTCAATCTCAATTTTGCCCTCAATTAAAGACTTTTGGGGACTATAATCAGTGTCTTCTGAGCCTTCCTACCACCTCCCCTTAACCAACTGACAGAATAAAAAAAAAAAAAATTTACATTACTAGTAGTTGTGTTACGAGAAAGAAAAAGAGCGATGATCTCCTAAACCTCGTGTGCATAGTTGCAATTTCCATCTTGAGTTTCATCCCTCATAATAAACAATAGAAGGCAAATAGGCCTACTACATAATGTAAATGTTTATTTTGTACTGTACTTCAAACAACACAAGCGCTGATGAAAATGGTTTGACTAAACTGTTTGTATAACAAGCTTACTATTTAAAGTGATGATCTGTAATAAGGTATTTTATGGTATATGGCAATTTCTCACACAATTTTGACTTTTGTTCATTACAACAAGTAGGTCCTGGGCTTTTCTGTTATCGCTAAATTTGTCCATCATAACAGTGGGAACGCATCTTGATGAATGAGAATGTTGCTGTCAGATAAGGTGAATATGCTTGTTCGGCAACCTGTGATGAATATAAACAATTTGATGTCACCGTGAGCTCGCAGAATAATCATAATGTGGTCACAATGTTATTAATGTTTCGTTTTCTATTCTCTTGGTTATTTCCTTTATTCATGCACAAGTGTTCATATTGAAACACTGTTATAAGCACTTAAATCGTTTTAATTTTTCAATTACTTATTTAATTAAATGTAATTTAATTTATTTTGTAAAACTGTCCCTTTTATAAAATATTTGAATACAAAATATGTAATAGAATATGTAGTAAAGAATTCCTAAATCGTCCAAAGTAGGTCATCACTTGTATCCACCATTAGTTAAATACAGAGTTTAAGAGTTTCAGGAGAGAAGTTTTCTGTGAAATCCTGTTTTAACCAGAAACAGAAAGTACACAAAGGAGAAGGGGAAACATGAAATGATAATGTCAATATTTATTTAGTCTGTATACTAAGTCTTTGTGGTGTGTTGTTTCAAAACGCACAGGTATAATATTATATGCATGGACACATACATGGAATACATGGACATTGGTTGAACAGGATGGTTTGATGTCAATTACACATCCTTTAAGGATGTTGACCAAAAGAAATAATGGGATTTTATTCACAACACCTTTGTATAGTAGAAAACACTTCATGGCCGGCCGCCATCTGCACTTCGAGCTACTCAAACAGAGTCACGTGGAGTCATGTGTAAACAACTTATCCTGCATTGAGAAGAACCGCCTACCTTATTAACATACGGACACAGAAATACAGAACTAAACAAACGTAGAAATAAATGTAGATATACAAAAATATTTATGCGTGTATTTATTTATTCATTCATTAATTTACACTAAAGTCATTTTTCATTCTCCATAACAGTGATCTCACCGTGAGCTCTCAGAATACTCATGCAAGCTAAAGGTGTAACCTCACAACACCCTCACTGTGTGCTCACATTGTGAACTTATAGAACCCTCATACTGTGATAACACTAAAAAAGACTATTTGGGTTGGTGTGATTTAAAGGTGACGTATTCCACAGTATTTCGAGATCTTTAACGTGTTTTTGTGGTGCAATGTAACAGGAGTTCACTCTTAGTTTGTGAACAAACGCATTATTTTTAACATTTTAATTTAATTTTACAAAACGACCTGATTTTTTTTCAGGTTTCTAGGTAGTCCAGGTTGCTGCCCACTGGTGGTAGTTGAGGTGAGACTACCCTTATTTGAATGTGAAGTGCTTCGGGTGTACACCGATACACAATAAACCGCTATGTAAATGCTCCATCCATCCATCCATAGTCCCTTCTTCATCACGCTCTGATTGGTCAAACTGACCCAATCTGTTGTCATTGGTCACCCACGAGTTTCGGCTTCACAGTCGTTTGTGATTGGTCAAGAGCTCAGAGCTTCATAGGAGAATGCCTGTCATCCCATATCTTTAGCTTTAGCTCTTAGCAATAAACAGTAAGAATGGCTTCAGTTTCACTTCATTAGTTCAACACATGAATCAATCAGAGACTTTCTTTCAAACGTCATGGAGGCCTGCTAGTGAAAGTGTGCATGTGTTCATGTTTTATCCTACTATGGCAAGGTCACGGGTCTACGTAACATGGAGCGGTCTTTACTAATAGGTCAGGTCATTGTCATCGTTGGGGATAATCTGAAACCACTCGAAGGAAGAGACTACTTCTGGATTATGTGGGTTATGAAAAAGGAGCAAATGGATTTTTACTAATATAAGGCTGTTTTTTACACACAATATGGACACAAATTAGTGACGCTAATCAAAATCAAAAGTGAAATTTCCAGAAACATGTAACAAACAACGAAACCACAACAATACAACAAAAACTACTGGCAATGGTTACATCTAAAGAGAAACAAATGTAAACTTTATAATATTTTTAACTGAAATGAGACAACCTCGATGACGTATACTGTCGACAAAAAAACACTTGCCACTGTGGCTATGGAAGCGTATTGGGAGCCAATTTCAATTTGAAATGCAATACGCAAAATGACAATGCAGTATGTAAAATGACAATGCATTTATGTATTTAAATATACATTTAAAACAACAGCTTACGAGTAAAGTCGTCATGTGATTGGACAGCTTTTATGATTTATATTTTAAAACTGGACTTACCGGACATCCAAAACAATGCTCTATGAGGGTATTTTAACAAGCCGGTAACTCGCAAACAACATGAAGTGTTTAAAGCAGTCAAAACGCAGAATTCCTCCGTTACATGCGCAAGCACAGATCTAATAAACACTCCTTTTACATTATCAAATCACTTGATTTTCGGGTTGTATATTGTTATCACTTCCTGTTGATTTGGTTTGATGCCTTTGGTCTGTGTTGTTTTCATATTTCAATCGAACGGCGCCAGAGTTCGTTTGAAAGTGGACCGAGACCCATCTTTTCAGCAGTCTCGATCGGCTTGTTTGGTGCGCACCGGGGTTTGCAGACAGAGCGAAATAAAGTATAGACATAAAATAAAAAAAGAATAAAAAGACATATAATGCAATAATAATACAAGTGAAACAAACTGCAGTAATGTGAGAAATACTGTAATAAATGTTATATACAGGAGTTATTAACAGACGTACCTTTGATAGCAATCAATGTCAAGAAATGTTGATCTGTCAATGTTAATTTCACTGAATCAATATCAATATTATGCGGTGGCCGTGAAGTGCAAAGTGCAAAATCACAATTACAAATCTGAAATCACATCAAAAAACTAAATAGTGAAACGTAGAACACAACAACAATTTGGGAAAACAAAATTGTTGTTGTGTCATGTTGTCACCCATTCTCTCACCATAACCCGCAGAGACACAGACAAAAGTACATCATGTTATATGCTTCTAATGTATATATCATGTGAGGGGAAAACAATCACCGATGGTACACAGGCATGCAAGTCGCATTACTTTGAATGCTTTCCTTTGGCTTTCTCAGTGGTTAGAGCATGGTGCTAGCAACGCCAAGGTCATGGGTTCGATCCCTGGGATTGCATACACTTAAAAAACAATGTATAGAATAATGCACTTTAAGTCGCTTTGATGCATAAATGTAAATGAAATGTAACGCTGCTCAGTGCTCCTGCGACATGAAGGCTATGCTCATGCATTCAGAGTGAAACTTCTTGTTATTTTGTTTCCCGAATTGTTGTTGTGTTTTCTGGTTTGCAATTTTGTTTTTAGATGTGATATTGCGTTTTCAGATTTTGTATTTGCGATTTGTTATTAGCTCGGTGGTTTGTTGTTTTGCACTTCACGGGGTCATATGGCGCGAATATGTGTTTTTCTGTGTCTTTGGTGTGTTATAAGTTGCACATTATGTATTTGACACGTAAAATTGCTAAAATTTAAGTGTCGGAACAAAAGATGCATTCTATCTAAAAGTGAATGCTCACCCAGACCTGCCTGAAACGCCTCGTGTAACCACACCCCCACAAATCTACGTCAGTTCGTGGTATGATTTAACTAAGACCGCCCAAATGTAAACGCAAGTAAGGTGGGTGTACCTGTCAGTACAATTGCTTTGGAACCTGGTGTTCCAAATATGGTAAGAGGCGACACATTTCGGTCACACGATTGCATTATTCAACCAATCACTACGCACTAGTGAACTGGCCAATCGTAGCACACTTCGCTTTTCAGAGCGATGAGCTTTGTAAAAAATCTGCGTGTTTCAGAGAGGCGGAGCAAAGAGAAGATTTAAACATGCACGGTATGTGGAAAATACAGCATTTTTAACCTTAAATCGTGTATACACATTATATTACATCTAAAACAAACCATAATATTTGTTTTAGCTGTGTCATATGACCCCTTTAAAACAACCTGAGGGTAAGTAAGTAATGACACAATTTTCATTTTTGAGTGAACTAGCCCTTCAATGTGAAAACAATGTGATCAGTGTTTGCTTTAGTTGAGCTATTGACTCTTGACTTTCCTAAAGTGTATTCTCTTCTCCTCAATATTTGCTATAGTGTTTCAACAATGATGAATTATATTGAGTTTGATGTTTTCATGACATGTGTTGCATTTGCTCGGCTCCAAACAATATATTCAGGGGCCTGATTCCAGAAAAATCATATTTGTGCTTTGAATTCATGTGTGGAGTTTTGGCCTGTGATATTCAAGACACATGTGGGGTTCTGTTTTTTTTTTACCACCAGATTATTCGCTGTTTCCTCTTATTCACTTAGAACAAATGAAGTGGCATTCTTAAGGGGCTACAAGTTTCGTACAGCTTTCAGAACAAGCACCACACAGTGTGAACACATGGACACCACAGGAGGTATGTAATCCCTAGTGAAAAACAAATATAACACATTTATTTACTAACTTTAAATATATTAAAAGTGCATTACCACCTACCTATTTTTAAAATACAACTAAATGCATAAAATAAATTTGATAAACATTAACATTTAGTTAAATAAACATTTGATACATTTTTTCATAAAGCGCATGTACGTATGCTCTGCACAAAAGGCTACTCTTGTAATTGTGATTGAAGTATTTTAATGAATGTATACAATGTCACAGAGAGGTCCAATGTATAAACATCAATACATGACTAATTTCTATACAAACAGCGTGCCATACGAACACAAGAAAATGCGTTCTACTGGATAAGAAGTTTAGCTACTGGGTTGTGATGTCACAAGTACAGCCAAATAAACACTGTCTATAGTGCATGGCCAAAAAAAAGATTTTCATTCACACTGCTTTAACACATTATATCATAATCTGTGTTCAAAAACTTGTAACATATCTGTCATGATTCTGCCTCTTTTGGTCATGTTTTCCTTAGTCTTGTGGCAGGATCATGACAGACCCGTGTGTTTAGTGTAGAGAGAGACGTGGCATTGTTGCTTTTGACATGCCATGCACTCTCCCCTGTCTCGTCTTGACCCGCACCCTCGTTTCCTCGTTTAGCTTCACATTAGTGTTGATTCCCGTCACCTGTTTTGTTTGTACATATGGTTTTGCCCCCTCGTAGGTTTTGTGTTTGTTTATATTAAAAGTATTTAACTTTATATGTCTCCACTTGGGTTCTGTCCACACATACCTTGACAATATCATTATTAATTTACTGAAAGCCATCATCACTGCAAGAGCTAAAAGACATCATCCGTCACAAATTTGAGATTGCATATGGCTTCACACTTCAATTTGAATACCCTGCATTTGACAGTCAACTCTGTTATGCGAATGACAATAGTTTTCCTGTCATGATTGTGCTTGAACAGAGGATGCAGAGACTCAAGTAAAGGTAAAATTGGAAGGTTTTATTGAATATTCCACCAAGAATTAGTAAACAGTCCCCCAGACAACACCGAACCAGTCAGCAGAAACGGGAGTACAAATTTTTACTATTTTTTGACTGACTGTTGATGCTTAAGTGTGTAAGTAATTTTTTTGGTTAATTTGTCGCAGTTCTTTCCACTTAAAAGAAAAAGAACATTTGCATGAATCATGAATCTCATTATTACTTAAAACATTTACATTTTGTTCTTGCACAAGTGTTCTTATAGAAACACATCGCACGCATTGAAAGAGATAATTGAACTTAAACAATGAAAATCCAGAGTCAAGAACCCAACTGAAGCAATCACTGATCCCAGTAATGGTGGTTTGTTGAAATTAAAAATGTTCAACATTAATAGCGGATGCAGAAATGATATTGATTCAATGGTTTGTACCTGTTAGCTTGCTGTCTGGGGGTCCCCTATACGTTCACAGAACTGAATGTTCTGTGAAGGTCCACCAAATAATGTCCCCACACCCTTTAAAAAACTCCACATCATGACCATATCGGAACATTCTGGGAATGTATTCGACACCAGCAGGGACGTTCTTAGAACGTTAGAATGAAGGGGGTGAGCTCTGCAGTGAAGTACAGATCAACAAGAGACAAAGAGGTATACAAGGTGGTACACAATTCACAATTAAATAAAGCAACACCATAGCTACTTGATCGAATTGAATGTGTGAATGTGTTAAGATATGTCTAAAAATCACAATTGAAAAAAAATATTTTCTATCAATAAAAACTTCTTAGTTTCTTAAACTCATTATACAAGAATCATTAGGCGTTTTGCCAGAAAAAGTACGATCGAAATCAATGTTTAGGAAGCCCAGTTCAGTTTTTTTGCTCTAAATAATACAATGTAGTGTAAATAATAAATACATTAATTTCACCCTTTATCATGTTCTAAATCATATTTTGAATAGCCCTACTTTATCTTAAAGGTTGGATTATGGTCTATCACTATAAACACAAATTGGATATAAAAATATTCTTGATCAAGGCCAAAAGTTTGTAAGTAGTTACTGGGTTGAGTTGTGATGTAGATTGAAGATAGCGGTGGCTTTATGACAAACTTATTTGATCTATATATTTTTCTAGAAGGTTTAGCGATTTTATAGTGCTTTAGCTGCTCTCACTTAGGTTGAGATATATGTCTGTCTCTGTAATCTACTGTTAGTTGTAGTTTTTAGTGGTGAGTAGGGCTGTTAATACTTTTTCATTTATATATTTATTGGTAAATGCGGATAAAACGAAGAGCAATAACGCAAGGTAGGCTGGTCGCCCAATGATGATGATCAACCGTTTAGTCGAAGCCGACTTTCGGCCACTTTATGGATTTTTTCTCTCCACGCATTCTGTCGGTCCTACATCTTGCCAAAATACTTATGGTTCGCCCAATAGCTTATGCTAAATATATGTTAAGATACATATTGTCACGTGAAAATAAATGCAAGATATTGTCACGTATGAATATGCGAGAAGGCACTTTAAAATTCACAGTAAAAAAAATGAGAGAAAATTTTCGTAAAAATACAGAGAAAACTTTGTAACTTTGTAGCTTAAAAACGTCATGGCAAAGCGTTTCTCCACAATTCTTAGCTGTGTGTTAAATAATTATGTAAAAAAATACATAAGATGCACTTTGCTGTTTAAAACTTCATGTCAGAGTCTTGTGTTTTTTACAATGCTTAGCTGTGTGTGAACATATTCATTTGAGTCCACTGGAATGAGTGTTTCTTAGCATAAAATGAAAATACGCACTGTGAAAAACGAAACAATAAAATCTGCAAAATCTAAACAAAATGTACTTCCGCCATCTAGTGGTTTATCCAATGCAAAACAGAACATAAACTCCTCTCCATCTATCAGTCTGCTGTCAGTTCGATTTCAAAAAGAAACGCCTGTTTTTATACATGAACATGAATTCACACTGTTTTTCTCATTTCATTATTCCGTTTCACTGGGAAATACAACAGAATACTGAAGACGATCACCATTTTCGCATCACAGGACTTTTAAATGAAATTTTGTAAACTGTATTGTCCCCAATGGAGAAGTTTGTTTTGGATTCAAAAACACATAAAACACACACACATAATAAATAAAACATCACAACTCAATATCCAAAAAAAAAAAAAAAAATGCAATATACTCAGTCCTAAAAAGCACTCATTCATTATTTAACAGCTTGACTGAAATGGCTTTACATTTTTTTTTCACAATTAAATAGGATTTCTGTGCCATCTTCCAGAAGGTAAAAAATCACAATGTGCAGTGCGTGCACTGAATCAGTTAAGGTGAAAATCGCACGCAGAGGGTTTCCTTAAGAACCCACTGTACATAAAGGGACATGCGGCATCAATGACTTGATGGTTTATCATGTGTGAAGTCACCATTATGGTGATCAGTGTTTGCTTTAGTTGGGTTCTTCACCCTTGAGCTCACAGATGTTTTTTGCAGCTCTGATTGTGTTTGTTTAAAACACGCTTGTCACAGCAGTGAAAGTAGAAATGTGATCAGATGATGAGTGGTTGTGTGTTTTAGTATTCAAATGAAGTGGCATGCTCCAAGCTCAGTGTTGGTCAAAAAACACTTAATCCTTTGCCTAAAATCCCTGCATCATAGAACAAAACTCATCCATGACTCCCAGCATGCATTGTTGCATGATGCTTCAAATTCGATCGTCACCACTGTTCAGATTAACAGGCTGACTCTTCATGTCTCTGAGTGTTTCATTCTTGCCGTAGTTCAGTTTTGCATGATGTTTAAAAAGCATTTAGGATATCTTTCTCAGTTTAAGAGTCATGCTCCAGTAAATCTGCATCATCCGCAAGCAGAAGAAAATCTTAAAATCAGCATATAAACTCCGATGGAAAACATTACAGTAGATGATGCCCATCTTCAAAAACCAAAAGAATTTACATGACACATTGTTGTAAGATACTCACACAATTACAACAGATAAAGGCTAAAGAAAACTCGCAGCGAAGACAAAGGTCAAGAGACCCACTAATACAAACACTGATCACCATAATGGTAACTCAACAAAAAAACATCAACCTGTGTAAGTTGTGAACAAGAACTTGTAAACGTCTGACAGAAATGAAGTGAAAGTGGTTTGTAATAAGTGGAGACAGTAATGGTGTTTGTGGAGATGTTTAATGGTGAGATCTTGACAGATGTAGATGTTGTGTTTCTGTTGCTCTTTTTTTTTCTGTGGTTCTTCACTGTTAAAATGCTATTTATTGTTAAATAAACCTGATAATTGGTGAACAGTCAAACATACAGTTAAGGATTGTAAAACACAGATATTTTCTGTAATTTTCCGATTCTGCAGAGAACCTTGGTCTCGACAGTGAAAAGTGTTCCGCTCAAATTCATTCATTGAGAACCAGACTCTTACAGCCATAAAACAAGATAATTCAAGGTTTTCCAAGATGTAATGTAGAGGTCAGATGATTCCAAATAATATACTGTTACTTATACTTTTAATACATGAAACAGTTGACCTCATTTTATGTGACTAAAAACAAAAATGCTGGAAACATGCATTAATTACCCGAGTATGTATGTATGCCAATGACATTTTGTACTTCCACTTTTAACTCTGAGAAAATAAAGCACTGATAACAATAAAGCCCATTTTAAACAGTTTACAGAAATGTAAAGGGTTGAAGAAACCGCCAGATACATTTTACAGTTCTCAATAGGCATTTTTTTTGTAGTTCAGTAAATGTTGTTAAGCAAAAAATGTCCTGCTGTGTTTCAAATACAATGTCTGTCAACAAGAGGACTTAATATATTCAGTCTGTACGAGAAGAACTTATGAATTAAAAGCTGTGTTGGTTCATTTGTGTTCTTTATGTGACTGAAAGATAACAGTTAATCCTTTTATGATAACAACATGCAAATATATAGTAGTTCAACAGTTTTTTCTACTTCCACAATAATTTGAATATATTTATTTAAGTAAAACAGGGGTAAATACATTTAATTGACAGAATCTTTGTTGTACGTGGGCAATTCCATGAAAATGTCAACCTTGCCTTGAAAATATCAACGGTTTTTACTATGGTAACATACTAAGCACAGATATTAACATTTGGTGGTTCAAATACCCATGTGAGATCTCTCATCAAATTTGTAAAGCATTTGTTTTATTTTTACTGCATGATTTTTCATAGTCAGGTAAGTGCCATTTTCAGGATTGTCACATCCATAACGCTACATATTCCTCATAAATGGACACATGGAAAATAAAATAAAGTAACTATTTTATGTTCTATAAAGAGGCATCCCTTCTCCATTCATTGGGTATTATTGCTTCAGGATTGTGCATTTTATTTCACAGAAGTCCTACAGTTTGTCGTCTCACAAGAACCGCGTCCTTTTTTTCATCCATAACGCATGTTTATTTCCCTTTTTTAAAATAAAAACATTTGTTCATGGACTGTCATTTTTGATGTTTAGACTCTATCAACAAGGGTTTAGTGAAATATAAACAGATGATTCAATTTTTTCGTAACAAATTCATTCTCTGGGCATTTTTATGTCACGTCCATAACGCAAAATGTCACATCCATAGCGCTGGAATTGCCGACGTTTTCAAGTATTCAACGGATTAAAAAACTTTAGTTGAATGAACTATAAAGCTAGTTGAACAAACGTTCTTTTTCATTTTTGAGTTTTGAAATCAAGTAACACTTTGGAGACAGAAAATTAATGAAAGTAAAACTTCTGTGGAACTAGTTACTAAATAATAATATCTTTTTTTACAGTATGGTGTTGAGGATGTTAGCCTTTATCTTTAAGAATCGACATAAAACACATCTCTTCCATCAACACCTGACCGATTAGTTCTGACTTCCATTTCTTTTCTACTCTTTCTATCCTTAAAAAAAATACTTTGCTGTGTATAATGTGGTAGGTTATGTGACACCAGTTTTTACTGCAATTATGCTTATTGTTGTCCTTATGCTGTTCCAATTTGCTTATATTGTTTACCTCATATACAAGTCGCTTTGGAAAAAAACATCTGCTAAATGACTAAATGTAAATGGACGGAATTTTGGGGACAGCTTTGTTTGCAAGGACTCTTTTAAATGAGGCTTCGGATGAGGATGAGGAAGATCGTCATTTTGCACAAAATAAGATAAAGCAGCTATTTAAACACACTACGGTAACCGCCAAATAAAACATGATTAACAATTAATGCTCAGCTTATGCAAACACTGATCAACATAAAGGTGCCTTTACATGAAATAAATACACAGTGAGCTCTAATACTACTCACACTCTCATAGTATTAAAATGGTGTGACATCACTGTGGTCATTGGATAGCCTCATGCGTTGTCTTAGTAACTACAGTTGTTTATGCTACAACACAAGAGCCCAACTAAATCAAACACTGATCACAGTAATGGTGGTTGGTTGAAACGTCAACAATTTTCAACAATAAATGCGAATGCAAAAGCGATATCGATTCAATGTTAGTGACATTGAAAAATCAATACATTAACACATTGGTTCAATTGTTGCTTGCTATCAGGGAACCCACACCTAACACACCCGTCACTATCAAGTAGTCCTGAATATTTCATTAGTTTGGTCAGGTGTGTTTGAGGGTCGGAACTAAACTCTGTAGGACACCGCACCTCCAGGAGCCAAGTTGATTTGCCCTGTTTTAAGCAACTATTTAACATTTTTCATCACACACCATGGAAAAAATGGATGCGTGGTGTGAGAGTACGAGCAGTATCGAATGAGTAAGTCTCACGCCAAATGCGTGAGAGTTGGCTGCCATGAGAACATCTAAGTAAATATTGACATCCACATTAGATGTTATCTCACCTCATTTGTTTTTTTGCTTCTGGGTGGGAACAATGACGTTGAGAGAAGCACAAAGGGTTGACTCACACAGTGAGCATCGTTCAAGCAAACCATTTCTTCTCCACGCTAATGCGTGATGGTTAGTTGACTCGATTATTCTGAGTCGCCCTTTTCGTTTAAAATAGCAAAAGGGCATGTATACGGTGGGCCGGCCCAATCCTTTACGGGGCCCCAAGCAGAATTTTATTGTGGGGTCCCCCTTTGCCCCAATACAATCCACTTTTGTCAATTTTTGATTATTTGCACGCACACTTTAAACCTAACACCCAATTCTATTAGTTGTGGCTGTGTTTGGGATGTAGGAATGTCATAAAAACAAGAACACATAAACATTGCATTACAAGTGTATTGTGATATTGTGAAAAACATTTGATCATTTCTTTACTTCCAAATTTAGGTGAACTGTCCCTTTAAATTATGAGCACAGACCAGACAAAGGTTGTGGAATTTATTGTTCAATGCATTTAAGTACTGGCAAAGATTTTATTTAAAAAAATGATTCTCATTTTATTTGAACCACAACATATAGACACCCTTTTAAAGCCACACAGCCCTTGAGGATGATTTATTTTTATTTACAGTTTTTCTCAATCGATTTGGTACATTTTTCTAAACTCAGGTAACAGCTCTCAAAACAGTTAACACAGTGATCAGTACACTTTGTAATTGTCCTAAACAGATAGTAAATGATCCTTCATTTCATACAAATCACAAATCAAAAGCATAATTTTCTCAAAACACTGTGCACAAAAATCCCTGATTTTATCACAGCAGTTCATACAGCCAACCAAATCTTTAATATATCAGGAAAAACATTTGTAACTTTTCAATTGTTCTTCACAAAGTTCACAAGCACTTTTGTACCATTTTCAAAACACAACAAACAAAACTCTGTGAATTGTAAAATAGTCAGTTGCACACCTTGTGTCTTCAATTAACGCCAAATTTGTATCTGATGAGTTAGTAATCCACTCAACACAGAAAAAGCCAATTTCCTAATTGTTCACACAGCTGTCTTACGTAATTACAACAACTACAAAAGGGGAAGAGAAGAAGAACAAAGAAGACAAATGAGGAGATACAGTAAGACAAAAAAAGAAGTATGAGCAGTGGAAACAGAAGAGGTTTAAGAGTGAGAGGTGGTGGTGGGTAGAGGGAGAAGAGGACGAGGAGAGGAGATAGAGAAAGAAGAAGAAGGAAGAGCTGAGATGTAGGAGGAAGAGTGAAGATGTAGAGGAAGAGCTGAAGATGTAGGAAGAGGAGAACAGATTGAAGAGATGGATAGATTGGAGGACAATGGTATAGTGGAAAGAGAAAATATAAGAAGAGGAGGGCAAAGAGGAAGAGGAGGGCAAAGAGGAAGCCAAGGTGTAAGAGGAGGGAGGAGAGGTAGAATGAGGGTAGGGTACACGCGTGTTTCAAATGAAATCAGAGCCACACTTATTGACCATGTCATAAATCATGGTCTCTCACTGAGAGAAGCTGGCCAGAGAGTTCAGCCCAATATAAACAGATCCACAGTGGCTTCAATTATCCGTACATTTCAGAGGGAAAACCGGTAAGTAACTATATCATTCTACTTTTACAATGAGAGTCCATGTAGTCTTGTTTGACATAGGTCTAGATCTCTACAGTAAATGTTCCTGCTTGTCCAAACCTTTTTCAGAATTGAAGTTAGAGAACATTCAGGTGGACGAACAAGACTTTTTTCAGTTGAACAAGAGCATGCCATTGTTGACATGGTGGTCCAGAACAACACCCTCCGCCTCAAAGAAATTCAGCAAAGAATAACACAGGACAATCAACTGTTCCACAATATCCACCAATGCAGTCTCTCCACAATTGACCGTGTTCTAAGAAGAAATGCTATCCGAATGAAGCAAGTATATAAAGTGCCCTTTGAGAGGAACTCCGTTAGAGTGAAGGAGTTGCGATTCCAGTTTGTTCAAGTATGTGCAACCCAATGACTGCAATTTTACTGTCAACTCAAAGATATATTTTTCCTGAATTTTATGTATGTGTCCATAAACTATTCCATGCTACTATATGTGAAAAGATCTAGGCATATCTATGTATACTGCTGCTTCAAAGTGTAAACTCAAACTTCAGCAACAATTTCACAGTAGTATTGACTGCAATCAATGCCATTACTGTAAAACACAAATTTACTATATTTAACCTTGTGTTCTTTTTACTCTAGAGAATATTGGAGTTGGATAGCAGTGCAACTCATTATGAGTACCTGTATATTGATGAAGCAGGCTTCAATCTTCATAAAAAAAGGAGAAGAGGGAGAAATGTGATTGGTCATCGTGCTACAGTCAATGTCCCTGGACAACGAGGAGGCAACATCACTCTCTGTGCAGCAATTTCTACAACTGGTGTTGTGGCACACAATGCTGTCTTGGGACCATACAACACAGCAAGGCTCCTACATTTTTTAAACCTCCTCAATGAAATCCTCTTTCCGCAGGGTGATGAGGAGCAAATGGTGAGGAATTTTGTAGTTGTTTGGGACAATGTCCAATTCCACCATTCAGCACTAGTGCGAGAGTGGTTTGAGAATCACCCACAATTCAGGATGTTGTTTCTTCCACCATATTCTCCTTTCCTGAATCCAATTGAGGAATTCTTCTCCTCTTGGAGATGGAAAGTACATGATCGCAACCCTTACAACCAAGTAAGTCTTCTTCAAGCGATGGAAGAGGCCTGTGGAGATATTGGGGCACAAGCATGTCAAGGATGGATACAGCATTCAAGGCGTTTTTTCCCACGATGCATGACTCGTGAAAATATTTTCTGTGATGTTGATGAAATTCTCTGGCCAGATGTAATTGAGAGGCATGATCAATAAAATAATTGATTCAATGAATGCAGTACATTTATCACTTTATTTTTTATTTGCATAATATATATATTTTTGTGTGTGTGGGGTGACAACTTATTGTTATACACCTGAACTCCTCATTAAAGAACTTAATGAAAAACATGTATTTTCATTTATTTCTTTGTGTATCTTCAGCTGAATTTGTTATAAAATCAACAGAGAACACACTTTTACTTTTGATGTTAATATTGAATTTTAATAAATGCATTACTAGAATAAAATGCTGTGTTTCATTGTGCAGTGAATACTTAACGGTTTCGCCAGCATAAGAGTGTGTTTAGTTTGCTGTGTTAACTGTTTTGAGAGCTGTTACCTGAGTTTAGAGAAATGTACCAAATCGATTGAGAAAAACTGTAGTGTATTTACTTGATAACCATTAAATTAATTTAAAATATGCAAACAATTATTAACAACCTTAATCTAAATAAAACGCTGAATTGACACATAATTATAAATTACATGAATGACGTAAATTACATATTTTTCATCTAAATCAGCATTTTTGTCGTTTGCATCAGTGAATACTTTCGGATGTTGAACATTTGTGTGGTTAAACTCTAAACAGTTGTCAATAATTTAATATTTAGTCACTTGCAGTATGTCGTGTGTTGCACAGCAGTCTTTCAACTTAAAAACTGAAGCGTCTTGCTATAAAGCTGAAGACGTGACAGTAGCGCCGTCTTCTTTGATTTGATTGGTCAATGCTCGGCTCTGTGACCAGTAACTCCCGCCTCCTTTCATTTGATTGGCCACCTCACTTTTTTGACATTGTAATGTTGCGTAAAGTCAGTTATTTCACAAATTTGAATACACGCCACAGAAAAAATTGCAGGTACAGCCCTACGTGAGTGTGTCGTGAATATTTCACAAAAAAGCTGTAATTTCATGTGCTCTTGTGGGCCGCCTAGTGCTGGCAAGGCCCCTAAGTAGCTGCTAAGTTCGCTTACAGGGAGGGCCGGCTCTGCATATACGTCTCAACTATAAACGCCCCGTCCATTTGCGGAGGTGAGAACGCGACCAGCAGAGGCTCTTGGTGTGGAGCCAAGCGCAACTATACACTTAACATTAAAAAAGAGCCAATCATTAATCAATGAAGACAAACGATTATCTGGGGTAGCGCTCTTGAGAGGCATTTGTCAACCTTGCACTGCGCAGTAGCTAAAGGGTTGTACAATAAGTTGGTACAGCCGTGTCAGGTTCAATTATTGAAAGATATATTTTTTAAATGTAATTTTTTTTCCAACAATATTTGAAATATCTGTCTTCCTCAATTCAAGTAAAAAGGACTGTAGTATTGCTGTGGCTGCCCAGAGACGTTGCAAAACCTGGGTGCCGAGTGGCACAAGCCAAATGGCAAAGTTTGTTTTGCTGCACTTGTGGGGCCACATGTTAGTTTCTGGCCCAGTACTGGCTGGCCCCCCCCAGATCTAACCCACACACTGATGAACTGAAAAAGAATCATTCACTCAACTTGACTCAGAATTGTCTGAACAGAACCATGCTGTTGCTGTCAAGATCTCACAAGAGAGAAAATTAAACACAAACACCATTACTATTTTTTACCTTATCTTCTAACATTTATTACAGACACCACTTTCCCTTTTTTCATATGTATCTTCGAGAGAATCATCAGGTGTTTGCTCTAGTTTAAATTTTATTGAAAAAAATATATAAGCATTAAAAGACAGACTGAAGGTACTTGATGTTGAATTGCTCTGCATCCAAAGAAGCAAATAGAAGTTTAGAAGTTAGAACTTAGAAGTTTTGCAGGTTTTCACAGACAGTGTCACAAATGTTTTATTCACTGGCTGACACGCATCACATGCAAATAAGAGAACGCACACATGGTTTCTTCTCATTTGAGTTCTTTCATAACATTAACCCTGTACAAGACAGTATGTGAACTAAATAAGCAGGATGTAAAATATGAAAATAAATCTTTCCAGAGAAATACCCAAATGATGTGAGGTGCTGAAGATCAGATGTATATAATGACATATAAACACACAGAGAGAGAAACAGCAGCAGATTCAGGAGAGAAACACACAAGAGATGAAAAGTAAGAACTATTTACATTCTCATTACTTTAAAAAAAATAGGATTCTTTTGATATGACTCATATGATTAACAACTTCTAATGAGACTTTATAAAGAATTGATCAACTTACTGAAGAGTGTTTTAACTTTTAGGAAACATGATAGACACTAAACAAACTTTGACGTCATACTCCCATATTTGTTTGATGCATATTTATGTATAACGGTGACATTTTAAATTTTGTGAATGAATTCATTTCGGATACCAAAATTGTGAACAAACAGAAGAAGTTTAACATTTGATGATTTCAATGTGTTTCTTCCTCAGAAATGGCTCAGACTCTATATTTCAGTCTTCTTGTCATTGGTGAGTTTGTGTTTCTGGTTTTATGTTTGATTTTAATGTCATGACTATTTACTCCAAAATGATCAGGATCTTTTTGTCTATTTTGTATGGTTATTAAGAGACAAAAAGCATTTCCATTAGCATTTTTACTCTTCTAGAGGCATTACTCATATGTATTTATGAAGAGTTTGGTTCCAAAACGAGAAAAAACTCATTTTTTATGTATTTTTATTGTGCATTCCAATTAATATCAAAGTGCAGTTGTTTGTTTTAATTTAAGCCATAACAACAACAAAAAACAGCTAACTAACAAAATAAACAACAAAAACATGACTACATGATGAAAACATGATTTTAGATTAAAAAAAAATGTAAACAGAGTTATCTCACTTTGGAACCAAACTCTTCATATTCACCTCATGTCACGGAACAGTGAGGACAGAACCTAAACTTAAGCAGTAGAAGGGTTAACAAAAATACTTTTATTAATAAAACAAAAACCCACGATGGGGAAAACAGTACAAAAACAAGGAGTCAAACTAAACAACTTCCCACAAGGGGGACAAACACAAACCAGGCGAAACGATGATCTAAATGATAAGTTCACGCCACAAGGAGCACAAAGAACAGGAACGGGGAGTTAGAAAACTCATGACTGGAAGGACAGAGTCCTGACACCTCATTTATATACTTGCTAGTCACCACACTCCCAAAAGGGTGTGTTCATTGTTAACACAGTGTATGTATTATGCTGTTTTAACACAATATGTGTCGTTTTGTGTTGATGTTTTGTTAATTACATAAAAGGGACACAAAATGTTGATATTGATAAAATGATATGTTTGGCCGATTTTCTTTTTTCCACCTTCATCTCATAAAATCGAAATAGTTGAGCTGCAACTATCAACTCTCCACAGCAAAACCTCCAGTGTTAAATTAACACTTTTAGTGTTTCTATAATTGTCACTCGTGTTAAAAGGTAACACTGAAGCAGAGTTAAAGTTAATGATATAATTAAGGTGATTAATGAAGTGATGACTGATCATTTATGATGAACACCTGCTGATAACAAACACAATAACTGAAGAAAACCTGAACAATGAGGAGTCACCATAATAGTGTTTAGTGTTTCCTTTAGTTATGCTCTTATCAATGTTAATGTGTTAATAATGCACATTTATATCAGCAATTTGTTTGTTATCAGCAGGTGCTCATCGTTAATGACCTTTACTATCTCCTTACCTTAACTCTGATTCAGTGTTCATTTAACTCTCTAAAAGTGTGGACTCAAATAAACTCCCAGCGGAGTTAATTTTATTCTGGGGTTTTTGCTGTGTACTTACATGTACGGGTACCAAAACCTGGTGAGGAGCCCTGCGGCTAAGTTATAAAAGTTGTCCAAATTGTATAGCTAGATAAACACTGACGTGATCAATCCTGTTTCTGTACCGGAGAATTTCTCTCCCTCCGAGGCTACGTGTGAGATGGAGCAACTCGCACTATGCAGCCATGCCTTGTTAAAAGACGAAACTTCTTGCTTAAACGTGCACGTTAACCTTCCTCCTTAAATTGTCTGTGGGTCGGGTTCTGTTTATACTTGGTATTAAGATGCGTTTAGGTCGATTTTTCAATGGGCGAAATAAGTGCAAATGTGACACTGAATGTTGTAGTTAATGAGATAATGAAGGGATAAGAAACGGAATCACTGATGAACACAGAAACAACAAGAACAGAAAGAAATAAAACTGATCAACTACAACTGACTTCAGCCACAATCCCACACACACCAGTAACTCCTTCACTTATTTATATTATTGAGAATAAACAGAGCTTTTTTCTGTTAATGTTTTACAGAAAATAACTGGATTTATGTCACCATTATGATGATCAGTGTTTGTTTTAGTTGGACAGTTTGACACTTCCATGAGAGAACATGATCTGATGCTTGTAGCTGTTTTGTGAAAAGCTCATCATTATTATGTTGTGGTGAATTTACTAAGTTTTATAAACTCCCTAAGGTGAGTTTTATGTGAGAGTGAATGAGTGCTTTTGATTCAAGTACAACATATATCAGAAAATTTGAGTTTTAAAACACTTTGTACACTTTTAACTCTGGCAAAGTTTATTCACACACAAACATGAAGAATCAGCAAATTAATCTCAACAATGGTAACATGTTTCATGGTGTAATGCATACAAATCTTATTTATGACTCCCAGAATGCATTGCAGCATGAAGCATTTCACCGTTGCTGAGTTATATGTGGATTCTTGATGTATGCGTGTGGGCGAATATAACAGGATTTTTTTTTTCCATTCCATTTTCTACCGCTTGTCCGAACTACCTCGGGTCACGGGGAGCCTGCGCCTATCTCAGGAGTCATCGGGCATCAAGGCAGGATACACCCTGGATGGAGTGCCAACCCATCGCAGGGCACACACACTCACTCATTCACTCACGCACTCACACCCTACGGACAATTTTTCCAGAGATGCCAATCAACCTACCATGCATGTCTTTGGACCAGGGGAGGAAACCGGAGTACCCGGAGGAAACCCCCGAGGCACGGGGAGAACATGCAAACTCCACACACACAAGTCGGAAGCGGGAATCGAACCCCCAACCCTGGAGGTGTGAGGCGAACGTGCTAACCACTAAGCCACCGTGCCCCCCATAACAGGATTTCAATGTGTTAAATTTTCTCTAATGAAGCTGTGCTGTTTTTCTTAGTTATTGCATGACGGATATATAAATAACTCAAAAGAGTGATCATTTTGTCTACTTATTAATCAGTCAACATCATATACTATAAGTTTCTCCTGATTTTCTCACCATAACAATATGAGAATCAGCAGTCAGAGAATAATACATTTAAATATAAAGTGTCAAACTGTCCAACTAAAAAAAACACTGATCACCATAATGGTGACATCAAACCAGTTATTTTCATTAGAACATTAACAGAAAAAAACAGTTTATTCTCAATAATATAAATAAGTGAAGGTGTTAATGGTGTTTGTGGGATTGTGGCTGAAGTCAGTTGTTGTGTTTTATTTCTTTCTGTTGTTGTTGTTTCTGTGTTCATCCGTGATTCTGCTTGTTATCACTTCATTATCTCATTAACTCAACATTCAGTGTTACATTTTGAAGCCTGTAGTGTGCACACTAAGCAGTGTTCATTTCATCCGGGCTAACCTATGTGGGGCCTACATGGAACCTGCGGACAAAACCAGCTGAGGCCCAGAAGACAGCCCACATCAAACCCATCTGGGCCCCATGTGTCTCTGCTGGCTGGGACGCAGAAAACTTTAAGAGTTTGAGAAATCTGAAATGGACAGAAAACATTTTGCTTGCATGGTACGTTTCGTTATTAAACCAAACTTCAGTCTATAGTTTAAATCCTGACATGTTGTGTCCCCTCGTTAACGCATGATGTCCGTATACGGTCTTTTGCTGCTGTTTAATCGCTCGCGGCCACAAGAGCATCTTCTTTCCTCTCAGGCTAGAAAAAGGCTAAAAGCTAAGCATAACTAAAACGGAGTTCTGAGCAGCAGGCTGTGTAATATGAGTGATTTTTTTTGGTTAGTTTTAACTTCGATTATGAACATTTGACTAATAGGAGTGTCTGCCAACAAACATAAACACAAAGCATGCTTCAGAACAGTTTGAGAAGGTGCACAATAAAATGGTCAGTGTTAAATCAACACTGCTCAGAGTACATATGGTCCCCTTCCATATAGTGTTTAAAGTAACACTGAATCAGTGTTGAAGATAATGAGACAATTAAGTGATTCATTAACTCAACTTATTATATAGCGCTTTTTACAATTTTCATTGTTACTAAGCAGCTGTACATGAGACATATTGACTACAAGTAAAATAATTAAAGTCATATACCTGTAAAAACAAGAAAAGGTGAGAACACAAAAGACAGACATACAAACGCTCCACACACACAATATGCATAAACACTACACACATCGACAGATGCATTTAGGGATGATTAAGCATTCAAGACAAACACATGCTGTTAACATGCAGAATAACTGAAGGAATGAGAAACACAAGAACTACAACTGACATCCAATCATAACATTAGATGAAATCAACTCATGATAAAAAGACATTAAATCTCTCAAGGTCTGATTAAACAACTCTACAAAACATTACCAGCTGAATTTACTACTAACCAGATTATTCCTGTCAGACATCCATAGAAGTTATTGTTGAGAATTCAAATTGGTCAAACAAAATGCATTCACCATTATGGCAGTCAGTGTTTGCTTTGGTCGGATAATTTACATTTAAACCAATGTCTTGATCAAATGTAGCAGTATTTTATGGTAAAACACTAAACATGTGTGCAGAATTAAAGAAATGCACTCACAAAACAAGTCAGTACTTTCTGCTTGTTAGATCTAAGAATGAGCATCATTGTAGATTCATAATTTACATTGAATTATTGATTAAGATACAAGCATTACAAAACTATAAATAAACAAAATTCTATTAAACAGCTGACAGCCCTGGAAATAAAAAAAAAATTCTAGTGCTGCAGATAAAACATCAACACTTCTCCTAAATTCCTTAACAGTGGTGATAATGTGTGCATGCTGGGATTTTTGTACTATGGCGTTACTCAGCATGCATTGCAGCATGAAACTTTCTATTTATTGTCACCATTGTTCAGATTTACATGCTGATTCTTGATGTCTGTTTACGTACAAATACAAAAATAGATCAGTTTTAAATTTACGCACAATAAATGATGTTCTCATGTCTAGTTTAACAAAGCAATCAACAAAAAACAGAGATGTAAACAACAAGATATAGTGACTTTAAATGCAATAAGCACAAATCACTACGGCTCAGACATTACTAAGGAAAGACTAGCAACTGCCAGCACTTCTGCTTCTCAATAATATATATATTTATTGTTGCAGAGAAAAGCTAGTGTATGTAGTTAAGGATCAAGAGCCCAGCTAAAGCAAACACTGATCACCATAATGGTAACATCATATTTAGACCAATAAAACGTCGACATCTAAACCTTTGACAGAAAAAAACATTGGTTAGTAAGTTAAGCTGTTAATCATGTTTATTGTTTACTCAGATCTTGAGAGATTTAATATCTTCTTAAATCTTCTTTTTTTTATCTTGATTTGATCTAATGTTATGATTGGATGTCAGTTGTAGTTCTTGTGTTTCTCATTCCTTCAGTGATTGTGTTTGTTACCAGCAGGTGTTCATCATTAAAGCTTAATCATCCCCAATTAATCACTCAATTGCCTAATTATCTTCAACACTACATCAGTGTTACTTTAACACCATGTAGAGTGGACAATATTCACTCTGAGCGGTGTTGATTTAACACTGGCCATTGTGCTGTGTATTAGCAATATTCTGTATCACTTCTTACTACTTATTTAGATTTTATGAGATGAAGGTTAAAAAAAGTAAATTGGCCAAACATATCAGCCATCGGCTGGCCTGATTTCTAAAACTTGGCATCGGCCAGAGAAAAACCCATATCGTTCGACCTCTATTCATAACACCAGAAGAGCCGCGCACTGACACGGAGGAGAGCGAGGCCGTCAGCCTATGTGCCGTGCCTTAGGCTAGCACGTGATAATGTGCAGTTACATTTTGACCTCATCATGAGTTTTCTGAAAGCTCATGGTGACATCACTGTGACATCAAATTGTTGAATGGGTTTACTAATTACATATTGTAGTATAACAATTGTTGGTTACTGTTTCTCCTCACATCACTATGAATAAACATATTATCCTTTAGTCACATGGGTTATGATTTTCGTTCTTAGCAGAATTCAATTGTGACTATGATGTTATAATGACAATATGATTGGGATTATATAAAACATGATAATTTTAAACAGGTTTGATTTACATCATCATTAACGAAAACGCGGAAAACTTTACAAAAAAATTAAACAGCGCAACTTGCACGCCTTACGGTTACTTAGCAACGGCAGATACCCGATAGCAACCAAACCAGACAATTGTTGCGGCCCGACACGTTACTCCCCCTTACCACCTTATCTGGCCTACATACTGTACTGCATGGGATGATGGCCCTTGGGCGGCCCTGTCATGTTTGCCAGATTTTGGCCGCAGGCATGCCAAAGCTATCCCACATGTCAAAAAACAAAACAAAACAAAGCTGACCCAAATATAAACAACAGTTCATTTCAATTCTGGCCCAGATTTATCCCAAAACCAACATCTTTCTGTGCTCCTGTTTGACAGAATTTGTATGGAGTTTCATTATTATAGTGATGATTGAGTCAGTAGTGATGAACATCTGCTGTTAACAAACAGAATCACTGCAGTTAAGATTAACAGAAACTTAAAAAAAAACATTTACCCAGAGAAACACAACCACTACAACCTGAAATACAACCAGCTAACAAAAGTTTGTTATAAATACGTTCCTTGGAGGTTTTTCACGTGTTTGAATACATTTTAAAAAGATCTTTTAATGTTTTAAGAATGTTACGATCATGGTCATCAGTGTTTCCTTGAGTTTGGGATCTTGACCCTTAACCATTACTTTGTTTGACCTTCTGACACTGTGTGCTTTTAAAGTGCACTTGTTATGGCAGTTCAAATGAGAACCTAACGAAATGGTTGTTTGGGAGCCATTGAAACCACTGTGATGTTATAATTTGATTCACTGCTCTTGTTTGGATTGAATGCTATGCTGTTAAACCTGAAAGAACATTATAAGATCAGGAAGTTTGACTGTATTTTGATGTCTAGAAAGTTTTGTAAAATATCGATGTTTGTTTATTAAAACACATTTTAGAATCACACAGACATCAAGAATCAGTGTATGAATCTCAGCAATTTTGAGAAACAACCAATTAATTCATATTAACTGATCAACCGCAATGCATGCTGGGATGCTAGTAATGCATGCTAGTTTTGTAGTATGATGTTACCCAGCATGCATTGCAGCATGAAGTTCCCTTTCGAGAGTGGTCCCTTCGACATGCACAGAAACCGCATATGAAACTCCTCCCCTTTTCACTTTTTCTGAAGTCTTATTGGATAACGCCAGTAAAAAAACTGGCCAATTGTCGCAAGAAATGCAACAGTATGCAAATACTGACGAATCTAGACAGTATAAATACAGTGCATGTGACGACAATCCTCAGAATCTTCTTTTTCACGCTGCAATCGTTGAAGACGCAACTGGATACTTCTTTGACCGCATCTGATGGCTTCATACTGTTGTCTTTGCCCAGGTCCCATTGACCCACCAGATACTCACGAGCACTGCATTGCCTGCCTGGGCCTGGCTAACGCGGAGGCTGCATTCTGCGAGTCTGATTGCGCACACTGTGCGGACCTGCCGGCGCGTGTCTTGAGGACTCGCAGGAAGATCGCTCCTGGACTCATAGGGTCGAGGCTCACTCCTACCAACGAGTCGCTGGTGAGTCTACCCATTCCACGAGGTAGCGGTGACGACACGGCCCGGGCCGCCGTCCTCTGCCGTCACCTCATTCCCCAGTTCTGTACGTGGACGAGTGCCTTCGTCCCCCGCCTTCCATCGCGGACGCCGATTCCTTCAGGCGCTTAGGAGGACGATGACTCCATGTCCATCTCGGCTTCAGACACATCTGGTACCTTCAGACAGGCCGCCGTCAGGCCACGTCGAAGAGGAGTATGCCGTTTTTCCCAGATGTCCACGAGCACGTGGTGAAATCGTGGTCTGCTCCTCAGTCGGCGCGCGTTCACGCTGCTACGCAGGCCATGTTTGCCCACGTGGTCGGAGCGGAGGCCCACGGTTACGTGCGCATGCCACCCCTCATTTGTGCCCTTCCGCCACTTCGTTGGGCTCGGACCCAGGCCTGCCGTCGAAGCCATGCAGATTTACCGCACATCTCGCCGGTAAGGCTTACGCATCCGCCGGGGGAAGCCGCTTCCCCTTTGCACGCAATGGCGGTGCTGCAGGTGTTCCAGGCTAAGATCCTACAGTCATAGGATAGCGGCAGCCTGGTGGCAGACGCCACGAGGGAACTGAGGGCGGCGACCGACTTCGCTCTGATGGTAAAAAGCGTACCGCACAAGCTATCGGCAGATCTATGGGATTTATGGTCGTCCACCGTCATCTGTGGCTTACGTTGGCCGATCTTAAAGACGCTGATCGCAAGTCTCTTCTCAACGTCCCGATCACTCCTCCAGCCTCTTTGGTGACGTTGTGGAGTCGGTAGTAGAGCGCTTTGGTGAGGCCGCAAAAGCGCGCCAAGGCCATGATTCACGTGCTCCCTCGACGCTCTTATCACCCGTCTCCGAGAGCCCGTTCTTCATCCGCGCCTCACTCCACGCAGAGACCGGCCAAACAGCACGCTGCTCCCGCGCCGGCTACTCGAGGTCGTGACGTACTCGTACACGTACACGTACTCGTGTCTGTTTTTGGACGCGTGGAAAGCCATTCCGGCATCTCTCATTGGCTACTAAATGTGGGTAGAACACGGTTACTCCCTGCAGTTCAGACGCAGACCTCCCCGCTTCAGCGGTGTGGTTCCATCGCTTACGTCAGCGCAAAACGCGCCTGTGTTGAGGCAGGAAATTTGCAGCCTGCTCGCGAAAGGAGCGATCGAGCGTGTCCCTCCGAACGAGCGAGAAAGCGGGTTTTACAGACAGTATTTTGTAGTGCTCAAGAGAGATGGTGGTCTGCATCCGATTCTGGACTTGAGACCCATTGATGGGCAATCGATTGGTAGGCACATGCTGTGGTCAGATTCCTCAGAGGAGCGAGGAGACTTTTCCCCCCGCGATCCCCTACGGTGCCGCCTTGGGACTTAGCGTTGGTGTTGAAGGCTCTCTCTTCTCCCCCATTCGAGCCTTTGGACACGGCTTCCATAAGAGAGCTCACTCTAAAAACTGTTCTGCTTCTCGCCCTTGCTTTGGCTAAGCGCATAGGGGATTTACAAGCGCTCTCAGTCTGCGCTGATATCATTCGTTTTGGAGCCTGCGACTGCAACGTCACTCTCTGGCCGAAATCGGGTTATGTGCCAAAGTCTATGTCTACCCCATTCAGAGCACAGGTCATTTCTTTGCCCGCTTTGTCTTCCGAGTCGTCAGACTCGCGGGATGCTAACGCTCAGAGAGCGGTCTGCCAGGTAAGGGTTTTGCGGGCTTACATTGACTGCATGGCCGGGTTTCGGCAGTCTGAACAGCTCTTTGTCTGTTTTGATGGGGGAACTAAAGGTTGAGCTGTCTCAAAGCAGAGGCTCTCTCACTGGGTGGGTTGACGCTATTACCTTGGCGTATGAGAGTCAGGGAGAGAACTGCCCCTTCGGTATCAGAGCTCATTCGACTAGGGCTATCGCCTCTTCGTGGGCCTAGTCTAAGGGCACATCTATTCAAGACATGTGCTGTGCGGCTGGTTGGTCTTCGCAGAACACTTTCGCCAGATTCTACAGATTGGACGTGTCCTCTTTGGCGTCACAAGTCCTCTCGGTGAGTGCTGTTCAGTCTTTATCTTCTACCTTATAATCGCTTATGTTACACAGTTGTTTTCGCGTTGTTTACGCTGTGCTTGGTGTACTTTTATGTTCACTGTTATATCCGCCCGGGATTCCGTGCTGGCTCTTACTGTTGTGGTGTCTGCCCTGTTTCAGCGCAGCCCGCTGCATTTGTTGGGTTTGGATATGCAAATTTGGCAGAAGCCCGATCTAGCAGTTCATTGGCCTGTTCAGTGATCTAGCAGTTCATTGGCTGGTTTAAGCCAATCAGCTGTTGACGCTTAGGGCGACCTCGCATGCTTTGTGTTTTTAACCCAGTTTGTCCTGCTGATTGTGCTAGCTCACACGGGATTGTACTACCGTTCCATATGCGGTTCTCCGCAATGTCGAAGTGACAGCTCTCGAAAGGGAACGTCTCCGGTTACTTTCATAACCTCGGTTCCCTGAGAAGCGGGAACGAGATATTGCGTATATCGCTGTGTTCGCCCATCATCACCGTGCAGGCGTGCTCTCATAGATTCTGAGGATTGTCGTCACATGCACTGTATTTATACTGTCTAGATTCGTCAGTATTTGCATACTGTTGCATTTCTTGCGACAATTGGCAAGTTGTTTTACTGGCGTTATCCAATAAGACTTAAGAAAAAGTGAAAAGGGGAGGAGTTTCATATGCGGTTCTCCGCAATGTCTCGTTCCCGCTTCTCAGGGAATCGAGGTTACAAAGTAACTGGATACGTTTCGTTTGCTGATTGTCACCAAGAGATTTTCTCTTTCTAGACAGCTAAATGCAATCAAGGTCCCAGATGTTATAATGTTTTCAGGATCAGCAGCACAGCAATTTATTAAAATGTAAACATGGTAGTAATTTCACTTCCCACTAACCAACACCATTGATTAGATTATCATTTGCATTTCCATTACAAATGTACTTTAAAAGCACACAGTTACAGCGCATCAAAAGAGGAAATGTCAAGGGTCAAGAGTGCCACTAAAGGAAACACTGATCACCATGATGATGACTTTTGTCACCTGGGAACAATCTTTTTGAATATTTTAAAACGTGTAAAACCTCCAAGGAACGTTCTTATAACAAACTGTTGTTAGCTGGGTTGTATTTCAGGTTGTAGTGGTTGTGTTTTTCTGGGTAATTTTTATTTTATTTTAAACAGCAGATGTTCATCACTAATGACTCAATCATCACTATAATAATAATGAAACAGATAAATCTGGGCCAGAATTTAAATGAACTGTTGTTTATATTTGGGTCAGCTCTGCTTTATTTGTTTTGATGTTTGACATGTGGCATAGCTTTGGCATGCCTGTGGCCCAATCTGGCAAACAGGAGCGGACCGCCCAAGTGCCATCATTCCACGCGGTATGTGGGCCAGGATTTGGGCCGCAACAATTTGCTATATGGGATGTCATGAGTGTGCAAGCTAGAGCACTTTGAAAACAATCACTACTTGTTTCCAATGGGCTACTACTGCTTTTCCTCAAACTTCTCAACACATCATCCTTCAGATTGTTTTTAACCAAATCACAAAAAGTTAAAAAGGCCATTGCATAATACTGATTAAGTATCAGTCCACCCCTGCTTAGATCAGCTCTGAGTGAATGTGTTTTAATAAATCTCTCTCTTTCAGCTCTCTGTTCATTATCTGAATGCTCTCAGCGCCGCTATCACTTTATAAACATGAAGATGGACTGGACTGAAGCTCAGAGATACTGCAGAGAGAACTACACAGATCTGGCCACAGTCACAACATCAATGACATGAACGAGCTGAAGAAGACTGTGAATAACAGTCCGGAGTTTGTCTGGATTGGACTGAAGAGAACAGATGTTTATAAATGGAAGTGGTCTCTGGGTGATCCTGTGAAATATCTGAACTGGGAAACTGAACCATCAACTGACACAAATAATTGTGCTGTTATGAGAAATGGAATGGCGTCAGCAGAAGTGTACAGATCCGCTGGGATTCATCTGCTTCAGTGGTGAGTGACAGCAAACCTTCACTTCACAAAACATGATCATAAGACAACAATAATAAACATCACAGTTAAGACACAGAACACATGTGGGTCAGATGAACAGGTTGGAGCTGAACTCTACAGGATTGGACACTTCTGATTCAAGCAAATACTCAAAGACAGTCAATGTAACACAGTAGCATCATTACATCTAGTTCACTTCTCATCTCTGACTTCAGGTGTTTCAAAGGATTTCATATCTGTCATCACAGACTTTCCTTCTCAGCTGTGGTGAGTTCTCTGAGTTTCATTCACATGTCCACTGATATAAAGACCCATAACATGATGAGGAAATAAAGATTTGTTAAACACATTTGTCTGTGATGTGACTTTTTATCAACAGTCCAGGGAACTATTAAAGTCCTTTCAGCCAATTATGGGCGTACAGACGGACAGACCTGCTCTACTGGAAAACCACATAAAGAGATCTCAAATGTTCAGTGCAGTCTGAACACATCTCTAAGTGCGGTGGCCACTCGGTGAGAACAGAAAACATTATTAAAGGGGTCATATGGCGCGAAAAGTGTTTTTCTGTGTCTTTGTTGTGTTATACCCAGCAAACACAGAACGTTCCCCTAACGTTAGTTTTTGGTTCCTTTTGGTTATTTTTTGGGGAAAGGTTTTTATTTTGCAACCAGAAAAAAACGTTCCCTGGTGGTTCTTTTTTTGGTTCTTTTTTAATGGTAAAAACAGTCAAAACTGGTAAACGTTAGTGACATGTGCAATACAGAAATTATAAGATCACATTAACAGATGTTCTACTGACCATATTAAATTATTATTTTCACCCATTAAAGGGCAAATGTATTAAACTAGTTAAGCTAAATGAAAATACAATCATATATCAATGTGTATTTCTTTAGTGTGTTTGTCTGTTACTGTGTATGTGTGCTCGAGCACGTGCATTCTCCGCTCTGCCGAGCACTCGTGTCATTTAAAAATTTACGGTCATTTCGTTTTAGTTTAGCAGTTTATTTATTTTAATGTTTTATTTAAAAACTTATAGATTTGAGAGTAAACTTATACTTTCGTGATTTTCATCTAATTCAACAGACCATGATGTAAGAACTGAAACTCGAGGCTTTTGATTGTTATATCTAAAGACGGAGCCACGCTTTATTTCTGTGGTGAGACAAGAATATTGTTAGCCTGAAGATAATTAAATGTTTATTCTTCTGTCAATAAAAATCTGCTTTAAATATTGTGTTGAAAACATTGGTTATTTTATTTCAAAATCTAAAATGTGTGATGTTGAGGTAGGCCTACACACATGGTGGTTTTATTAGAAATGATATAACGTTACTGTGCTGCTTAAATCAAAAATAAGGCTACTTCATTAATGAAAAAATAATTATTAGGCTAAAAGAATGATCTAATTGATTTCATCCTCCATATTGTGTGTTATGATGTATTTGACTTATATTAATTAGATTAACGCTAGACAAGCGATGGATAAAAACACAGCATGGGTGTATTTATTACTGACGTGTAGTGAGACAAAATGGACCCGAAAAAAATTTTAGGCTAAGTTCTGGGAACGTTCCCCTAACGTTAGTTTTGGTTCCCAGAACGTTATGGGAACCAAAAACTAACTTACTATTAATGTAAAGAAAACTTTCCTGAAGAACCAAAAACGAACCTTAGAAAATAACGTTCTGGGAACCAAAAACTAACGTTAGGGGAACGTTCTGGGAACCACAAATTGTTAACTGGGTAAGTTGCCCATGCATGTATTAGACACGTATATTTTAAAGTGTCGTAACAAAAGATGCATTCTATCTAAAAGCGAATGCTCACCCAGACCTGCCTGAAACGCCTCGTGTAACCGTCTCGACGAGACGTGGCGTAACACTGGTTGATCAAGAAGGTTGTTTATAGTCTTTATAATGTCGTATATAAAAGGTAAAACAGTAAGCTATAGTTTTTAACTATTTAACATAATATTTTTGTAATAAAACCTGACCAATCCTTTACATCCTGCTCAAGTCGCGCTGGCAAAGTTGATGTATCAGCTTGATCATCTTCATTTTCCATATCAGATTCGGGCTAGAATTGATATAAAGAAGTACCGATGACATTTTATCACCTATCTGTAAGTACAGTTGCAGTATTCGACCAATCACTACGCACTGGTTAACTGGCCAATCATAGCACACCTTGCTTTTCAGAGCCATGAGCTTTGTAAGAAATCAGCGCGTTTCAGAGAGACGGAGCAAAGAGGAGATACAAACATGCACAGTGTGTGGTGAATAGAGCGTTTTTAACCTTAAATCGTGTATACACATCACATTACATCTAAAACAAACCATAATATTCATTTTAACCGTGTCATTTGACCCCTTTAAAGGGCTATCAGATATTATCAGATCATCTTTATATATTTGCTGTTTTTTGTATTTATTTTCACAGATGTGATGGACAAACGAGTTGTTCTATGGTTGTGAACGATGCAGTTTTCACTGATCCTTGTCCTGGAACTTACAAATACCTGAATGTGTCTTATGAGTGTGTTGAAGCACCACCAAGTGAGTTTTACACCCAACTGACACCAAACCCTTATAAAACACTACACAAGAGTAAAGTTTAAGTGTTATTTATTTTATTCATTTAGTATATATTTAACAGTCTGCAATCCTGCTAAATTTTAATAAATGAATTAAACGATGAAAATGAAAACCAGATTAACAATTTCATTAAACAAACACATTGATGTTTTATTGTTGTTTAAACACCGTTATTGTGATCAGTGTTTGCTTTAGTTGGGCTCTTTCGTCCTTCACCCTTCACTTGATAAACAGCATTTTTATTTTAGCTGCTTTAACAGTGTTTTGTTATAAAACTTAGTTATTGTAGCAAATAAGCTCAAAAGAAAATGTGACAAGATTATGTGTCAAGCATTTTATTCTGAAGATGTTTAGTTTCTCACAGGGTTTTTGTCACAACAGTCTGAATGAGCTTTCATTGGATGCCCACACTTCCTGCAACAGTCAAGAGTTTTTGAACGGCTGAAAGTCTTTATTGAATTTTTAATTCACACATCAAGAATCAGTGAATGAATCTCAACAGTGGTGACCAACAAAATAAAATCTTACTGCTTACAGTTTTGTACTTTGATGGTACCCAGAATGCACTGCATTTGTCTTAGGAGGGTTTTTTGTCACCATTGTGGGTAGAACAGTTTTATTCTTGATGTCTGCTAGTCCACTATATTTATGTGCAAGTGTCATTAAAGACTTAAGATATCATTAAATTTCATCCAGTAAAATAAGTGGTGATATTAAAATCACTTTAAATCAGTTCCTAAACTCTGTAACTGGCAATGACACTCCAAACAAAACAATTCCTCTTTTTTCTCATACAACATATAGTTATTAAAAACTAGGGAAAGTCTTAACACAATAGGCAAAGAGTCAAGATCCCGACTAAAGCAAACACTCATCACCTCAACAAGAACCATCAACATGTAAACTTGTGTTCATTCTTAATAAGAACTTTTGTAGACATACAACAGAATTAAAGTGAGAGTCGTGTCTGGAAGTGAAGGTGATAATAGTGTTTGTGGAGTTGAAAAAAAACTCCTTGTAAAAACTACAGAATTTCACTGTTCATTTCACGGTTTACTCTCATCTCGGTCTCGTTTGACTATGATTTCATAAGCGGATTCTTCTGCGCAGTGCGTATGAAGTTAAAACACCTAACAAACTTCAGACGGAACATTACGATGGATTAATATTGTGCTGGTCGCTTTGGTAATGTACAGTGTGAGCGGGGGAATGGGGACAATCGCGCTCCGGCACGGCTCAGGCCCGCTGTAGATTCAGGGCTCTCTCTCCAAAGCTTTAGTTTTCATGTGTTCAGACGTTAACTTATCAGAGATACAGAACACCACACTGCAACTTTTTGAAAATGAAATGAAATAAAAATAAAACTTTACATTTTAATTTGAATTGTGTCAGTATTATTGCTTGAGCATAAATTAAAACCTTTGTAAAAATGTTTTTGCTATTTCTTTTTCACATTTGCCTTTTCATTTTCATATCTTGCCTCGAGATTTTAGTGAAAATGAAATGTAAAATCACAAATTGCATTTTCTTATTCAATTTGACAGGATCAACGCATTGTCAGTGTAAAAATGAAAATAAAATAATTTCATTTTATTTCATTTTGGCACATATTGTGCACGCTGTGTGTTTAATGAAATTGTTAATCTGAATTTCAGTTTCATCGTTTAATTCATTTATTTAAATTTGGCAGGATTTGCCTTCCAAAGTAGTGAACCTGTAGGTGTATTATTATAATACTGCGGGGGACTAAACTGGTCCTCTTCTAAGTTTATGAAAGTTTAGTTTTAAGTGAAGTCTAAGTTTGATTCTGGGGTTTTCATCTCCAGTCCTCGGGTCTCCCCGCACAGAATGATTTAGATGTCTCCCTATTGAACACATGAACGAGTGAAGAAGTCAAATCAGATTCAGTCAATGAGATAATGAAGTGAAGATCGAGTCATTCACAACCACTGAAGAAAACATGAACAATAAGAAGAAAAACCCTCATCGTGTTTAGTGTTTCCTTCAGTCGACCTCTTGACTCTTCTTCTCTTATATTAATGTGTTGTTTGGTTTGCTGTGATTGTTTGTGTTATTGTAAATGGAGTCAGTTTGTGTTGATGATACACTGGAAGTAGGAAGTGTTTTCATCACTGTTTGTAACTGTGACATCACTTCCTCACTTCATATGTTTTTATTCTGGCATCTGAACAAGTGAAGCATTTATCAAGACTTTTAGCAGAAATATGTGTCAGTAGATTGACATCTGAACTGTAAGTGTGATGAGAAGAATGAAAGTCACGAGACTTGAATCTTTATTTCCTTCAACAGACAGCAGTAAATCATACATCATTAATACTTCTAGTAGAACATGGACAGCTCAGAGTTTCTGCAGACAGTATCATACTGATCTGACCAGTGTGAGGAACCAGACGGACAATCACCTGATCCACAACATCATTCATGATACTGAGACGTGTGTCTGGATTGGTCTGTTCAGAGGCTCGTGGGAGTGGTCAGATAACACTGACTCCGCCTTCAGATACTGGGACTCTGGTCAACCTGATAATTCTGGTTCTGATTGTACAGCGGTCTATATGAATAATGAGGGGAAATGGCATGACATATCTTGCAGTCGCTCAGAGACTTTTGTGTGTCATGAAGGTGAGTTAATAAAGTCAATGTGTGTGTTTGACGACAGAAGTTTCTTCATGATGAAACTGATCTCAGTTCAGTCACAGTGTTTGTGTTTTGTTGTCATGTTCAGTTGTTTGTGTTTATTGTGTGTTCAGATGAGCTGATATTGATCCAGGAGAATCTGAGCTGGACTGAAGCTGTGAGATACTGCAGAGAGAATCATGTGGATCTGGTTTCAGTTGATTCACAGAAGATTCAGCGCTGGGTGAAAGCAGCGGTTCATCGGGCCTCGACTGCTGAGGTGTGGATGGGGTTACGTCACTCCTGTGGGCTGGGCCTTTGGTTCTGGGTGAATACAGAGATCATGTGTAATGAGAATTGGGCTCCAGGGAACGAGACACAACTGAATGACTGCAGCGGTGAACCCAGAGCTGGAGCGGTTCAGTCTGGAGGAGATCATCTCTGGATCAGCCTTCCTCGATCTCAAGAACTCAACTTCATCTGCAGAAGAAATAAAGAAAATTAAATTATGTGTGTCCGTCACTTTCTGTGATGTAGACCACTTCAGATGATGTAAACAACGCCGGTCCAGAAGAACTTCCAGTCTCAGTTTTTTAACACAACCAACAGAACATTTATAACCAATAAATCAACATGTTAAACTAATATCTTTAAGATTTAAATGTGTATGTAAGATTTACAAAGAGATAGATAAAAGGAAAAAAAAAGAATGCCTCTGGACCGGTGTTTACATTACTGACATTTATTTATGGGTGTTGAGAGGATGACACGAGTTTAATAACAGATGACAGTGATGTGTTTGTTTACTGCCTTTGGTCTTTCAGCTCATTGTGTTATTTTAGCACTTCTCATCTTTATAAATGTCTGCTTGATCTCTGACACAGAATATTCTGGACGTGAAATGTAATCTGGTGAAGGGGACTTTTATTCTGTATGTATGTACATTAGCTCAAATAAACTCCTGACGTTTAACTTCATCTGCAATCATAACAGTTTTTATGTTTATATTTATGATATGAAAGTGCCCAGATACCGTCTACATAAGTGTAGCAAACTAGACTGGAATTCACTGAAATAATTTGGTTTTATACACATTTATAAATGCAGAAAAGAAAACATTTAGCCTCCATAGAAACAGAAACAACTCAGTAAACTGAACATTATATCATGCAGAGAAAAAAGAAACCACAACAAACTTTAAAAAGGTACTTATTGAAAATATAGTTTTAAAAGAGTTTTATTGTTTTAAATTCAGTCACGTTTGACTGTAGCATAGTAAACTATATGCAAACTCATCGAATCTACCCAATAACATTAAAGTAACACTTCAGGAGGACAGTATCTCCTTCAGTCACTGACAGAACAAACTCGTCTCTGGTGTGCTGCAGAGACACTGATGATGTGCTGGATGTGGCTGTCGAGATGCGGGGCTTGTGGGAAATATTGAGTCGTTTTATGAGACATTGCAATTGAAGAAAAGAAACACGTGAAATTCAATTCAATTCAATTCAATTCAAGTTTATTTATATAGCGCTTTTCACAATGTGCATTGTTCCAAATACAGAAGCAGAAAACACAGAGGTAAAACACAGCACAGTGCATAGTGTTTATAGAACAAGCAAGATCATTCTAATAGATAATATGTAATAAATTAATGATAAATAGATGCATAACAGTGGGCGAAACACGTGAAATGTGAATAAAAGAAACACGTGAAATAAAAGAAACACACAAATAAAAGAAACACGTGAAATAAAAGAAACACGTGAAATAAAAGAAGAAAACGTGAAATAAAGAAACACGTGAAATAAAAGAAACACGTGAAATAAAAGAAACACGTGAAAAAGAAAACACGTGAAATAAAAGAAACACGTGAAATAAAAGAAACACATGAAATAAAAGAAACACATGAAATAAAAGAAACACCGAAATAAAATGAAATAAAAGAAACACGAAATAAAAGAAACACATAAAAGAAACACGTGAAATAACACGTGAAATAAAAGAAACGTGAAATAAAGAAACACGTGAAATAAACAAAAATAAAAGAAACCCTTTAAATGAAAGCAAACATAAAAGCAGTTTGAAGACGTTTTAAACAGCAACACAAGTGGGTATACAGAGGATATACGGTAGATCCTGAGAATGGTTTATGTGAACAACGCTGTGAAAGACGTATAGTGGTGGTTTTTAAAGGTACAGCGCTTCTATTGCACACGACTGAAAAATACACCGGCCTCAGTCTTACTGCAGACACGTGCAGACAGGGGCGCCGCCAGGAATGTTGGGCCCCATGACAAAAAATCAAATTGGGCCCCCTCTGCGCAGCTGTTGTCACCACATCTCTAGGACCTAACTGTCCCATCAAAAGCTTTACATAACTCTAATTAAAGGCTTGGAACTGTCTTGCTTCTTTTAGTTCAATACTAGTACTAGCACAATATTTACTGCTGGTGATTTGTACATGCATGCAAGTCTAGTATGCAGTTCACTATTTGATGCAAGATTAAAATCAACAAATTTGACAAAATGGAAAATTCTCTTAACAAAATTATTATTATTATAATTATTAATTAAAGATTAAAAAAATGAAAAATAAAAACGAACAAACTTAAATATATATTAACTTTTCAATCAAAATAAATTAACATCATCCTCTCAAAACAAGGAAAACAGCAGATTTTTTAACTAAATTGCACATATATACCAACAAGAAAATAAAGTGGACATGTAAAATGGAATTTCCACACCAGGGTTGTTAAAGTGCTACAAAACAGATCAAGTGATCACTACATCAAAAGGTTTGGAGGTTTGGAATATGAATAAGAACAAAGGACTCCTGGAAACCCAAACTTTTCTCTCAAATAACAGCTCAACACGTTTTTGACAGTCCAGCCATACATTTTGTTCTCAGTTTTTTTAGGTTGTGGGCATTATGTCTGTAGTAATATCCAATCTCCATAGCCATGCCATTTGCCAGCCATCACTGGGCTTTGCTCAGCCTGACTCACCAAGAGCCCAGCGCCGAGCCTTCTTGCTAGCAAAGTCACTGATCAAGTCTTTGAAGTCGAGCCTTCTAGCCAACTGGTCTGTAGCTAGCTAGTTTATTTCACTTTGGACATTAACTCGAGTTATTACGCCAATCAGTGTTTGTACTGTTGTACAGCAGGTGGCGCTGTTACACACCTTTGGGAAAAAGTACAGAATCCCAGAACGTATGTTTTATGTTTTATATGATTGTTCGGAGTGTAATCTGGGCGGAATCTTTGACAAAACATGAATTATCTCAGATGTTTAATCAAAGTGATGCATTTTTGAAGAAACCTACCCACATCTAAGGAGTGATAAAAAAGAACAAATGAAGAAGAGAAGAATAGGGTTTATTTTGTTTAAAAGCAAAGACTCTGTTTTCCTTGGACATATTGTTTGTCCATATATTCTTCACAAAAAAATGTACTGTGAGCCATTAAAGTTTGGTGAGAATGTTTAAAAAACTCTGCCGTCTGCTGGCAACTTAAAAAAAAGGCTGGCGGGAAAGAGTTAAGCCAACAGGTTAATACCACTCACAGACTTTAGGCTGCCCACCTTTCTTGGTGAAAAACTGGGTTACAGTTTGACACCCTTTCCTTTGTCTTTCCTTTGTCTTTCCTCTCTCTCTTTTCGCTCTTTCCTTTTTTGAAAACCAGATTTAGATTTAATGCTACTAGGCAACATTATCGTCATTGTAGTTCTGTATGGAACGCGAACGGGGACAATACTCTTAACATGAAACGCGTGAAATTTGTACGCGTCAACACGATCAATTTGTACGCGTAAATACGAATGTTGAGTTTGTGTGTTTGCGTCAGACCGTACACCAGCCAATAGCGTTGCTCTGTTTAAGATTATATTGCATTTGTTTATATAAACATCAGACGACCATTTTTTGCGTGAGAGATGATGCGCTGTTAGGTAATCAAATACCTATGCAAACGTCACACGTAACATTTGTTCGCGAATGAGATCGTAATTGTACGTTGGCATTTACGTAGGCAAACGTAGATGTTCTGAGTGATACGTTGGTTGTGATGTCAGTCCTATGTCATGGCTTGTCATCTCATCTTTCGTCCCAGAATCCCCGTTTTAACTTTGGCAGTTTTTGTCTCCGAAGGTGGAAAAGTCGAATGATCTCTAGGATGGCTCTTAGAAGTGTTTCATTAAACTGTCAAAGAACCTTTACGGACTGCATTGGATTGGCTTCCTTTTATCACACAGAGGATGATTTGAATATTATCATAACCAGGTATGTCCTAAAACATTACATTTAGCCTATTTATAAGATGGCTGACTTCCAGCAACTTGAATACTGCCATCATGGTTCATTTCTTAAGGGGGTTGTCATTGAGTTTAACAGCAGCAAATATCGACAATACATTTTTTACTAAACTTTACTGAAATCCTCTTTTCAAAACGCAACATATTTTTTACTTGTCACTAGTAGTTATGCTTTTTAATATTTAACTAGCCTCAAAGTCTAAGCCAGAGTACCTAATTAATTACGTTTATGAACTCCAGAATGCAGACAATGGCCAGAAGTCTGGTATGGTCCAGAGTGCGACTCCTGGATCCAGAAACAGCAAATGCTATCCTGGATCGTGTGTCTGTTCCTGGATATTCTGGAAACTTTGCCTCAGCTGCAAGGTATGGTCCAGATAGCCAGACTGACTGAAATATTAATCAGTTGGCTATGATTTGTTTATGATTTGTTATTTAACCTGTTATTCTGTTAACCTTAGTCCCCCAGGCTTACAGTGTTCCATTGGTGAGGGGTCTACCTGGTCGTCCACAATATTCCATTACACAGGAACAGTTGCGGTTTCTGCTGGAATATCATTTTTCAACAAAACAGATGGCAGAAATTTTGGGAGTGTCCAAACGAACAGTAAAGCGACGTTTAAGGTGAGGTTATTGTTCTCAGCAGTTTATATTCTCCTCATGCTTTAAATTGTACAGATATTTAGTAAACTTCAAACTATTGCAACATCCACATTGTTTCATCTTTCATCCATTGAAGTATAATTAAAAAGTGTAGATGTGTTTCTCACATTTATTGAGATGGATAGAGAGGATATCAAATGTGCTTTCTAATTAAAAAAATGTTAGCATCGTATCTGATATACATTGGGTACATTATTCACTTGATATTTAGCAGACAATTATTTCATTATATTGTGTTCAGTCTCTCATGTGTGTTTTTTTCTATTAACAGGAAATTCAACATTTCACTGAGAGACAGATACACCAATCTATCAGACTCTGATCTTGATAATATAGTCAGAGAACTAGTTGGAGGCAACGATGAGCTTGGGGCAGAAGCAGTGAGAGCACGTCTGGCAGGTCAGGGGATTGTAATACAGCGGCACAGAGTGCGACAAAGTTTAATCAGGACCAATCCAATAGGAGCAGCCCAGAGGGTCACTACACGAAGACTACACAGAAGAATCTATAAAGTTGCAGGCCCAAACTCATTATGGCACTTGGATGGCAATCATAAGTTAATCAGGTTATAAAGTTCGTTTTTTCTCTTAGGTTACAAAGATAAAGTAGCACTGTGTTAATACCAACAAATACATTTACCAGATTTATATTCCTGTGATATCAACGATGGGAGCAAATGCAAAACAAATCAAGTAGTGTTACTTTCCAGTACTTTGTAGTACATTTTTTGAGATGACAGTCAGTCACATACCGTAGGCCTAATCATTTTATTTTTATCAATGCTACAGTATTTTTCCTTCTAATAACCCCCCTTATTTTTTAAGATGGCGAATTGTCATACACGGTGGAATTGATGGCTACTTGTTGTTTTCTTGAAGGCTTCTGACAACAATCGGAGCAAACTGTTTTGATAGTTTTGTAGAGGCCATTGGCAAACATGGACTAGAGTTCGCTGTGATTTTGGAGGGAGAATAAGGAGTCTGTCTTTTCATGAACGTTTTCAGGGGCTCAAACAGAGGAAGTGCTCTGAGAGGAAGGAGCACGCACAATCTAAGGATTGAGAGACTGTGTGGGGTGATGTTTGGCGGGGCATCACTAATACTTACTACACCTTATTCATGCTTTTGGAGAGTGAGGGTAAAATTGACAGCACCAATGAAATGCATCTCTGGGGCACTGCATTATGTGTATATGCCCAGAATCAACAGAGACCTTCTACTGTTTGTTACTCAGTGGAACCACCACAAGCTACGAACTGCACGTTACATGTCTCCCCACCAGATCTTTATTCGAGGATGTCTCTTGCAGCTACATCGAAACCAGACTGGTATTCAGGGAATTCTTGGAGTAGATGAGGAACCAGTTGAAGAAATTGACACACCCCCAGCTGCAGAAGTTGTTGTTCCTCCTGGTGCTCATACTGTATTCCACTGGCCAGAGGCTGTTGAGATTCCTACCAACCAATTAAACCTCCACGACAGACACATGGAACATCTTGTGCAGCTTGTCAACCCACTTGGTGGGAGGCGGGATGATTTAGGAACTGATCTTCTTGAGCAAGTTATTAACTTCCTCGAAAATATGACGATGACGGAGAGTAATTTACTTTATACAACTCAAATAGAAACTAAGTTTTAATTTTGCTTTGTATTGTCATTAAAAACCTGACAACCTTAAAGTGTCAGTTCACCAAAACATGATTCTGTCATTGTCATCATTTCCTCACCTTGTTTCATTTAAAACCTGTATGACTTTCTTTTGCAGAACATAGAAGATATTTTGAAGTTGGTAACCGAACATCAGTGTTATCAATTCACTTCTATTGTATGGACCTTAAACCAATGCAACTGAATAGGTGCCAGTTACCAAACATTCTTCAAAATATTTTTTGTGTTCTGCGTATGAAAGTCATACAGGTTTGAAATGTAGGTTTTTCATTTTTGGGTGAACTATTAATTTAAAGTCTTAATTTCATTAAGATCTTTTATAATGAGTATTAAAAAAAAAGTCATTTGTGTAAAATTATGATGATATTAACTTGAATACCTTTAGTTTCTTCAATAATGTTACAAAAATATAATAAAGAGATTGTTTTTTGCAATTGGCCTTTTATTGTCTTAATGTACATTGTTTAAATTACATTTAAATGTAAATTCTGTTGTAATTTCACAAGAACATATTAGCAATGAGGTTTGAAAACAACTTTGCCGAAAACATTAAAATTGTAAGTATTAATAGAGAATCAAATTATTCAGATTTTTCCAAATCCACAATATCCTTTTAGTGCTGTGTTCAGCATGTCTGTTAAATCTTCCTCTTCCTGGATGCTCGAGGTAGAAACAGCACCATGCCACATGTGGATGCAAATGGAAGTCTGCGATTTTCTGGTGTGTAGAAGTCGATTCGTGGTTGTCCTCGAAGCCCAATGGGGGAATACTGTCTGCTCCAGTGATGAACACCAATACCTCCTCAAAGGTAACTCTTGTTTGTTTTTCTATAAAATTAGAAAGAGCTGTATTCTATTCTAGTCTGATGCACCTAATCATACATTGATTATACTTCAATTCAAAGATTGTTGCATAAGAAATAAAGAACAGGTGATTAATGTATTAATGCAATGTCAGAAATAATAGTCAAAAAATTTACTCTAGCTGTTATTGGGGCAGTACCCTTTACAATTGTCCTAATATGCACTGTGCATGAAAAAAATACATACATTTGGTACCAAAATGTTCCTTTTAGGTCTAGGTGTACTAAAAGGTCCCACCCAGTGACAATTAAGGTATAATCTTTGACCATTTTTGACAGTGTTTTGTGGATTTTTTTTTGTGACACGGGCTGCAAGGTGCACCTTACACCAAACAGTATTTTGTGTATTGTGTGCAGCTGCAATCTTGATATAGCTTTTCTCTCTCTCTTGTGAGATTGAGTGTGTTAGTCATTTTAAAAGCTACCATGTTGTTGACACTTAAAGTCCAGTTTGTTTACCCTGAATTTTGTTCAGAAAGAGCTCCCAGCAGAAGATTGTGTCTTCCTCTCTTTCTCGAAGGTTGCTACCCGCCTCACTCCAGCAAACTGTAAACAGGGCTCTGAAGTCCTCTCTGGTAAGTGGCTTCTGTTGATTAGTGAACACTGGAAGGAAGACCTTCCAGTTTAGTTCAGCAATCTTCCAAAAGTTCCCACAGCAGTTCATGCCATCTTTGAACTGATTAATCATGTCGGCTGTTCTAAGTTAGGGAAAATTTCCACACATTATTATTGTAAGCCGTTGGAAAACATTTAAATGTTGAATAAGTAACATTGTTCAAAATTATCTTTAGTTTCATACCTGAAATAAATGTAGTGTTTTATCACCCTGCCCGTATATGCGTCTCATATCATCAAGTGTTGCACTGTAAATTCCAGGGACACCACAGTCAGCAATCCATTCACCAAGGTTCGACTGTATTCCATTCATTTCTTCTTGTGTCTTACAAAGAAATACCTTAAAAAAAAAATTAATTAGGCATTAGACTCAAGACATAAGCTCCTATTACACTTGAACTGTAGTATGGTGGGTACCTGCCGCACTTTATCTTGAGTTTCACCATCTGGGAGATTACGCCAGTCAAAGTCCTCCACTATTACGTTTTGGCCACACATTAATTGGAATAATGTGGTATCCAGAGCTTTAATTCCTGGTCCTCCATGTATCAGGGACCAGGCAATCAGCTTTCCTGCACTGTAGTATCGTCTCATCTCACAGACGCCTGGTCGTAGGTAAAAAACACTTGCCCCGTTTTCCCCTCAAATACTCCAAATGAAGATTCAATTTCCTGCATTAAAAGCCTAACACAAGAAAAAAAGAGTATTAATAAAAACAATAATTAACTGAATTATTGTTAAAACTAAGCCTTATCCACTTGTATTTAGTATTAAACTATGATAATAAATGACAGCTCACTACGATATCTTTAAGTAACAATCAAAAGCAACATTTTTATATGGACCAAACCTAAAAAATTCTCTTCGGGGTCCCCCATAGTCATCAGCACTTTCACCAACAAACTCGATTTGTGGGGATTTGTGCCATGCAAAGTAGCTGCTTTCCAATGCAGTACATGCACTGTGAAGAATCTTTTCTTCTGGCCACCACAATCAGCCTTTCATCCAAATCAAGATTTTCGTCCTGAAATGTCCTAAGGATATCTGCAGCACTGACTTCATCCTAATTGATAACATAAAGCAAAGGAAACTGAATAGCAAAAGTATGTAACTTTTCTCTCGTTTCTTGACTGATTCAGCATACTCACGTTGTTTTCATTGGCAGTATAAACAGGTGAGTTTAGCATAATATCCAAAATGTCCTCATCCTCTGAATCTAAAGAAAAAACTTCACTACGGAAAGCAAATAAAAAAAATATTGTGAGTGCAGAAATTACATTGAACACAATAATCCACAGAATAATCTTACTACTATCCCACCCTATCCTTATTATATCTTAACAAGATATTCCTAACTCAGACAGAAAAGAACAGGGAATAAAAAACAGACATGGTCATAACACTAGAGACCTTGGTGGTGTTGATGGTGAACAACTAGTTTCCAGTTGGACTTGATGAAAAGGTGAAGAATGGCCAATTTCTACTGGAAGAACAGGAGCTGAACTGGGAGAGGATGCAATATTCTGTTCTGTAGACTGGACAGAAACCTGGATGGTTCCTAAATTATGAGGAGCATTCGACTGGCTATCTGAAGATGCGCCACTGGATGCAGTCAATCCCTAAATTACAAATGAAATCACAGAGGTAAGGACATTTGTTTATCTTTTAAAAAGTATTTTTAAAAGTGAAACTGACCTCTATTTGAACACCTGACATCCAAAGCACTGTCACGGATTGGACTGTAAACTAAATCAAAAAACCACCTTGGGGACGAAACACATTGACACAAATAATAACCAACAAAGAACTAAGGAACACACAGGGCTTAAATACAAAAGGAAGACACTCAGGGAAAACAGAATCAGGTGTGGGACTAATTAACAATGAGACACAAGTGAAAACTAATTAACTAATAAAGAAACAAACCAGGGGAGTAAAAAACCTAACAGAACATAACATAACTGTGACAAGCACATACAAGGTTGAGGGGCTACTGATTTCATAATCGGAAAGACTGCCATCAACAGTACTAAGTATTGTGTTTGATGACCAGGCCAGCTGTACAGAAAACACTTCACTAGCCATGTTGTCCGATCCAGCAAACGCAAACAGATCCTTTACAACAAACAAAAGTTCACAAAAATTAAAAATGAACTGACATTCAAAATCACATTATTCACCTTCAATTATTCAACACAAAATACCTGAATTGGTTGTGATTCCCAAAATCTCCTTGTTTTCCTGGAACCATCCGGGTATTGAAACTGTAGTAGAATGCCTTGCTCTGGCTCACTAATATTACTTATATGCATCCTCCTTTCAGCAATTTTCTTTAAGACAAACATATATCTGTAATTTTCTTTAAAATAAACAAACATATATCACTGTAACATAAAACAATAAAAATAACAAAAACCTGTCTTCGTCTTTGTTCCATGGTTTCCATCTGGCGCCGCTGACGTTCCTGTAAACATAATAAACATATTTAGCTAAAATTCTTATTAAATTTAAACTCTTTTGGTTTTAATCAGCACTAAGCAACTGATTGTACTGCAAAGAATACAATTTATAAAACAAGAATATCAATACGGAAAGTTTGCAGTGATCAAGGGATTAGATTTTTTTATATGATGGTGAGATCTGTGTGGACCATACTCTCTTTTGTAGGATTCTTTATATATTTCATGCCAGGTTCTGGAATGCACCATTTCTATGACAGCATTGATAGGATGAACACACCTCCACACAGAAAGAATATCAACGACTATTTCTCTAGCCCTGCCCACTGGTTCGCGCATGACAATACTGAAGTAACATATGTGGAGCGGAACCTGATAGAGCGAGCAAGCAACAAACAAACATGCTGTTAAAGATAGCTAAATATTGTGCCATCCCTGGTTGTGGAAGAGTACAGTTGCATAACCTTTGTTCGGATTCCAACATTAGTAAAGTGTGCTTAAAATTTATTTATAAGACGTTGCAGCTCATGTAGGAAAAACACGGAGTGTTTGTTTGTTACATTTCTCAGGATTCCTTCGTGAACAAGGCAAAAAGGTTAAAAAGCAGAGCTGTGTCGTCGTATTGGATCCGATAGGAATGGCGCACCAATCTTATGTCAGTAAAACATGTTTGCACTATGCGTCACTATGGCTTTGTTAGAGATCGCCTGATGCCCTGAGCACTATTCACACGAGACCTGTGGAACTCTAGTCATTTGTATTAATTGCAGAGTGTTTGGTATTATTTGGGGTGCTGGGTGATATCCATAAGTTACCGGGAGTCTCCTGTTTGATTGTTTATCATGGAAACTGTCGTAACATTTGAGACCCGCAATCACGGTGATCTTTTGTCCAGTTTGTTATCACAGGCCTCAAATGCTGACAGGTACGGTCATACAGTATATAATTGAACGCAATACAACTAACGTTATAGGCTATAAGGCAAAGCCTTGCGATCACATCTGGGAAATAAGTCAGTAAATTTGAGTAAAATCATCCCGTGTGGATGTGTTACATGAAATACTGATGTGGGGAGGTCTTTAATATATCACAGGAGGTCTTCAGATAATACTGATGCCGTGCGAAAACTGTGAATGGTGCTAATGTGTAACCTAACGTTACGTCTCCAACCAAATTCACAGAACTACTAAAACAGTTATCCAATCAAAGCAGTGGGCGTTTACTTATAAAGTCTTCAATGCGGCACGCAAATTAAAACCCATCGTTTGTAGAGCTGGCCTCAAAACCTGGGTAGAAAATAGCCTATTAAAATCATGCAGACGTCATAAGTAGACCTCATACAACAGTATAAAACAACACAAGCAAAGTTCAGCACCTTTAAGTTAGTCCTTATATACCTTTAATGATTTGATAAATTATGAGAATAATTCTTGCTTACCCTGTTACTTATTCCTGGAATGCCTATTGTGTCTGTGGTTCCACTGAAAGAATTCTATCAAGAAAATACAGTTAATCAATAAACAGATTAAGTGTTAAATATTTTGACCATTTTTCAATATTGTGCATTTTAGAGCAAACCATCTTATAAATCCATATTATTTTTGTCAGAGATGCTTGTGTTTTTAAGTTTCATATTGGAAATATGCAAATAAGTTATCGTGTATATGAAGAAACAGTATGAGAGGAAAGTTACTTTAGTATGCCTCTTACAGATTACCTCATTGTTTTCATGCTGTACACCAGTTAGTCTTGATGTGTCCTGTCAAAAAAGACAGTACAGCCGTACCTTGTTTTGCACTATGCCATCTACATATTTTGCACATTGTCATGACTGGTGGTGAAAACAGAGGGTCGGAGACTCAATTGCTGGAAAGAATCTGTTTATTTGGTACAGTCCACAAAGAAAGAAGAGGAGAATCTAGGACTGTGTCCCTTCGTGAGTGCGTGGGGAGAAGCCTCTACCCACCGGCACTCACGGTAAGAATCCGACAATAATCCGAACTGGATCTCTTGAGTCCTCCAGGAGCGAACGCTCAGCGGGGAGGAGTCTCGACCCGCCGGATGAATCCAGACGCGCCTGACGTTCTTTAGTGGAGAGGTGCTGGTAGTGGGAAGAACGGAGATCCGGAGCGCCAGAGAACACTAGGAGGTATAGGTAGAAAATAATAACGAAACAAAAACACTGGAGCTGTGACGAATTCGAGAAGCGGAACTATAGAGTAACTAAGAATCTTAACAAGACTTAAACAGTGCTAGACACGCTAGACTGAGGCAGTCAGAACTGGCATATAACACGCAACGGTCTGACGCTGGACGAGAGCACAAGAGGGATTTAAATAGAAGGGAACTATCAGCGGGAAATAATAATAAGACAGTAAATAATGAGAAACCAGGGGAGAGTACTAATGGGGACAAGCTACAGGAGTGTGGGTGATGAGGTGATGGAAACCCGGTGAGGGGAAAGCCTGATGAGGAGACACGGGGGCGGGGCCAGTGACGTAGACACCAAACACATGGAGGCTGACAGAACGATTCTCCCGAAAAGACAAACAAAAACACAAGACCATGACAAAGACTGGGATCCTGACACATATGCAGTAACTTCTTACACTTACTTTAAGCCGCACATATACTGCTGACCTGCCAAACTCTGGGCATGCTTTAATTGATGCAGGGCAAACACTGCTCAACTGAACTGGTAAGATCCTTCGCCTCCTGTCAACTCTGCAGATTTCCATTTCCCCCTCTCCCATTGTGGGAAAGGTTTCTCTGATTTTCTGATGAAATGCCCTCTCATTCATTGAAAGGGGGACAATAATTTTTTTAACTGTTGTACCTGTATAAGAGAAATAGTTACCTCTAAAAATATGTCACAGATTTCAGAGATTTTACACTCATGCTGATTTGGTATGTTTTGATAGTGGTTTGTTGATTTAAGCTGGTCATGTGCTGGTTTATACTTGCTATGTACTGGTCAGACCAGCATCAAAACATACCTAACCCAGCATATGCTGTTTTTTTCAACAAGGTTAGGCACTTACGTTGTGTTGTGAGCAGATGCTCACTACTGTTTTCAATAAAAGAAAGCCTAATGGTGCTCTGTCTTGCAGCTTGTCGCCTTCTCGTGGCGGAGGCATCGTTGGGGATGTTGCTGCGGAACATTCTCAGTCTTCAATGAAACAGTTCAAACACACAATTGTTCGATAAACATAACAGCATAAATAAGAAAGTGTTTTATATGTTGTATGTTTTAAGCCCAGTGAGTTGTTGTATACGTCTATTTTTCATCACTTGCTCATCTATTTAATTGCTCTTGGCTTTTTGAAAAATACTACAGTATAAAGTGGTTTTGTATAAAGGATAAATATATTATGTTAAATTCCTACTAATATTATACAGTAATCTACTTAGAATTTAACTTTCATTAGTCTTTAAAATATAACCAGGGCTGGGAGTGGGGGAGGGGTGCACGTGGCCGCACGGTTTTATAAAAATAAAACAGCCTTCAAACGCTAACGCATGCAAATTATATATATGGTGTGATTTTCTGCATCTATATTGTATAATTTAATATAAAAAATATTTTTATTGTATAAAAATATCATGGTCACAAATAGAAGTCCCCCAGTAAATCTCGTCCAGTTTCAACACATGATCTCCAATGTTTTCCTAAATGTATACCACAGTGAAGTGTTTACATATAAAGTGAGCATATAGTCTGACTTTACCATCGTAATAATTGTTAATTTTTTCTTGCATTTTTCTTTTATATGTACATGATTAATCCGTATAATTCTTAAAAGTGGAATAATCAAATTCCAACTGGTATTGGGACCGATCTCCATATTGAATCACAAGATTTAATTTTGCATACCGACTTAATATAAACAAAGTGATTAAGATTTGGCGCGAAATATTAATTACATTAAAGGCCCAGAAAACAAACCTCTCAATGATGTCGCCTTGCGAAAAGTTGTTATCCTCGTCTGTGTTATTATGTGTTAGGGGATTTTGTATCAATGCATTAAATCTCGTATTTAATGCTTCAAGTCTTCTCCTCATCGACATTATTGGTCCACTATCGCTATGGATGATGTACCTCAGTTTATGAGTGCAGTTACTGTACCTGTCGTTATATCTAGCCACGCCTAGTGGCTGTATTGTGAACTACACAACCCAGTCTTCATAAGCAGACAGCAAAATCACAAGTGTTGAAATATTTTTGTAAAATGAAGAAACAGTCAGTCATATTTATTTATAGAGCACATTTAAAAACAACAGCAATTGGCCAAAGTGCTGTACAAAATGTAACCATATAACAAAATACAAAAAGTTAACAAAGCACAAAGTAACAAAAGTAAGCACAGTGGCATGACTGTAGTGTGATAGTACACTACAGTTATGCCACTGTGCTTACTTATGACCATATGCAACCGTAGATAAATAAGTTTTAAGAAGAGACTTAAAAACAGCGTATGTTGGTGAAGTTCTTATAAAAGGTGGCAAATTGTTCCATAGCTGTGAGCAGCCACTGAAAAGGCACGATCTCCTTTTCGATTTCAAGCCTGTCCTTGGAACAGTCAACTGAAGGCTACTATAGTTGACGTAAGTTCCTGAGGCATCACAGTGGAACGGAATCAGATCTGAGATATATGATGGAGCCATTCCATCCAAACCCTTATAAACAACAACAATGTTTTAAAATGGATACGATGTTTAACTGGGAACCAGTGGAGAGAGATCAACATTGGTGAAATATGTTCCCTTTTACTTGTTCCAGTTAACAGTAGAGCGGCGGCATTTTCAACAAGTTGAAGACTAGACAATAGAGACTGTGAAAAACCCTAGTACAAAACAATACAATAATCTGGAAGAGATAAAAGCATGTATTACACACATGTTAAGGATGACTTTATCTTTGCAATATTCTTTGGCTGACAGGGCAATAATAACAAATAATGCAAGACTGATAACTTAATTATAAAGTATACGGCATCATTTATTGCCTTATGTTCTTTTAACCACATCTGAAGCTTTGAAATTTGCCCTGCACATTACATATAGACAGGCCTATGAAGAGATATACAGTATGGTGGTCAAAAGTCATACACCTGATTCTTAATACAGTACAGTGTGATCTGGAAAAACAATGACAGTGTGTGTGGTTTTGTGATAGTTGTTTAAGGGTTTAAAGTTGTCCTGTTCCATTAAACTGTTCCCTGGTCTTTGATTTTTCAGCACTTTCTGCATTTGACCAATGTCAATTATTTCTATACAATGTTAGATTCATGACAACAAGCACTCATATCTTCAGAGGATTTCTCTGAGGATCAGTGTACAAGTTAAATGGCTCATAAACAAAAAACTCTTAGACAACAATCAGACACACAAAAAACTATAATTGATTGTCCAGGTATATCAAATAGTATTATAAGAATAAGCAATATGTAAACTTTTGAACGGGATGATTTTTTATATATTCAGTTATTATTCTGTTTTGTGGAATATTTGTCAAATAATTTGTTCAGGGCAGTATTAAAATAAAAACAAATTGTTGAAATTACACTTATCTGAATAAATTAAATTTCAAAAGTTTTTAGGAATTTGCAAGGTGTATGTAAACTTTCGACCACTGTGTATGTTTCCATATGATATCATAAAAGAAATGATGACAATGAAAACCACCACTCTTTTATTTATTCCTTTTTTAATATCAGAATCAGAAAGAGCTTTATGCCGAGTATGTATGTTTGCACATACAAGGAATTTGTTTTGGTGACAGGAGCATCCAGTACACAGAAACAGCAACAACAGTACACAGAGACCATAACACAATAGAATACAGTACACAGATGATTTAAATAAGGGCCTATGGGTATAAAAATAAGAAATACAATATAATAAACATAAGATATAGATGAAGAGAGTAAAGCTATGTGTGTATGTAAATATGTACAAGTAAAAACTAAGAATCGACTATTGTAATACAAGGTATGTGCTATGTACAGCAGAATTAAATATAATTTACATAAAAAGTTGAATAAAAATAGATAGTGTATTATCTGCATGATAAAATTAATATTGCACTTAAGTATTATTGCACAATAACAGAGTTATTAGTTGCACGGTGGGTATAAAACATTGAACTATTCAAGAGGTAGATGGCGTGCGGGAAGAAGCAGTTTTCGTGTCTGGTTGTTTTGGTGCTCAGTGCTCTATAGCGCCGACCAGACGGCAGCATTGTGAAGAGATGATGGCTTAGATGAGAGATCCAGGGTGATTTTCTGAGCCCTTTTCCTCACTCTGGATGTATCTTGCTCATCTTGGAGGGTGGGCAGGATGGGCAGGGTGGGCAGGGGAGCACCAGTGATTTTCTCAGCAGTCAGAACCGTCCTCTGTAGTCTTCTGATGTCTGACTTTGTGGCTGAGCCAAATCAGACAGTGATGGATGTGCAGAGGACAGACTCTATGACTGCTGAGTAAAACTGTTTTAACAGAGTTTGTGGTAAGTTGAACTTCTTCAGCAGATGTAAGAAGTACATCCCCTGCTGGGCTTTTTTAGCAATGGAGCCAATGTGATTGTCCCATTTCAGGTCCTGAAAGACGGTGGTGCCCAGGAACCTGAATGACACCACTGCTGCAACAGTGCTGTTCATGATGCAAGAAGCTGGAAGTTTTTAAGATAATGCCGGAAGGTTGTCCTTTTAGGGCTGTTCATCTCTGCTTGAGTCAGTACAAAGGTCTCTTTAATGTCCTTTGGTATTCTAACCATGCCTTTAATTGCTCCCTTATCCACATATGTGCATTTTGGACATAATGGTTACATTGAAGCATGAAAAAAATAGTTTAAACCCTTTTCAATTAATACATTTTATTTGATAAATATCTTCTTTAAAATTCTGTATTAAAACGTATATATGACATAAGTGATGTTATAGGCTGTAATATATGTGTGTGCAGTGACCTTTAAGTTGAATATAAAAACGTTATACACCATACACCACAGGATAGAATATAAATATATGTATGGCTCAAAAGAAGCAATTAAACAAACAGCGATATATAATTAGTGATTTGAATTTATTTATTGACCTCAAATTGTCAGCAGTTCAACTTAAACAGATAGATTAGTATGTCACGTTTCAAAATAAGAGTCAAAAATATTACACACTCAAAAATGACGTGTTGACACGACAAAAACGTTCGTTTAAACAAAACACGACCAAAAAGTTCGCGTTATGGCGATACAAACGATCGTGTCTTCAAATACCACGCCCGAAACCTTCGTGTTAAGACGAAAGAAACGTTCGCGTTTACACGGAGCAAAAAGTCACGTTGAAAATTGTCACGTTGAAGCGTCCAAATTTCACGTGTTACGCGTTATACATATTGTCCCCGTTCGCGTTCCATAGTTCTGGCGCATCTACTGACTGCAATTAAACACCGTCACGGAGAGCGCAAGGCAGGACCAAACCATTTCATGCAGATACAGGGGTCAATGTGGATGTTTACTTTTTGATCAATGGGGATTTTTAACTTTTACTGCCAAAAACAAAGAGATATTTCATTTAATTATTATATAAATATATATACTAAATGATGATGGTTTAATAATTTTATATTAGTTTTTACCTATTTTTGGGGCCCCTGTCAGTCATGGGCCCTTGGAATCGTCCTTACTTTCCCCCCTATACGGCGCCATGAGTGCAGAAATGATACATGTATTTGTTTCTTTCTAAAGTAAATCAATCCCACGGCCATGTTCATGTGTACACTGTCTGTTATGTTTCTCCTTCTGTTTTCATTCATGGACACAGGTGGATGAGAATTTTGGGATTGACGGGATGAACCCCAAATGCATGATGACTACTTTATGACCACCAGCCCAAATGTAAAACTCTAAAACAACATGTCGTGCTTTTTATTGAATCTGAACAGGAGACTTTCATTTGCCTGACATTTCAGTCTTTACAGCGTGACTATAAAATTATATTTAAACCACTTGGTCATTTCAAATATATTATTTCAAATTGACACAACCTGGAGAACTTTGAAAGCACTTTTACAGCTCGCTTAATAACCTTATAAATGGATATCGAGGGTGAAGAGCCCAACACAAGGAAAGAATGATCACCATTATGGTGACTACTTAGAAGATTAAGTAAATAAAACTTAATTGAGTCAAAACAACAAGATAACTAAAAAAATTAAGATAAGTGAAAAAATTGTACAGTGTACAACAACAAAAACCACAATAAAAGACATTTGTGCACAGATTATCTTCAAAGCAAAAACGGCAGTGTTCATTTTACTCAAATTTAGTCAAATTCAAACACTCAAAACATGTACATATGACTCCTTTAGAGTTAAAATAACACTTTTGAAAGTGTTAAATATGTACATTACTCTCAGAGTACATTTGTACACAGTTAGAGTTTATTAGTACACTCCCGTGGACCCACCACCTGCAGGAGGGACCGTAAGGGGCCGGTGCAAAGTGGATCGGGCGGCAGTCGAAGGCAGGGGCCTCGACAACCCGATCCCTGGACGCGGAATCTAGCTCTAGGGACATGGAACGTCACTCTCTGACGGGGAAGGAGCCTGAGATTGTGCGTGAGGTTCAGAGATTCCGACTAGAAATATTCGGGATCACCTCTACGCACAGCTTGGGCTCTGGAACCACTCCCCTCGAGGGAGGATGGACTCTTCACCACTCTGGAGTTGCCCATGGTGAGAGGCGGCGGGCTGGTGGGTTTGCTTATAGCCCTCCAGCTCAGCCCATGTGTTGGAGTTTACCCCGGTGAACGAGAGGGTCGCTTCCCTGCGCCTTCGGGTCGGGGATAGGTCTCTCACTGTCGTTTGTGCCTATGGGCCAAATGGCAGTGTAGAGTACCCGGCCTTCTTGGAGACTCTTGGAGGGGTGCTGGAAAGCGCCCGACTGGGGACTCCGTCGTTCTGCTGGGGGGACTTCAACGCCCACGTGGGCAACGACAGTGACACCTGGAGGGGCGTGATTGGGGGAGGAACGGCCCCCTGATCTGAACCCGAGTGGTGTTCTGTTATTGGACTTCTGTGCTAGTTACAGTTTGGCCATAACGAACACCATGTTCAAGCATAAGGGTGTCCATCAGTGCACATGGCACCAGGACACCTTGGCCGGAGGTCGATGATCGACTTTGTAGTTGTTTCATCTGACCTACGGCCATATGTCTTGGACACTCGGGTGAAGAGAGGGGCGGAGCTGTCAACTGATCACCACCTGGTGGTGAGTTGGATCCGATGGCGGGGGAGGAAGCTGGACAGATTCGGCAGACCCAAACGTACTGTGAGGGTCTGTTGGGAACGTTTGGCCGAATCGCTGTCAGAGAGATCTTCAACTTCCACCTCCGGCAGAGCTTCGACCAGATCCCGAGGGAGTCTGGAGACATTGAGTCCGAGTGGACCATGTTCTCCACCTCCATTGTCAACGCGGCCACTCGGAGCTGTGGCCGTAAGGTCTCCCGGTGCCTGTCGAGGCGCGGCAAATCCTCGAACCGGTGGTGGGGACACCGGAAGGTAAGGGATGCCTCAGCTGAAAGCAAGGAGCTTATATCGGGCCTGGAGGAGCTGGGGGACTACCGAGGCAGACCTGAAAGGTACCGACACTCCAGGAAACAGAGGACCTGCAGCGTCCCCCCTTCCTCCCCTTTGCATCTCCCCCAGCGTCCTCTGACCTTCCTACCCTTCCCCCCGACCTCCCTCCTTCTCCGCCCCTCTCCCCCGCCCACCCTATTCCCCCATACCCCCCTCGACTTTTTTCCTGTCACCCTACCCCCTCCACTTTGCTCTTTCCTTTTCTCCCCCCTCTTCACCCCACACCTTTGCCCCACCCGCCCCCCCTTCCCCTGGCTCACCTTTCGTCCCCATACATATTTATCTCCTACACCTCGTCTGTTCTTTTCCCCCCAACCCCCCCCTTTTCCTCGTCTTCCCTATTTCTCCGTCCTCTTCTCTCGAACTTTTCTCATTCTTAACACCTCCCCCTGCCCCCGCCCACACAAACCCCTCATACCCCTTTCCCCCCCCCCCATCCCCCCCCCCCCCCCTTCCCCCCCCCCATCTCTTCCCCCCTCCCCCCCCGCCCCCCTCCCCCTTCCCCTTCTTCCTCCCACCCATCTTCCCCCCCCGCCTTCCCCTCCCCCTCCCCATCCTCCTCTCATTCTCCCCATTTCCCCCCCCCCCACCCCCCCGTGCCTACCCAGGTCTCCCCCCCCTCTCCCTCC